>JAKIJQ010000075.1:600000-920000 GCA_023373905.1 Rhizoglyphus robini | reverse complement strand
GCCCTTTCCGGTGATACCAAAGTTGGTCTGATTGTACGCATAGATGAGCGGCGAGAAGTTCATCATGACAATGCCCTCAAAACGAATGGGCACCATTGGTAGATAGTCATCGAAGTCATCAGTGAATTTGATCAGACAGCCCTCCTCCAAGTGTAGGTGAACATTCGATTTGAAGTGAATTGGTCCAGTGAGGTAGGTACCGTTGGGGAAGTGCACAGTGCCGCCACCTGCATTGTTGTGTGCTGCAGTAATGGCCTTTGCGATTGCGTCCGTGTTCTTGTGAACGCCATCCGCAATTGCGCCATACTTGAGCACATCGAATACTGTTTCCCTATAAATTGAAAAACATGATTTCAAAAGTGTCATAAAACAAATAAACTTACGATTGGACAAGAGAAAACAGGCTGCTAGCCGCCAAAAGTAACGTTAACATGTTTGATCTAGCCATTTTGTGCCAAAAGCTTGTTACCAATTGGAGGTTTTGAGTTTTTGGTCCAATATATAACCAAAAATGTTGAAGTGGGCTCACTGTCATAGATTATGATCAATATCTTCTATCAAGTATTAAGATAGTCCCATAATATCAATCGATAATGTCAATCGTTTATTTTTGTATCATTGCCAAACGACTTGTTCTTTGACCTTAATTTTGATATTTTAATCTTAATCACTCAACATTGATTAGATTGGAATCAAACAGATTGTACAATTATGATTAGGAACAATTGTGACAAAGTCGGTACGATTAACCCATTGTTAATTAATTAGTTTGTAATTTAGCAAATCTTAATCTTAATTATTGAGCCACCACTCAGAAGCCTAATAGGAAGTCCTCACACTATTAAGATTATGACTCGTGCAGACCTTGTCCGTGTCCCATAGTTCACTCTGTTGATAAACTAATTTTTTGATGATAATTTTCGATGAAATTACATATATTGATTAGGTAATTACGTCATCACTTCCGAGGGATATGTGTATTTGTATATAATCTATTAATTGTTTCCCTTTAGGACACAAAAAGGTGTGCGATTGCACTTGTCGGCCAATTTTTGGACACATTCAACTAATTTAATTTGGAAATTTTTAATTCGCCTATTTTCACGATAGAGTCCACAATCCAGAAAATAAAAAATATTTTCCGGACATTTGTAAAAAAATAAATACAGAATATAATTGCTCTATAGAGCTCGAGCTCTACCTGTGTAAAGTTCCAGAGCTAATGAGCTAGAATTAATGAGAAAGTAAATATCCAATTGAACGTCTTGCCCGGGAAAAATAAAAAACAACAAAATTAGCTAATTAACGATCGCGAGACACTCACAAACAAGTATATACTTGTTGTCATGGTGTTTGTATTTCTCTTGTTTTGAGTTTTGAGTCGAATAATTACGAATAGCCTAAGGTATCAACATTTGTTTGTACAATCAAACAGAAACGATGCATCGTAATGAATGCGGAGATGTTGATCGTAAATTATAATGATTCAATCCCACGTCAAGGCCATCTACGTATCTCGTATTCAAAAACAGCAACTTTTCTTCATTATCGTTAGTTTTAAGAAATAAGTGAAACGTACTACACCGCGCCTGCAAAATGAACAAAGACATTCTCACTTTAATGATACTCGTTTGTAATATCTCGATTCACTCGTAAGTTGTACATGTCTTTTTTTACATTCACAAAATCCTCAGAATTTTGTTTATGCAGGATGCAAAGTGATTCAACTTCCGAGAACAACAACGAACACGCTGACATCGACGTGGAGCAGTACACCACCGAACTAATCAACAACCTCTTACCGAAAAACTACAACAAAAATCTCCGACCCCACTATGGAGGCCGTCCAATCTTCGTCAACATTTCCCTTCTCATCAACGACATTAGTGCAATCTCAGAAACGGAAATGCACTACAAGGTCGATCTGGACATTCGTCACTACTGGAACGATCATAGACTCGCTTTTGAGGTGAAGCACAACGTCAGTCGACTGACATTGGGCGATGAGTTTGTCAAACGAATTTGGCTGCCTGATTCGTCGTTTGATAACGCCAAAGAGGTGAACGCCCACAAGACGTTCTACTCGGAAAGTACTACACTATTGCGGATTAAGGCTAATGGTAATATTCTGTATTCGAATAGGTAAGTTTTCTAAGTTTAAAAATATTAAAAAATTAAGAAAAATCATGAAAAATCACGAAAAATCATTGAAAAAATCGTGAAAAATTATTTAAAAATCTTGAAAAAATTATGAAAAAATCACAAAAATCGCTAAAAAATTACCAATTTTTCCTTATATAGAGTAACCCTGGTTGCACAATGTCCAATGGATTTAACATTCTTCCCGCTCGATCAACAGAAGTGTTCAATCGAGATTTCCAGTTGTAAGTGTTGTAATAAATTCTTTACCAGAATTTCCTTAATTCTTTTCCCCCACAAAATAGATGGTCATCTAAACAGCGAACTAATGTACCACTGGACAGAGGATCCCCCAGGCGTTGAGATCAATTCCAAATTCTATCTACCCACCTTCCGTTTGGTGGGTTTCGATAAATTTCAAACCGACGCAATCTTCTCGACTGGTGCTTACAGTCAACTTCGTTGTGACATCTACCTTGTACGGTTGATTGGATTCTACCTGTCTCAGGTGTACATTCCAGCGGTGTTGATTGTCATCATTTCGTGGTTGCCCTTTTGGTTGGATCGACACGATCATCATGCTCGTGTTGCGTTGGGCGTTACGACGGTGCTCACAATGACCACCTTGACCACTAGTTCAAGTTCCGACTTTCCCAAGATATCCTATCTCAAGGCTATAGATGTCTACTTGTTTACCTGTTTTGTGATGGTATTCCTATCGCTGATCGAGTATGCAGTGGTCGGTTATTACGAGTATGTGATCAGTAGTAGCGGTGAAATGAACGCAAACAACAAAATTGTTTCAACCGAACAAAATCAAGTTCCAGGATCGAACCAAAATCCAATTTCTCGAATCAAGAACACTGGTGCAATTGATCTATGGGCTCGATGGCTATTTCCTGGTACATTTGTTGCTTTCAACATTATCTACATATTCACCCTATCTCTGCTTGTGTCGATTAATAGCAAAAATGATGAGATTCAGGTGAAACTGTAAAAAATATAAATTTACTTAACGCGCATGCGCAGTAGCGAGTGTCATGGCGTCATATCAAATATCTGTGAGTATCAAAGTATAATAAAGGCAGTTTAAAGTATCAAAATAGACATGAATATAAAAAATCAGAGATCATCATCATCAAACGAGATTCTCAGTAGCAAATTCTCGAATGCGTTCCTCAATCTCGAGATCGTCCAAATAGTTTTCCATATTCACCACTTCGTAGTACTTTTCAATCAGCTCCTTTTCGGAATCCATTTCACTCAAATCAGGCGCTTCTCCACGCACGAATGTGTGATAGTTGAGGGCGAGATCAGTGGGGAGATGGAATACACGACCGTTCCATGCAATGCATCGTGTTAGTCGTTTTTCTGCTTTTGGAGGTACTTGCGCAACACTCGTTGGTCCAGAATTGGATTCTTCTGGTACCTGTTGAGTATTATTCGGCAAATTCGCCTGCAAATGGGTTCGCTTCGTACGAGTACTCAAAAGTGAAAGCTTCTTTTGAGGTTCACCTGCAATACTGTTCTTAACCAACTTCTTTTTCCTCAACGGCAGTTCCGAAATATGAGTTTTAACAAACTCGAGAATATTGTCCCTCATTTCACTCTCAAAAGGCGTGAGATCATCCTTGGACAGTTGCACAAAGCCTCGTATCAACTCCTTTGTTGGAATGGCCATAAACTCGGTAGGATCAACAGCATATTTGTTGAAAGTGTGCAACACTTTAGCCTGTCTCTGGAACTCTGCCATCTGTTCCTTGTTGACCAGATTGTTAATGTCCACTGCAATGTTCATGGTGGCCTGGTCCCACATCATTTCCTCGATTATTTCTGTAGATGACTTGTTCGTCTCCTCATAGAATGGATTGCACTCGTGCAGTGCCTCAGTGCACAGCAGTCTCATTGGTTGTGCAAACAGGTCTCGCATTTCTTCAATCCTGTAATCATCTACTACTTCTTCTGCTTCCCGGTTGGTCACTTGGATTGGAGCACCCATCATTTCGGTTGTGGCAGAAATCTCATATTTAAGCGGTTCAGGCTCCACTACTTTAGGTTCTTCTTTTTTAGGCTCAACTTCTTTAGACTTGCCATCTTTAGACTTTTCTTTTTCTTTAGGTTTGACGGGTTCACCAAGGTAAGTGTGATCAGGCTTCAATTTGGGCTGTTCAGGCGGCGGATCTCTTTCTGTAATTCGATTTGCCATCACACGGGCTGATTGGAACAGTCTTCCACTGAGGATACTGTTGAATTAAATTGAAAAATAAAATGATTAGAATTAGGTTGTAAAATTGTCGATTGCAAAATAGTCATACAAAAAGAATAGTAAATAGTGAATGAGTACAGTCGTAAAATGGGAATAGCAATTTGTAAATAAAATTAGCAGTAAAATGAAAGTCAAATTGTTGCGAAATGCAAATGAGAAATTAATTTTCGTCGTATTAAAAGAATAGTAACAATCCCTTATTCTCTAAAAAATACTAATACTAATATAGTTATGAAGAATAGTAATGCGCAATAGTAATAACCTTGAAAATGAAATTGTCGTGAAATGAAAATAGCAATGAGAGCAAAATTGTCATGAAAAGGAAATAGCAATTCGAATGTACTCACCAATTAGGTCTCCACACGGTCGAATCGACAGGTTTACTAGTCAAGCCAAATCTCTCCAACATTTTCGCCTCACGTGCCTTCTTGAACTTTGCCTTATTCTTCCTTTGAATGGTAAACTTGCCCTGTGGCACAATGTTCAACTTGATTATTTCGAGCCTGTTTGTCAGCAAATTGCACAGCAGTGCTTCACGCCTAGCACCCGAGTCCCACTTTTGTTGAAGTTGCTCACGAGTGAGTGTGCACAAGTATTTGCGTGATATTTTAAACGAAAAGGAGGTTCTCAACACGCGATACAGTGGACGACCGAGACGCTTTTTGGTGGTCGAGTCGTGACGAGGCAGTGCGGGTGCCTTTGCTTTGTCGATCATTCGTTTGCGAATGTTGGGTTCGAGTGGATTCACAGGAACATTCACGGAAATGCTCGTCATTCGACGAATGTCTTCACGAGGTTCCAACAAACCTAGAGGATTCAAATGTTTGTCAAACTGTTCGGGATACTTTTGAATGGCCATCACTTCATCCTGCAACTCCTGATCATAATCACCAAATGAGACCAACAACTGCTCAAATAGATCCACTTGTGCCACCATCGGGTACTCATCTCTGGGCACAGCTGCCGTGCCACAATAGTCGTGCCAATAGTCCCTCAATTCTGTCCCATCACCATCCCATCGTTTGTCATCAGTGGATTTATAAAATATAAACGATAGAACTTGTCTTGCCGTTATCGTGGTTTCATCTTCTGGTTGCGCCTCCAAATCTACATATTCCATCTGTTCGGTCAACTCATCCGGGTCGGAATCACCATCAGATAGTACACAATCTTCATCACCATCTTCATCCGATTCCGAGTCCGTATCGGGTCGTTTGAAGGGCTCAATTTCGGGCAGTGATTCAACCAGTTCGTATGGTTTGAGGTCGGGATTCATGCCTCTCCGCTTGCCGATTACCGAGTCAAAGTAGGCATCCTGCAGGTTCAAGTACAGTTTCGGGTCATAGTCTGACTCGTCTGAATCGGATGAATCAAATTCATAGTCAGCCCAGGATATTGCTGGTTGATCGTTTTGAGTTGAGGTTCCTGGTTTACTCATAAACGAGGTAGATGGACCTGGTTGATCCATTTTTGAAGTTCCAGGCTTATACATAGGCGATTTAGAGGGGCGTGTTTGTTCCATTTTAGATGATCCTGGTATAATCATAGGCGATTTAGAGGAGCGTGTTTGTTCCATTTTAGATGATCCTGGTATAATCATAGGCGATTTAGAGGGGCGTGTTTGTTCCATTTTAGATGATCCTGGTATAATCATAGGCGATTTAGAGGGGCGTGGTTGTTCCATTTTAGATGATCCTGGTATAATCATAGGCGATTTTGAGAGGTGTAGTTGTTCCATCTGAATCAAATAGCCCTGTTCTCTCATCCACTTATATGTTTCTGTCTCCCTAAATCTCGGAAATGGTATAGGTGAACCTGGATTTACTTTTGATGAACCAGGTTTACTCGATTGAGTTGACGGACCAGGTAGATTCATTTGAGTATTTGATGTACTTGGTTTATCCCTTCTGGCCCTCGTACTTAATTGAGGAACCATTCTCGATTTTGATGAACCATTTGGATAAACTATTTGAGTCGATGCAACTGACGGAACCTTTTGAGATGATTTCGTAAATTGACGGGTCAATTGACCCAATGTAAAAGGTTGATAAGTCTGTACGGCAGAAGTTGCTGGCTTGCGTCTTCTTCGTGCTTTTAGTGTAGCTCTCGATGAGACAGGCTGATTTACTATTTGAGTCGATGGAGCTGGGGGATACACTCGAGGTGATGATGTAGCTAGTGATTCCAGTTGAGATGGATCTGAAGGATCAATAGGCCCCGTAGAGATTTCTAACGGATGCCTGACTCTTGCTCCAACTTTGGATGAAAAAGGCTGTTTCATTTGAGGCGGTTTAGTACGTTTCTTAATTTGAGTGGAAGGAACTTTAGGAACCACTTGAGGTGATGGACCTGGTTGATTCGATTGGGTTGATGGACCTGGAGGACCCATAGTTGCCGTATAAGTTCCTGGTTTATTCCTTTTTGCCCGCAGTATAAGTTTAGGTAAACTAGGCTGATTCGCTCGAGTTGATAGAACCGACGGATCCATTTGAGGTGATGATGATGTAACTGGCGGGCCCATTTGAGATGACGGGCCTGGTTGGCCAATTTGAGCTGATCTACCAGATGATTGATCCATAGGTTCTGGCATAGTAGTTTCGGGCTTATTGTGCCTTCTAGTCCTTAATGCAACTTTGGACGAAACAGGCTGATCCGCTCGAGTCGATGGAACCGAAGGATCCATTTGAGGCGACGGGCCTGGCTGATCAATTTGAGCTGATGTACCAGATTGATTCATAGGTTCCGACGAATCCGTTCCTGGCTTGTTGTGCCTTCTAGTCCTTGATGCAACTTTGGATGAAACAGGCTGATCAATTTGAGGCGGTGGACCTGGAGGATCTATTTGAGACGGTATAGTTGGTTGTTCAATTTGAGTCGATGGGACTGAAGAATCCACTAGAGGCGATGATGTAGTCGGCAGATCCATTTGAGCTGATGTACCAGATTGATCCATAGGTTCAGACAAATCCATTTCGGGCCTATTATGCCTTCTTGTCCTTAATGCAACTTTGGACGAATTAGGCAGGTCAATTTGAGTAGATGGAGCTGGCGGATTTATTGGAGTTGAAGGAACTGAAGAATCGACTTGAGGCGATGATGTAGCTGCCGGATCAATTTGAGATTGGCCTGAAGGATCGATAGGTGCCGTAGAAGTTTCTGGCTTATTCTTTCTTGTCCGTAATGTACGATCCATTTGAGTCGACGGACCTGGAAGATCCTTTTGAGGTAATGGGCATGGTTGATCCATTTTTGGTGTAGATGTAACAGAAGGATCAATCTGAGATGTATTGGTAGGATCCATAGGCGCCGTAGAAGTTGCTGGCTTATTCCTTCTTGTCCGTAATGTACCAGAACGATCAATTTGTGCGGATGAAACCAGAACATCTACTTGATGTGATGGGCCTGGCTGATCCATTTTTCCTGGTTGATTCGATCGGGTTGAAGGACCGAGTTGATTCACTAGTTGAGTTAATGTGCCAGACTGATCCATTTGAGTTGATAGACCTGGAAGATCTACATGTGCCGTTCCTGGTTTATTTCTTCGTGCTCTTAATGTACCAGAGCGATCCGTTTGAGTCGATGGAATAGAGGCATCCATTTTTGCTGTTAATGTATCTGGTTGGTTAGTTCGGGCCGTAGGAACCGGTTGTTGATTCAATTTAGTTGTTGTTGTACCCGACTGATCCATCGGTCGATCCTTTGATTTAGACCTAGTTCGGGTGGATCTAGTTGTTGCTGGTTCACTCATCTTTGCCGTTTAATATTCAAAATCCAAAAAATCCGGGCAAAAATCCTTTACGCTCCAATAAAAATAAGCAAATCCGTAATATTTCACGACATAGTAGTAAAACGTTGGATCGTGATCCAAAAATCAAATCAAAATTTCACGGCATTTTCAATCCAGATAAAAAGTACGAAAAATCGTTTCAAAATCAAAAATAAACACGCCGTTAAATATAATAATAAATCACGTAACTAAAACAAAAAAACAAAAAATATTACTAATAAACAAACGAAATCTTACTGTTCACGGAAGCGTGAAAAAAATACCAGAGGATCATCAAATAATTTCACGGAAACTTCAACTCTCAAGAACAAAAATCCTTTGGAAGAACCAATAGCGACAAGTAAATCCGTAATATTTCACGACATAAATAGTAATAGTAGAATGTAGTGTGTCGTGATGCAAAAATCAAATCAAAATTTCACGGCATTTTCAGTCCAGAAAAAATACGAAAAATAGTTTGAAAATCAAAAATAAACAAGCCGTAACGAAAAAATCACGTAACTAAAACAAAAAAACTATTACTAAAACATAAACAAATAAATAAAATCTTACTGTTCACGGAACCGTGAAAACATTACCAAAGAATTCCTATAAATTCACGGAAACTTCAAAACTCAAGTACAAAAAAAAAATCACGACACAAAGTTCAACCAGTTGAACTGTCAAACACACAGTTCTGTGCAGTAACGACTACTTCCACTCACCCCACGCATAAACACTAACCACAACATGCGACTATTTCTACACATGTTGAGAAAAGTTCAATTTTTAAAAGAGTATACTACCGAGTGTACCACTATCAGTCCAACCACAACCACCACCACTAGTACCACTAGCACAAATATACCGCCAAATGCATCAGCTGTCTGCTGTAGAGCGCATGCGTTTGTTTATACTTGTCTGACTTACACTGTCATAAGTATCAATCGCCTCGCTGAATGTAGTATGGCTTTGTTCGGCGTTGAGATCTGTCGTTCTGGTTTTTGTGACACTTTCTGTTTTGCTCGTCGTGATCTATCCGTGAAACTGTCGTGAACTTTGTGAATACCTGTATCCTCTCATTAGGAGCATCATCATCATCACGTTAGTATATTTTTTGTTAATTTTCTGTATATTTTAATATATTTTCACTTTCGTTTTAGGTCACGATCTCTCGGTTCTGTTCACGTTCTTTATTCCATTCACGACCACTCCGTTCACGACACTCCATTCACGACCTCTCCCGTTCACGACGTCCCGTGAGATACCATGAAACGGACCCACCCGAAAGTCCTTACCGCTGATGAGAAGGCATACCTCCGTGATTTACAGCGAAAGCGCCGCGCCGAAGTGCCTCCACCGAATCGTGATCACGTATCCCTTGGTGACGAGTACCGGTACTTTAATGGCCTTCACGTGAACCGTGAACTGACGTACAATCGACTGGTGAGTGCTGCCCATCAGCACGGACGTCACGACTGTGGTCCCGCGTGTGTTACTAGTCAACGGCTGGATGTGACCAAAGTGTTCAACCCGTACACCGTACCGATGGATTATGGATTTACGCGGTGTGCCTTCAAGTACGGGGATACGATCACGATTGGATTTGTCACGCCGTGTAAGAAGATTGTGTCCTCACCCCTTCAGGTAACTATCTCCTTAATTATCATAATAACCCGTGTCCCCACCTCACCAACAGGTGATCCGTTACCTCGAAACCGTGAAACTCCATCTCGACATCGACCACTTTACCTTCTCGCCCAACTTCATCCTACAATCGAATCGCATCCGAGACAACGGAACCTTTGTGGACGATGTCACCGTAGGTCGTGAGTCCCGACCCGTATCCTGCATCAACACCCTGCAAGAGCCCTCTCAGGACGATAAGTTGAACAACTACTTTCAACCACTGTTTCGTTATGTGAAGGAGCGGGTGGTGCATCACGAGATTTCGGTGGACGATGACGAGTTTGAAAATTTCAGGACTTGTTGCTCCTGTGAGAATGATTGCGTTGACTCGGATACGTGCGAGTGTCGGATGCTGACGAGGAATTCTAATTGTGGTGAGGTAAGTGGTCATTGTAATTTATGTTTCCGATGGGAACTTATTCTCGATTTAGCTTCTCCGTACTTTTATTCCTTCAAATTAAGTTTCCACTATTCTCACTTTCCCCAGTTTAAGTTCTCGGTTTTTTTTTCATCCCTCAATTTAAACCTCAGACATTTTCACTTACCCCAAATTAAGTTCCCAATACTTTCATTGTAACAATTTAAGTTTCCATCATTTAGATTGTCTTCAAAATAAGTTTCCCTACTTTCTCCCTTCTCTTGAATTAAGTTCCCACTGTTCTCGCTTACCCCAATTTAAGTTTCTCGCATTTTTGCATTTCTCTGATTTAAGTTGCCATCATTTAGATTGTCTCCAAATTAAGTTCCACTTCCTCACAATTTAAACTCTAAACATTCTTCCTTTACTTCAAATTAAGTTTCCCAAACTAACTTTCCCCTTCTCCTTAAAACAGAACACGGGTTACATCTACAAGCGCCTCGAAACGCATCACAAGTTTGGAATCTACGAGTGCAACGACCACTGCTCCTGTTCATCGAAATGTCTCAATAGAGTGGTCCAAAATGGTATCAAGGTCCGCGTTCAAGTATTCAAAACTCAGCACATGGGCTGGGGTCTGCGCTCTCTCCACTTTATTCCGAAGGGCACTTTCGTTTGTGCCTACAATGGTCACCTGATTGATCAGGAGATTTTCGCGCGGGACTATTCGAGGATCAATGAGGAGTATCTGGCCGATTTGGACTATGTCGAGATGGCGGGCGCTGAGGCTGATGTGGCCAATCCGTCGAGGGACCAGATTTTTAAGGTAAAGTTTTGTTGGGAAGTTACTATTTTTGCTAACTGTGTTTATTTCCAATAATAGCACGACCGATCCAAATTGCTATCCGTGGATGGATCTCGAATATCGAACGTGGGACGTTACTTTAACCACTCGTGCAATCCGAACCTCTTTGTGCAGAGTGTCTTCATCGAAACGCATGATATGCGATGGAACCATATGGCGCTTTTCACATCAAGGTAGGGATTCTATGATTTATTAGTTTACAATCGACTAATTTATCGTGATTCTTCATTTTACAGGGACATCAATCCATTCGAGGAGCTGACCTGGGACTACAATTACCTGGTTGGTTCGGATGATGAGCGTCGACTGTTTTGTAAATGTGAGGCCACTGTCTGTCGAATGCGGTTACTCTAGGATTATACTCTTCTTTTATATGTAAATTATGAACTATTTTATAATATTAGGTATTTTATTATTATTATTATTACTGATTGCCACGCAATGCAATATTGCGAACCTATACACAAACGTTTGTTAGTCGTCGTCGTTTCTTAATTTAGATTCATTTTTCTATTGCTCCAAACCTATACACAAATTGACTTTCATTTTATTGTTTGTATGAATTTTCATGTATTTAAGTTTTCATATTTAAATTAAAAGTATCGATGATCTCGTAAGGCTTGGGCTTTTATTTGTTGCTTGTTTAATATTTAGCAAAATGTTTTTTTCAGTCACTTTGAATCTATCAAAACCGTAGATTCATTACTTTTAGACGGCATTCCTTATAACTACGTATATATAAATTTTTATTTATAAAACAAAATTTTAAAATTAAACAATTTGAAGCAGAACCATCAGATGGCGTTATTTGCGTTACTAAAACGAGTTAATATATGAATTCATAATTTAAATTCTCGACAAGTTTCAATGTTATGCAATGTTTTTGTTACAATTTCGCATGAAATTTGTAAAGTTCTTTGTGTTGAAAATTGTAGTTGTGTCAATATATGTGTAAATGTGATCCAATCCGTACACGACGAATAGGACACAATTCAAATGTCGCGCTATGAACTGAAATGATTTGGATGGTGTTTTCTTGGGTGTTACTGCCCCAAGAAGGTGATTTTGGTGAAATTGAACTTGAAATAAACAGGTGAACGCTTTAAAGTTGATATATACAAAAAATATTATTAAAAATAGATCACAAAGGTAAAAATAAACAACAAAAATGACCACTGGTCAATGAAAACAAAGAAAATAAATCAAAAATGAAGAAAATGTTGTGACTTGACGAACGCACCACGTGCTTGTTTGTTCGTAAGTGCTCGCAAGTTGCTTGTTGTCTTCCTTTTATGCGTTTTCGCGGTGTTCTCGTCGCTTCTCGAAGCATCCCGAAACACCTCGAAAGCTCACTGAATTGTCAAAGTGAGAGGAAGAGGAGCACTGATTTGTGTTGAGAGGGTGAGTGCTCGTGTCAGCACTGTCAATGAGGTGAGAATTTGGTTCGGCTAAATCAGCTGTTCCAGGACTGATCCAATGGGGATGAGGTGATCCATCGATGGTAGTGATCACGACAGGAATCCTGGTCAAATAGATTATCTTGTTTCACTGGACTGAGTGGTCTACGATCAATTTTGTGTTACATCAGTGTGATCGGGCTAATTTGGCTATTTGTATGCTAATTACAGGTGAACAAAGGTAATAAAGGTGTGTAAGTGTTAGCCAACTAGTCATAACATAATTAGATAACAAATAAGATAATTAAAAGTAACCTTGGGCATTGGAAAATGTGAATTTCGCGCTTTGTTTACAAATTTGAATTTGGAGGCATGTTCACAAAGGACGTAACCGAAATTTCTAGAAAAATCAAGAAAACTGAAGAATTTTGAAAACGCAAAATTTGAAAATGGAACTGTTCAAAGAGGACGAGCCACTCACATTTACATATGTGAAATTGTATGGGCAGCTTTTTTGTTGAAAATGCAACGCATTAAAGCATGTGAGTTCGTTTAACCCTCGAACCCATGACGTCAAAATAGCCTAGTCCCCATAACTGGGGTAGATTCTACCCCAAAGTCTCTAATTCTAATCAAAATTAAATTTTTATGCTATTTCTTTCACAAAACTAAAGAACAATAATTCTAGATTATATACGGCCACTTTGTAATCAGATAAAGTGAGTAGATAGATAGAATCACTGATAATTTCAAATTGATATTTCTTCATTCTATTTTCACGTAACTGTGCTATTTCAACATCAGTAACTCTCTCTGTAACACATTTCTCTGCATTGCGTGCAAGACCTTCTCCTCAAAACACTGACTTCACTTTAGTTATCTTCTAATTAATTTGCATGTTTGACTCAATTGTTGCCATTATGCATCCCAAAAGATAAATAATTAAATTGTCGAGGCATCCATATGCAACACAAGGACATTTTAATTGGTTTAGTAAGACTATTCTCCTTCCGAAGCTGCTCTGGGGTGAGCTCACACCCCGTCATGGGTTCGAGGGTTAAACCCACTGTCAATAGTGGTGAAAGTGGTGTGCAATGGACCAAATGTGTGTTGCATACATTGTTCGACTGAACCACTTTCACTACAATTCAAAGTACATTTGAACGACCTACCATTTAATGCGGTACATTTTTTAAAAAATAACCTGTCTAACATATAAATCTCACTTCATACATTCAGTTCAAATATTTGAAATACGTAAACATGAAATGTATACATGAATCGAATAATAAAAGTGCGAATTCTGTAATTTAAAAAATCATGTAAAAATACTTAAATTTGTTTGTGATTAGCAACTTACTAGAGGAAAGAACTTCCATCCAAATTGTCTTTTCCGTTTTCGGCGCTTCATCTTGTTACTTTCTCAACTAGCCACCATGAAAGACAGTAGGAGAATGTCAACTTTTCCTCGTAAAACTTAACATTTAACCGCATAAGGAAGAACAATTGAGACTCGCGTTCAGACTAGCTGGTACAAGTACAATCGATCGATGATATCTCTTCACGAGTAGTTTTCAACATAAACACTTACACAAGTTTACCTTGAAATTTCTCATGCGCAGGTGACATACTAGCCCAATGTATACCCACCAAATAGCACACTTTTATTAAATCTTATACGATTGTAAGTTAAGACTAAAGTAAACTTTCCTCAACATGACATTTGAATTATAATTTAATATGTCAGGTAAAATTATTCAATGTTTAAGAGAGACCATTTTTTTAACCATGTCCTTCTCGGTCTCCACCTAAAATAGTACACCCAGAACCAATGATTAGACTTTGAAAAGTGTTTACATTCAACGGTCTCGCCACTTCCAATAATGATCTTCCGTGTCATCCCAATTTGAAGACACAATTTAGGCAAATTTGACTTTGTGAATTTAAATGAATATTTTATAAGTTAAATTTAAATGAAAAATTTTAAAATATATTTTTTGCGGATTGCAAAACCAAGTAGAATAATGCTGCCAATTTTCAAAATAAAATTATCAAAATTCATAATTTGTTTTGAAATTCATGTGAAGTGGCCTGACTGGTTCGGCACGGCCACCGCACTTGTTAAATTACTTCAACCTGGAACTGGAATTGACAAGTTAAATAATGTACATTTAATCGACCAATAAACCACTCTTTAAAAAACAAAATTGTAAATGTAGACATTGAAAAGTGTCCACTAATAGGCCCACATTTAGCGGTCTCATCACTTCCAATAGTGCTCTTCCGTGTCAGCCCAATTTGTAGACACAATTTAGGCAAAATTGACTTTGTGAATTTAAATGAATATTTTATAATTTAAATTTAAATGGAAAATTTTAAATTTATATTTTTTGCGCGTTGCAAAACCAAGTAGAATAATGCTGCCAATTTTCAGAATAAAATTATCAAAATTCATAATTTGTTTTGAAATTCATGTGAAGTAGCCTGACTGGTGACTGGAACCACTCTTTAAAAAACAAAATTGTAAATGTAGACCTTGAAAAGTGTCCACTAATAGGCCCAAATTTAGCGGCCTCATCACTTCCAATAGTGCTCTTCCGTGTCAGCACAATTTGTAGACACAATTTAGGCAAAATTGACTTTGTGAATTTAAATGAATATTTTATAATTTAAATTTAAATTGAAAATTTTAAATTTATATTTTTCCATGATTGCAAAACAAATTGGAATATTGTGGCCAATTTTTAAAATAAAAATTCTTGACATTTATAAATTTATAATTTGTTTTGGCATTCGGGTGAAATGGCTTGACGGGTTCGCACTGCCGCAGCACTAAATATTATTTTAATTTCGTAGAAATATTTCAAAAAAAATCATCAAATAATCAAACAGTCATGCAACTGCTTCCAGTCCAAGCTCGTCGCTGTTTCTACTGCACCTGCAAGGAATACTTCTCCGAGTACCGATCGAATCGTTTCAAATGGCGCTATCGGCTCGAATTGGCCATCTTTGTCTACACTATCGCTGAACTGTGTGTGTCTTTGTACATCATGGCCAGCGACTATCCCTGGTATGCCTTGAAATATGAACCATTCTCGTACTATTTCTATCATCACCGTCATCTATACGATCACTATTTTATTGTGATTAACATTCTATACATGATGTTCATCTTCTTCACTCGTCATCTGCTGTATCACCTGCCCACGCACACTCGATTCTGGCACTCAATGTATGAGCAGTATGTGAGCCAGCAAGATTGGTACTATCAATGCGTGTTCAGGGATGAGCGCAAGTTGAGGCTGATACACGATAATAGGTATCGTGAAATTGTTGCTCGAATTGAGCGTTCTAACCACTTCGGAATTCCACTGCCCAAAGTGTTCATTGAGCAGTGGACCAATTGGGACATGTTTGTGCGTCTTGAAACACTCGATAAGACAAAATTCTTTGAAAAATCTACATCGACGAATCTTAATTTGTCATTGAAAGCTCGTACTAGAAATATTTTGGTTCTCATTGCATTCGATAGAATCCATTGTCTGGCACTGATTATCTATGGTAAGAATGTAAAGTAATTTCACGAATATATATCCAAGGTGCTCCAGAAATAGCCCTGTTTGTTATATTTGGTAAATTATGAGGTTCAATATTTCTTATTCTTTAATAAATTTCCATTTCCATGCCTAACTCTAGCACTCATATATGCACTATTCATTATATTTTACTTTCCTGTGCTATGTGGCCCATTTCCTTGGTATGCCTGCGTCCACGTTGCTGGAAATTATGTAATAGTCTCCATTTATGCATACCAATCGGTTGTGTTTGTGTTTTTTCTAATCGGTTTGACTGCAATCGGATTTTACAGAACTGCAGAGTGTTGCAAGCAAATGTGCAGTGAAATGGAGAAACTTGTCAAACAGTCAAACAAACGAGCTAGTCAAATGCCATTTTGGTATGTTCGTGTAGTGCATCGCATTTTACTTGATCACACTCAAATCTGCGTCAGTCTAATCACCATCAATCGAGATATGGCTGAAGGGTTCAGTTTCTCATTTCTGCTCACCAACATTCCAGTGAACATTTATTTGATCTCAAAGATTTCCCTGTTGGAGTCGTATCCTTTTGAGAGGGCCATTTTTGGCCTTTTCTTTGCTCTCCAAGTGGTGGCCTACTGCTTTTTCATCAAAGTTGCCGATCAGGGCACAAATGTGCACGCAATAGCAAAGTACATTCCGCCACTGCAGGCAATGATGAGCACTCGGCAGTGGCTGTGGTACAAGTTGAAGTACAACGATCTCTACAAACGACTACTCACTGGACCCAAATATGTCTTCAACATTGGACCAAACAAGGAATACACTCGATATGTGCTCATTGAAGTAAGTATTGATATATGAGATTATTATGGCTTTCTTGATACTTTTTGACACACGCAGATTGCATTCGTTTATGTTGGTTATCTCCTTATGGCGTTTGAGCATATTTTAAACTAAAAACAAACAACAAGTCAACCCAAACGCTTGGCGTTTCTCTACGCTCCGCTCAACACTCCGCGTTCGTTGGCAGAGTTAACATGTTAATAACACTCTGTTGCATCTTACCTCAAGTTTGTGGGTTGGTTTTCATCCTTGCCCAATACCAAATTCTACAACGTTCCTTTGGATGTAAATGATGAAATTCAAATAAAATTCTAATAGTTGTATTTACTATTTAACATTAAAAACAAATGGATTAGTAATCGTACATATAATATATGTCATATAATTTATGGCAATTTGCAAACAAAAATTACCAACTTTGCATACGGGTTTCTTGAAGTCTTAAAAAATAAATTAACACAGCCTTGCAAATCAAATAAAATCTTTTATTTATTATATGGATTTGTTATAAAACGATCATGTTGTACAGTTTTTGGATTGATCTCGCTTGATTTTGTATGATTTATGTAATCGTGAGTAGATGTGAGTTATGAAATTTGAAACTGTTTGCGTTGAAAGTGTATTATGTTTCATGTGTTTTGTGTAGTGTTATTTTTTCTAAATGAAAGCATAACAGAAATAATTGAAATGTACTACAATATTCAAGCATTCAATTGCAATTAATTCGAGTTTAGTAGTCATACACGAGACAATTGGTCATTCAAAAAATTCATTTGTTTGAAGGTGAATTAGCCACAAGAGTTAACTGGTGAATATCGAATCTTTTATTTTCCGTTAGCAAACTCCACAATGAAGCTCAACTGTCATTTTTTTGTCAACTACATAATTGGCAATTGCTGAAACTGAGTATAATCTCCAAGTTGTTATTTAAAAGTGTAATAAATTTAAAACTTAAAAATTACTGTCTGTTTCACCTATTGACAATTATGTGGATTGAGCATAATCACCGTCAACCTTCATCGTGGAGTGCTCCTTCTAGATAAAAGATTCGATGGCTCGATCTAGCCTAAAAAATCCAAAAGTCGTACAGGAAACATTTGGTCATTCAAAAATTTCTAGGCTATTTCATGCAAGCCTGCAATTGGGATAGAGGACAACAAATAGAAATTCTCATACATTTACTGAGCTCAACTGTTCGAATAGAACAAATGTCAAACAAAATGAACAGTAAAACAAAAGTTTTGCCATAGCCAGAACCTCCTCTCATGGAACAGTCCAGGCGGATAGGACGGCTATGCGTTTGTGTTGCTATCTTTGTTTTGACATTTTTTCTTTCTGGAACATTTGAGCTCAATAAAGTTGTGAAATTACATCGGACCGACTATTTTATTAAATGCGTAACACTATTATTATTGCATATTGCTCACTACTATTAACCGAGTTCTGTTTGTTTCCAATTAAATTCCTGGGTTATTTTTGTTAAACAATGCGAATCCTCATCTAATGAATTTAGTGAATTATACAAACATTTTTGTGAACACTTGTCAAATTGTTGTTCTAATTACAAATCAACTAGTTCAGCTAGTGACATCAAATGTTCAGACATTCAAACCAACATATCTTGTGATCTCTCGGCACCAGTCACATCACTCGTTGAAATGAAAACCACAACTCGGACTTTTTATCCGAACAAAACAGAACAATTTCCTAGTTGGTAAAGTCATGACCAACCTTGTTGTTGTAAACCACAAAACAGCAATCAAATCAAATAGAAACAAATGTGTTAAAAGTGTAGTGATAATCAGTCAAACCCCATAGAACCTGTATAGAACCTGTATAGAACCTGTTTCAATCTCTCCGATCGGGAGAAAACAAAGTGCATAATTCACTTATCTGATCAACAAGTGATTATTGCCTGGGAAGTCGACGTGTCAACCAAACACGTCGTCAACCCGATTCAGTATGTCTAAACAACTTGATGGATCAAACCCACAGAACCGTAGTGTAACATATCATTCTCTGCAACATTGTAGGTGTTGTGCAACAAAATGTATCCTGTTTCATTTGGCCTGATCAAAGCTTGATGAAAGGCCTTAAGGACACAATTCGTTTGATCAACTCGTTGACCAAGCATTTGGATCATTTGATCTTCAACACCATCATCGAAAAAAGAAAGAAATAATCATTGGTCAAAACCAAGATGATCGATGGGAACCAGGCCAGGAACCATTGAATCACTTTTTGCTAATGACAATGTCTTTGTTAAATAGCATTTTCATGCTAAAGTAGCATTAAGCTTAACAAGATTTAGATACAGAAAGAATTTTTTAAAAATAAAGTCTTTCTAGTAAACAAGTTAGATAGCACTAACAAAATACTATTGAATGACAATGATCATATCCTTACTAAATTCAAATTGCAAGAGATATATGCTTGAATGCATTAAATTGAGTTAGAAAGAAATATATGTTTGAATGTAAAAAACAAAAATGTTGTTGTATAATTGTTTGAGTAATTGAGTGTAGCGAGATCGAGTTCCGAAAATAGTGAAAACTTACAAAATGTGAAATCTAACTTTCTCAGATGAAAGTAAATTTTGTATGAGAATTGTGATTTTCATCAATCGAATCAACTTCCAAAGTAATTTGGGGATGGATTCAAAATCACCCAAAATTTTCAAAAGCTGGATTCTGCGAAAATAAAAATAAAAATACTGAAAAGGAAAAATTGAATAGACTTACAAATTCTGAAAAATTCAAAAGCTTGTTAGCGATGATATTGTAGTATCAAAGGGCACTTTTCTGTACGCACATTTTCACTACTCAATGCGTGAAAATTAGCAAATTTAAACATTCAATTTTTGAAAACGCACAAAATGAGTTGGGTACAACTCGATAGAGGTGAAGTAGAATTGGCAGTTGGAAATTGAAGTTCCAAATAATTTGTTAAGCTTTAAATAGAATGGTGAATATTCATACGCTTTGATTTAAATGACCTTGAATTAAATATTGTAATGTTTACGATCTAAAATAAAAAAATGTTGAATTTTTAAAATGAAATATAATTTTACAACTTACAGAACATATTGCAAATCAAGAGAATTCGGTCAAAATTCAAAATTAATGAATCAAAATCTTTTTCCGTTTTCGTCGCTTCATTGTCGCTTTTTCGAAAGAACAATTTTTCGATTAGACGCGCACACAACCGATCACAATCAAAAACAGTTGTAAAATAGCAACTACCATTGAAGGACAGCAGCAAGTTGCATCTAAACTCTTATAAGACTCTATAGTAGGTGTAGAACATCTTCAACAAAAACTAGTTTCTATCACCCACTCTCACTTTCAAGAACATATATTTCTTTTCCAATGATTTTTGTTCAACAAAATTCCAAAATTTAATTCGTGATATTGCGAATTCTATAAAGAAAATCATATAATTCTAATATTTAAAGTCAAAATATTATAAGTCATTTATCATTCTCAACTTACCGGACATATTAATAGATTCTGGCTCAGGATAAGTTCCCAAAAGATCTAAATTGTTTTTTTCGCTTTCGTCCCTTCATCTTTCTCTAAAGAAAGACGTGCACTTGCCACCAAGAAATACAGCAGTAAAATGTCTATTTTCCTTGTGAAACTTGACAATTTAACCACAAAAAGAAGCGAAGTCTTGTGACTCAATCGATGGATACTATCGATCGATAGATTTCTCTTCTTTTAGCATCAACACTTACCTAGTTGACCATGAAATGTCATGAGTAAATGCTATTTTTGGATAAATGACCCTACATTGACGTCAATTTATTGATTAATTATGGGAGTTAGAGGCAAAAAATTCGAGGCACACTTATACATTTGTGAAAATATAAGTTAAATTAAAAATAACATTATAACAATGACCTGAGAGTTACATGACAAAAGATTGACTTACCTTAGAGTTCCAAATGCAACCTAAAAAGAAAAAGATCCTCTGGATACTGAAAAGCAAGATAATTACTTGATTTTTGTTATAAGTTTCTTGAAAATCCCGGAAAAAAATTATAGACATGGAGAGATATAATTCGAAAATACTTTATTTATTGATTTGTTATAAAAAGATTATTTTTACAGTTTTTAGTTCGATCTCTAATGATTTGTGTAATGTTTATATAAATTTTGTTTGAATTGTGTTTAAATCGTGTAAATGTACGTTTTGAAATATTATAATGTTAGTGAATAAAGTTTGGATTTTAATATTATTGTTTTGTGTTTAAAATGTTTTCGTGATAGTGTTTTATATGTAAAAGAAAACAAGAAAGAAATGATGGAAATTGAGAATACACGATTCAAGCATTCAATACACTTACAAGTCATTCGAGTAGTAAATAGTAATACGAGACAGTTTGTCATTCAATGGTAAATATGTAAACCTAAACTTGAATTTTTTGTTCACAAACTTATCTGCAAGACATCGGAGACTTTCCTAGAACTTATTTATAACCTTCTGTTTAATAAATATATACGAAATTCAATAATAAATGATTTTTCTATGAACACCTTCAATGCTAGTCAAATAGTGTACCGTATTTTCCAGGCTACAAGTCGCTTTTTCCTTATTTTGAAAACTTTCCCAATCACACATAAGTCGCACCGGGACATTAGTCGCAGGTCTTTTTTATGCAAAATATGAATGTTTTTAATAAGAGATTTTTTAGAGCTAAAGCCACTAAAATACATTGAAATAGTAATATTATTAATATTGAAAGTTAGTTAACCCTTTCTGTCCTAAGAAAAATTTTTAAGCGGGATTTTCTGGTCGTTTTTTGGGTTAAATAAAAAAATATAAATTCAAGAATTTGGCTTAAAAGTGTCTATAAGTCAAGATAATCGAGATTAAATATCTGAGACATAAATATTCCCATAAATAGATCATTATCGCGCCCTAGTTCCACGGGGAGTGAACCAAATATAGCCTTGTTTGGGTTCAATTTGTTCATCATGATATAAACAATCCAGATATTAAAAATCCCAAGGCCTTTGGCTTTAACTGTCGCGATTGTGAGCGAGTTGTTGGAAAGCATACTTTGACAAAACCTCGAATTTTTGAAAAAACAGACTTGTGAGTACAAAAATTAAAGTTTATCAAACTTAGGTCTATTTTTGTGGGGTTTCCTTTTCATCTCAAATTAATCGATTGATAATGAACATTTTAAGCTATAGTGCTTATTATAAAAGTTAAAAAGTGAAAAGTTCTGGCTCGCCAAACATCTGGGACATAAATGTCAGAAAGGGTTAATGATGAAAGCATGAATCATGAATGAACCTTCTTCAAAATCCTCAATTTAATCCCTCTAAATGTTTGTATTCCTCTTTCAACTCTTTATACACTGTCAATCGTTTTTTAACTTCAATGCGACCCAAGGATCCATCCTTTAGGGTCTTGGTGTAAAGCCCTACGAACTTCTCATAGAAGGTTTTTCAATAATCAGTAATCAAGGTAAAATCATCCGTATCGGAATCACCCTTCATTTGCGATAAAAACGCAATGCAAAATGCAAATTAATGCAAGGCTATGAAATTTATATGAAACTATGATAGGGATTTATCATATAAATTTCATAGATAAATCCCTATCATAGTTTCATATAAGTTTCATAGCCTTGCATTAATTTGCATTTTGCATTGCGTTTTATCGCATTTGCATATCATTTCCCACTTGCAGCACTTCTACTTCATAGTTTTGGATCCTGCGGTCCTAGAAAGATCGTCAAAACCAGCATCTCAATCTTAACTTATGTTTTGCTTGGCCTAATCAATACAGGTGCTAATGTGAATCTTTTTCCTCACAAATTGGCTTTGCGATTGGGTTTTAAGTTGTTCTCTACTAAGGATTCGTTTGATACACCAAATGGTCCTTATGCAGTCACTCATTTCATAAAAGTAAAAATGAGAATTGGTCGCGTCGAGCGTATGACCAAGTTCTTATTGTGTAATATGTGCAACAAGATTATTCTAGGTCTAGATGTAATTGAGGATTTCTTGTTTGGCATTAACCATCACTTATACTTGCTTCAGTTAGACTATAATGAGAGAACTTATTCAGTGTTATCCATGCCCAATAAGCCAATAAATACTGCTTTGGAGAACGAAGTAAAGTTGCAAATATTGAAAGACAAGCTAACTGAAGTGCCCCTGACGTGAGTGAAAATGTACGATGCGAACCACTTCGTGGATGCAGTACGTGTACTGGAGGAATATACTGATCCGAGTAGGATCCAACTCCATATTAAAGACGTAGTGGAAAGTATTAGACCTTTAAATATTGCATCCGATTTGGTCCACTTCGAGTACATTCTTGGGCAAATACGTGCTGTAAGTAATTTATTTACTAATTTTTTTGTTGAGTAGTGCTTTCGAGCATGATATTAGCGCCCGGGCGTTCTACAGACGTTTTCAGAATTATATCACCCGTGATTTTCTAAAAATGTCAAAACTTGGGAAGTTGAAGTTATTGGACTTATTAAAATTCATGGAAGATGAATTGAAATTGGCCAGAAATAACCAGATTCTACTGGGTAAAGAGGGACGATTCCTAAACCTAAAGAAGTATTTCAGGGGGGAAGATTCCGAAACAGAAATAACCAACATGGTGGGAAAAGAGTGTTTGTTGCCAATCAAAATTACATATTTCGTGGTGGGTCGAAACCCAAAGGTAAAAATGGGAATAGTAATCAATCTATTGATTGTGGTGAGGGGAATCTCACTAATGCAATTTCCTGTGGCAAGTGTGGGCAATCCACCCATACCGAATTGTACTGCTTTCGCAAAAGCAGTCCGGTATCAAATAGCCATGAAACTGTTGTTGTGTCTCATGTGTGTCGAACCGGGACACTCAACAGAAAAATGCAATCGACCATATCTGTTGAGTGTCCGGGTCCAACACACACAGGACACAACAACAGTTTCATGGCTATTTGATATGTGACCAGGTTATTTTGGGCTTGGATGTGTTCGAAGGTTTCTTTTTGGGTCTAGACCATCAATTGCAACTGTTGCAATTAGATTCAAGCCATCGTACATATGAAATTCTATACAATTCCGACAAACTGGGTAAGACAGGATCAAGCAGAAGGGTACCACGGAATGTAATTGTAATTGATCAAAATCTTAAAACCCATCCTACATCTGGAACCTCCCAGTTGAATGGCTTGGCAACACATCCTTTGGAAGTGATTACTATTGTGTCTAAATGCTTGGAGCGAGGAGAGGGTTTGGGTAAAGATTCTTTACCCAAATCCGTTATCGGACATAGTTAGCATGCCCCACCCATATTTAGTTAGATTATCAATTGCAAGGTAGAGATATTCTTTAGTAAATTATTTACTATTTACTAAATTATTTACTAAAGAATATCTCTACCTTGCAATTGATAATCTAACCAAATATGTGTGGGGTATGCTCACAATGTCCGATAACGAAACAGACCTTATCACTTTGATAAGCCTCATCTTGTCTGAACCTCGCTGGTCATCACCGAGAACCATCCAGCTGCTCGGGATATGAAATTTCAATCGTATCTGGCCAGGGCTCGTACATTCGCTAAAAGTTTACACGGTGCAATGCACTGTGGAAGGCTACGCCCCGTGTAAACTTTTAGCGAATTTTAGCGAATCTACGAGGCCTGTATCTGGCTGAATTGGGAATTGGAAATAGTTCGATCTCAATTAACGGTGCAATAATGAATAACGAAATTGAGGGCATATCTAATTGATGTCAGTTCTTCACATTGGCCATGGTCTTAGAAAGATCATCGAAACCAGCATCTCAATCTTAACTTATGTATTGCTTGGCCTAATCGATACAGGTGCTAATGTGAATATTTTTCCTCACAAATTGGCTTTGCGATTGGGTTGTAAGTTGTTCTCTACTAAGGATTCGTTTGATCCACCAAATGCAGTCACTCATTTCATAAAAGTAAAAATGAGAATTGGTCGCGTCGAACGTATGACCAAGTTGTTATTGTGTAATATGTGCAACAAGATTATTCTAGGTCTAGATGTAATTGAGGATTTCTTGTTAGGCATTAACCATCATTTAGACTTACTTCAGTTGGATTATAATGAGAGAACTTATTCTGTATTATCCATGCCCAATAAGCCAATAAATACTGTAATGAGTGCAGAGGGTATAGATCTACCATTGACAGAAGCACAGGAAAGGGAAGTAAAACAGGAAGTTCTATTATTAAAGGGAATATTTTCAGAAAATGGGAGGACAGTAGGACATATAAAGTCAGAAGAATTCAAAATACGATTACAACATGACATGCCTATCTGTCGACCTTACCAATGTACAGAGAATGACCAGCTAGTCATAGATGAAAAGGTTAAAGAGTTATTGGAAGAGGGGATTATTGAAGAATCCACTTCTGCATAACCATACTGCTCAACCAGAAACAACTTGTATCCATGACATTGATGAAAAAAATATATTGCAGAAAGGTGGAAATGTTGTGCACATAAAAAGAAAAGAAGGTGAGGAAAATGTCAATAACTACAATAAAACGTTATTATCTTTGTGGGGTGCAATATGGATATTCAACCATGTGGAAACGGAATGGGAGTTGTCTACTAAGTGGCAAAATATGCTTCAAAAGATGAGCCAAGTAAGATTGATAATCAAATTAGCGAAACAATCAAAAACTAAGAATTGAAGACACAGAAAAAGGCAAAAAGATGTTTGTATGACCATTTTGCGCCAACGTCAAGTATTTGCATTTGCAAGTATCAGCACAAAGATTGAGTGGGGGCAAAAATTAGAGAGTCTTCGCTTAAAGTTGTTTTGGTTAAATCAAGGAAACGAGAAAATCGGTACAAAACTGCATTTGTGAATAAAGTAACCGATAAATGGAATGGAAATATATAAAAAACGTCGTCACTTCAAATAATATAGAACGATATACTGTTCGACCAAGAAATGAACATTTTGAAAATATGACACTGGCTGAGTTTACGATGTTATTTGATCCAGTTTATTATAATAAAAGAAAAGGAGGACTTGTTGCTCACGACGATTCAGAAGAAGACTTAGATTGCATAAATTGGTCAAGATCTGAAAAATCAAAATGCGAATTTGAAGAAGATAATGCTGAGAATCAAAATCAATAATCAAAATAAACTAATCGAATTAATTGACTCTAAGCATTCAAAAATGAAACTCAGAAATCGACGAGCAATTGTAAGAACACCCAAATTTAATCCAGAAAGAGACAGCGATAGTTATTTTTATAGTTTATTAATGCTAAACATTCCCTTTCGTGACGAGCGAGAGTTGTTAATGAACAAAGCAAATATAATATAAATGCGATATTAACAAAAGGTAACCGTTATTGTGAAAAAATTTTACTTGAGTTGGTTAAAACTGTCCAAAAAAACAGAATTAATAATTACAGGTCATTATTATTTCGAGGCAACAGACGTTGTTGTTAAAAATAATTAGAAAATTTGTGGATTGATTTTTAATTTGATTGTTATGCTTTAGAGCTAAGCAAAAACTGGTTATTTCACAAGTGGCGGTTCCACAAGTACAGTAGCTTCCACCATCACGACCAATAGCACTAGTACAACCACCAGTACCATCAGTTTGAATGTTACTCACTGAGTACGAACGCACAGATAATTCGTGAAGAAACAAATTCACCGTAGCACCTGTATCGATCAAACCGAACAATTGTTAACAATGATAAGCAAGTTTTTGCAGCTGTAAATATTGGTATCGGTTCTCGTAGAATCGTAGAAGCCAGTATTACCATATTATCGTATGTTTTGCTCGGATTAATCGATACTGGGGCCACAGTAAATTTGTTCCCTCACGAATTAGCTGTGCGCATGGGTTGCGAGTTGTGGTCAATCAATGAATGGTACCAAACACCGAGTGGCCCGTTGAAAGCCACACATTACATATTTGTGAAAATGAGTGTTGGTCGTGAGGAGATTTTTGACCAAGTTTCTGCTATGCAATGTGTGTGACCGAGTGATTTTGGGATTTTGACCCGTACTCATTGAACGTGGCGGATTCTCTGGACTTTAAGAAAATGTTAAATTGTTTTTTTTCAAAAATTCCATCTTGGCATCATAATTGCTTGAAAATAAACCAGAGCAATTTTTAAAACTCAAACTGGAAAATACTATATCTTTGATTCACAGTCAGTAAACGCAAATAACATTTCAGAACAACATAACATTACATCAAAAGATGTGGCGACACTGATTGAATTTCCATCATTTGAATTGTTTATCGATAGCCTAAAAAATTTAATTGGCATTCAGAAAAGATATGTCCTTCTGCTATTTGTAAAAATATTATCATATAATTTAAGATCAATTTGGTACTGATCTTGATCGAATCTATTAACTGCGAAAGGCAATTGTGAGATCAATCCTCAACGCATGTGGCAATTCTCACGTCCATTGAACATAACATTCACGAGCTAGAAGAACTAATGGTGGTGGAACAAAAGTCCAATGACAACTTGGACGCGCAAAGTATGATGCTAGTTGCCGAAACAACTACAGGGTGGCTAGTACAAGCAGTAGCCTAAGGCCTACTTGTCCCATTCAATATCGTATGCGGTGTGCTCCTGTGGGATAATTTTTGTACGCGTTTAAACGCATAACAAAACAAGCTAAACAGAGCTGCACGCATTCGCGAATTAGAAACACTGACTACAGAAAACTTATGGAAGTGACAATATGAAAGTGGTGACTAATTCTTAAATGTGCAAAATACTAATTAACCCATTATTTTTGACAATTAAAATAGAATGCACAGAAGAAGAAGAAATTCAAATAACCAAAACAATTTAGCGCGAATACCTAACAACAGAAACTAATCTTCATTATACAATATAAATAAATAAATATGGCGAAAATATTTTTGAACATTTAAGAATTCTATCTGTCTGAATGATCATTGGTACTGCACACTGTGTTGCAGTGCACAGTATGGATAGACTATTTCGTTAATAATGAATCTAGCGGTTGCACCTCCAGTTAGGTTCATCTCAAGAAATTCATCGAAGGTCCATCACCAGACGCAGTCTCAACCGCTAGATTCATTATTAACGAAATAGTCTATCCATACTGTGCAGTACCAATGATCATTCAGACAGATAGACATGCTAATTTTTGTTCTAAACTAGTTAAGTCTTTGATGAACCAGTTGGGGACCAAGCACGCCCAATCCTCGGGCTCTCATCCACAGGCGAATGGCCTGGTTGAAAGATACAATAGATCAATTATAGATATGATTACCATGTACATTAATAAAACCCATTCGAACTGGTCCAAACTCCTTAGAGCAATTAGTTACGCCCACAACACAACCGAACAATCGACAACTGGTGTGACGCTGTGCGAACTATTTTTCGGTAACACAGACTTTCGAACTTAATCTGTGTGTCATCGTTTAATCTAATTAGCGATGACACACAGATTAAGTTCACAAACAAAGAGCTCCATGATCGACCAAATCGCTAGTGACAACATAGACAAAAACCACGCATACACAAAGAAGGTCTACGACGCAAAACATCGCAAACCAGACTTTGTTGTTGGCGATGATGTGGTGTTTTAGGATGACACTGTTGCTACTGGACTGTTCAACAAGATGACCTATCGATGGCTAGGCCTGTACGCAGTTCTGGAAGTGAACAACAACAACACATTCAAAATCGACATTAACCGACCGAATCAAATCGTCAATGTTTCGAAATTGTGCCATTACAGACGACGTTTTGGTAGCACTGAGCAGCACAGCACGCCCAGACGAATGATCAACAAAATCTTCTATGCAACTTTACTTTGTTCGCAGTGTTTTTCGCAGTCGCTATTTCAATGTGTTTTTCCCCAAATATGGCAGTGTAAAACTGTCGCCTTTAAAGGAAATTTTCGACTAAACAGCGTATAACCTCAATTTCGTATTGGGCCAATATTCTCTATATTGCTATACAAAAATATTTTATATATTTAACTAAAAAATTGAAACTAAAAATAACCATTGAATGACAAATTAGACTAAGTATTCTTACTAATCATAAATTTGCAAGTTATTTAGCGCTTGAATATATTCAATTACCGATATTAGTGGTATCATAGAAACAAAATATTGTTGAAAATTTGTGTGTATTTGTGTGCATTTGCGTGTATTTGTGTGTATTTGTGTGTATTTGTGTGTTTTGAGTGTTTAACGAGATCGAACTAAAAAAAAAGTTGGACTTGCAAAAAGTGAAATTGATGTTAAAAATTGATTCCTCAAATGAGGTGGAAGTAAGTTTGGTTTAAAGTACGTAGTTTTTTTTAAAATCCATAATTGTGACTTTTGGCAGCAAATTCAACGGTCGAAGCGGAGATGTTTAATGGATTCATGATTTTAATTTCTAAAATTGTTCAAAACTGGATTACAAAAAATTAGCATTTATAAAAAAAATTGATTTGTCTCACCAGCTCCCAAAAGTTCTTTCAGTGTGATATTACGATCCGAAACAGCATTGATACAATATATCAAAAATCAATTTTTGATCAAGAAATTGTTTGTTGTTGTTTGTTGTTGTTGATTGATTGATCCGTTTCATTTATGGATTATTCAAAAATGACGTTTCATCAAGATTGTTATTTAGATTACTGCTTTCATAAAAATGAGCAAAGTCGGTGCAACTATCAGATTAAAGTTTTTGTTTTGAATCGGTCAAAAATGATTTTCAAATTGATTGGTTCAGTTCAAAATTTATTAGAATAGTGAACATTCAAATTCATGCGCATATGAATACGTAATGAGAATAATGCTGTAAAAATGAAAAATTGAAATGAAAATGGGCTGAGTTATTAGAGAAATTTGCAACGTACAGGACACTTTGAGACACTTCTTTTAGATCAGAATAAATTCACAAATCAACGGAAATCAACGCCTTTTCCGTTTTCGTCGCTTCATCGTAGTTTCTCAAAAAGACGCACCCAAACACACAACTGGTCACAATGAAAGACAGCGGTTGAATGGGCACTTATGACGTGTACTGCAGTCGTTGTACGAGTACATTATTTGAAGGGAAAGAGTACAGAGTAGAAGAAAATAGAGACACGCATACAAACTAGCTGGTAGTAGTAGTTGCACTTCAAAAAACTGGTTATTACATTATTACATCTATTATATACATTTTCACATATCATCAGTTGATCATGAGAAGGCATAAAAGCGGACATGCGCAGAAACAATTCAAATGTTTTTATGTATGTTACTCGGATGAGAACTATCTTAAATGCTAGATTCGATGAAATATTTAATATTTTGTAGAAAGTATCAATACTTAAGATTGTCAACATTTGATTCGCAGACATATTTACAAATTAGTCTTTACCATCAGTTCTTACCAGTTGGCCATGAAATGTTGCAAAATAGACATAATAAATTGAAAATTTCCATACGTTTCGATATTTTCCAATACAATTTCATATTTAAATGCTATATTGAATTAATGTCTGTACACGTCTCGGTATAAAAGCAAATTTTTTTAAATGATGAACGACGTAAATTTTTGGGACAGATTTAAACATTTGAGTAATTGTTCGATCAAAGTTGTCTATGTTTCATTGGCAGTAAATACAATGAGCTGAAGTGAAGTGAGTAAGTGAAGTAAAAAAGCATTGCAACAGTTGACTTCACTTCACCTCACTTCACTTACTTTTAGTGTATTTGGGTAAGTAACGCTCGGAGTAAGTAACGTTGGAAGTACTTTTTACTTACTTCATTCTCACTTACTTACTTCACTTCCATTTCTTGTATCTAAAGTATTAATAACAAGAGAGTTGTATAACCAGAAATTGAAGTACCTTAGACAAAGAATGTAAACTCGGAAAAAGATACTCACCCTTTGGGTAATACGGAAAACCTCATTAAAAACCAGCTTTGTGCTTTGATATTCTTAAAGTTTTTTGGTGAATAAATTTAAAGACACGTAGAGAAATAAATTAAAAAATATTTTTATTGATTTGTTATAAAAAGATTATAGTTTACAGTATTCAGGTCGATCTCGCACAATTTTGTAATGTTAGTATGAATCCAGCAATGTACGCCCAAATATTGCCTCACCTTTAAACGCCAAAATGGAACCTAAAAAAGAAATAAAACCCTATGGGTACTACTCGTATAGTGAAAAGTCCCGATAAAAACCAACTTTTTGGTTTTGATTTTAATGAAATCTTTTAGTGAATAAAATCAAAGACAATTAATAGAAATAATTCAAATAATGCTTTATTTATTGATTTGTAATAAAACGTTTGTATTTTACAGTTTTTTTTTTCAGTTCGATCTCGAATGATTTGTGTAATGTGTAAATAAATAAATAAATTCTGTTTGTATTGTGTGTAAATCATATAAATGTAAGTTTGAAAATATCAATGAATAAAGTGTGGGTTTTTATTGTTGTTTTGTGTTTTAAGTGTTTTGGATGGTGTTTATAGGTTTATAGGTTTTTATATGTAAAAGAAAACAGGGCAATAATTCTAATTGAGGTTCAATATTCAAGCTTGTAGTTATACTTGTAGTACAAAACAATTTGTCATTCAATGGTTCATATGATACGTAAACTTGAATATTTTCACAAACTTATATGCAAGATAAGCCTGAAACTATTTCTAGAACTTATTCATTATCTTGGGCACAATAAATTTATATTTATTTATATACGAAATTCAAGAAATTATTTTGTTATGTGACACTTGACAATACAAAAAAAACTTTCAATTGGCAACAGAAACATTTATTATAAAAACAAACATTACCAGCACTTTAAATAGTAACTTGTTGGCCAATTAAAAGCTTATCTCTCCGATAAATGTAAAGTCATTGCGAAGTTTCCAGTGAAAAGTTAATTATTATCAAAAATTTATTCTAACCTTGTATCTTGTAATCAATTATGGTATAAACGCTTAATAGTAATTTATTTTTCCCAAAAACTACGTAATGAAATTACATCTTAGTATAAACCTTTTGACGCTCTACAAACTACAGAACTTAGAATGCTTATTCTTGCTGGTCCCGACAAATTCTAACAGAATACCATTGAAATTCAACTCATTAAACACAAAATATAGTAAATATGCATATGCATGATTATGATGATGATAAAAAATGTAACCAGTAATCAAAGTTTGCGTAATGACCCCATCGTTTCCAAAATCATAGGTGTACCAGCCATTTCCAATTTCGTTAAAATTTCAATTTTTGAGAATTTTACAAAATTGGAAATGGCTGGTTCATACCTACGATTCTGGTAAGCGGGGTCATTAAGCAAACGTTGCTTACTCAATCTAAAACACTCTGAACCACCACCCGTTGTGACTATTGTTAATCCGGTTTCTACACCACAGAATGTTCAATCGAATGCAATCAGATGCGATCACATGGGTGCGTCTTAGATGAAAGCGTTCATCAAGGACAAGGTGAAGCATCTGCCAGCTTTTTCAAGAGAAATACTCAATTTTCCGGTTTTCTATGGTTTAGACAATTCATTATTTAACGAGACTGATCTAAAGGATGCGATCAAACTATTTTCAAATCAATTTGTCATTCAGTGGTAAATACGTAAACGTTTAGATGGAGGAGAGAAAACATTTAAACCTAAAAATAGTTCACAAAAGCGCAATTTCAAGAAGAAATACAACAAGTGTAAGCGCGCTTCCCATTCTACAAAATTGGTTAAAGTAGGGGAAGATCATAAGCGTGAGGGTAGTAATAGTGGAAAGGATCATTATGTTAATAGTGGTGAGGGGAATCTCACACAGTTGCCAATTTGCAACAGGTGCGGACAAAATTCACATTCTGAATTGTTTTGTTACTGTACACATAGAGCGGTTAGATATAAACTAGCCGTAAATTTGTTATTATGTCCTGTTTGTCTAGAAGACGGACATTCGATTGGAGAATGTTTTTGTCCATACAAGTGCCATGGTTGTGGTGGACGTCACAATCGTGATATTTGTCCCTCCATTGATGCTAACCAACCAGGCGCACAAATTAATGCAATTAATCATTGCTCCAAATTTGGAGCTAATTCTTTCGGTAAAATATTTCCTGTTAATCAAGTGATGTCAGTTCTTCACATTGGCCATGGTCTTAGAAAGATCATCGAAACCAGCATCTCAATCTTAACTTATGTATTGCTTGGCCTAATCGATACAGGTGCTAATGTGAATATTTTTCCTCACAAATTGGCTTTGCGATTGGGTTGTAAGTTGTTCTCTACTAAGGATTCGTTTGATCCACCAAATGCAGTCACTCATTTCATAAAAGTAAAAATGAGAATTGGTCACCTCGAGCGTATGACCAAGTTTTTATTGGGTAATATGTGCAACAAGATTATTCTAGGTCTAGATGTAATTGAGGATTTCTTGTTGGGCATTAACCATCACTTAGACTTACTTCAGTTAGATTATAATGAGAGAACTTATTCTGTATTATCCATGCCCAATAAGCCAATAAATACTGTAATGAGTGCAGAGGGTATAGATCTACCATTGACAGAAGCACAGGAAGTTCTATTATTCAAGGGAATATTTTCAGAAAATGGGAGGAAAGTAGGACATATAAAGTCAGAAGAATTCAAAATACGATTACAACATGACATGCCTATCTGTATTCGACCTTACCGATGTACAGAGAATGACCAGCTAGTCATAGTTGAAAAGGTTAAAAAGTTATTGGAAGAGGGGATTATCAGAAATCTTCAAAAGAAGTTATTGAAGGATTATCGCTAGAATTGGCACAAACTTCGGGATTTAGAGTCAAGAGTAGTTCAAAATGATAAGGAACAAAAGGCCTATGCAATTATATTGGATCAGATTAGGGTAGCCGAGATTAGATTATCTAAATTACTTTTGGGTTTCAATCAAACCCCTCCTGTGTTCCATAGTGATGAGTATCAACTTTTGGGGCCAGAGAATCCTCTGATCACACACTCGCCACCTATCATTTGGGATTTTTATCCTAAATGTCTGTTGATACCACCACCTTTTGTGGTAGAATAAAGAATAACGTTTAGGAATTTGCTGTAAAGAATAGTTTCTGCGTGAGCTACTCAGGCAGAAACCGTACAGGTACAGATGACTGGCAATACTTTGATAATGGATCTAGAATTGTATATGTATCCTTTAATCAAGCAAATACGAAAAGGAATCCCATATCCATTAACGCAGTGTTCCATAATCTCGATAGCATCAACCATATATGCGGAAATGATCAAGACAAACATTCACAATTGGGAAACAAATGTTGTCCTGCTCAACCAGAAACAACTTGTATCCATGACATTGATGAAAAAAATATATTGCAGAAAGGTGGACGTGTTGTTCACATAAAAAGAAAAGAAGGTGAGGAAAATGTCAAAACTACAATAAAACGCTATTATCTTTGTGGGGTGCCAATATGGATATTCAGCCATGTGGAAACAGAATGGGAGTTGCCTACTATGTGGCAAAATATTTTTCAAAAATTGAGCCAAGTAAGATTGATGATCAAATTAGCGAAACAATAAAAAAATAAGAAAAGAGAATACAGAAATAGGCAAAAGATGTTTAAACTTTGTATGACAATTTTGCGCCAATGTCATTGTGATTGTGTGGGGGCAAAAATGAGAGAGTCTTCGAGTAAAGTTGCTTTTGTTAATTCAAGAAAACCAGAAAATCGGTACCAAACTGCATTTGTGAACAAAGTAACCGATAAATGGAATGGAAATATATAAAAAACGTCGTCACTTCAAATAATATAGAACGATATACTGTTCGACCAAGAAATGAACATTTTGAAAATATGACACTGGCTCAGTTTACGATTTTATATGATCCAGTTTATTATAATAAAAGAAAAGGAGGAATTGTTGCTCACGACGATTTAGAAGAAGACTTAGATTGCATAAATTGGTCAAGATCTGAAAAATCAAAATGCAAATTTAAAGAAGATAATGTCGAGAATCAAAATCAATAATCAATATAAACTAATCGAATTAATTGACTCTAAGCATTCAAAAATTAATCTCAGAAATAGACGAGCAATTGTATGAACTCCAAAATTTAATCCAGAAAGAGACAGCGATAGTTATTTTTATAGTTTATTAATGCTAAACATCCCCTTTCGTGACGAGCGAGAGTTGTTAATGATAATAGCATAAATGTATGATGCTGCTCACTATCGTGAGGCCATCAAAGTCTTGGAAGGTCAAAGATCTAGTTCAATTTGAGGCCATCATTCAAATTGGGGAAAGAGATTGGAGTACCCAAACGAATCAATTGATGATGTTGTTGACAGATCTATTGAGGTTCACAATGGCAAGGTCAGCGCGCAAATGAGAAGGGGAACCAAGAGAAACAACAGAGGTGTTGGTTCCACTGTCTCCAGGGGGTTTTCGGTGTGGTAAACACCTGTTGTTTACCCTGGTGTTTACCACACCGAAAACCCCCTGGAAACAGTGGACCCAACACCTCTGTTGGAACATGACCACACACCTGAGTTATCTGACGAATCCGTGTGATACTCTCAAATATATGCTAAAAGATAACTCCCTAACAAGGAAAGATGAGTTGACCTTATACCAGTCTTGTTCTGACGGGTATGAGAAGATTATTTTGAACATGGTCCGTTGGAGTTGTACCGTAACCCCTAACATTACTGCAATTGGAAAGCAAGTGGCCCACTTTAACCTTTCGATCCGAAAGAAAAGGTTTCTTTCTTTGGTTGCTGGGAATCGTGTCTTACGGTTTCATGAACCACCTGTGGTCTCAAAAGGTGGAATCTGATGATCCTAATACCTTTGCACTAATTACGGGAATTTCGTCAGTCGTAATTCTTTTTGTAATTTGTTGCATTGCTAAAATTGTATGGCAATCCAGAAAAGTGAGACAAACTATTGATCTCTGGACTAATACATTTGGTAGACAAGCCAGACCAGATCAAAATGGGTGCAAAATGGGTGGGGACCTGTAGAGATGCCCCTATTGATTAAGTTCGTTTGACGATTTGATTTATGAAAATATTTGAATTGTTGACCACAGAGGTTTGAAATGGGTTGAAACATTTCAAATGAGTCACATTGACAAAACTAGACATTCATTTAGACGAATTCAAATGCAAATTAGTATAACGAAAGAATAATAAAAGAACATTGATGACAAGTTACGGCTTATACCAGTTTACTCTCAAAAAATAAATATTCAAAAACGAAACTAACTTTTTCCAAGCAGTGTTTAACAGCACGCAAATATGTAAAACTGTCAAATTTACCTGAAAAGGAAATGTTTGAGTAAACACAGTATAACCTCAATTTCGTATTTGCGCAATATTCTCTATTTGGCTATACGAAATTTTAAAAAATATATTTAACTAGAAAATTATTCGAAAATAACCATTTAATGACAAATTAGACTAACGAACTAACTAACTAGCTCGTAAGTATTCTTACTAATAAAAAATGTTGCAAGTTATTTAGCGCTTGAATGTATTCAATTAGTGATATTAGTAGTAGTATCATAGAAATGAATATTGTTCAAAATTTGTGTGTATTTGTGTGTTTTATGAGTTTAGCGAGATCGAACCAAAAAAAAGTTGGACTTACAAAAAGTGAAATTGATGTTAAAAATTGATTCCTCAAATGAGGTGGAAGTAAGTTTGGTTGGAAGTACGTAGTTTTTTTAATCCATAATTGTGACTTTTGGCATCAAATTCAACGGTTGCTTAGTGGATTCATGACTTTGATTTCTAAAATTGTTCAAAACTGGATTACAAATTAGCATATATTAAAATATTGATTTTCCTTACCAACCCCAAAGTTTTTTGTGTGATATTTTACGATTCGAAACCGCATTGAGACATGTGCCGTTGGAAATAATCAGGCTTTGATTTTGAAAATGATTGTTGATGTTAATTGATTTTTCATTTCTATATTATTCAAGAGTGATGTTTCAATTCAATTTTGTTCTTTAGTTTATTGTCTTCATAAAAATGAGCCGGTATACCATAATTGTATACAATAATTAGATTATCGATTATTTTTGAATCAATCAAAAATGATTTTTTAAATTGATTAGTTGAGTTTATAATTGGTTAGAAAATTGAAATTCAAGCGCCTATGAATACGTATTGATTTGAATAATACTAAAAAGATTAAAGATTAAAATTAAAATGGATTGAGTTTTTAATAATTTGCAACTTACAGGACACTTTGAGACACTTCTTTTAGATCAGAATAAATTCACAAATCAACGGAAATCGTCGCCTTTTCTGTTTTCGTCGCTTCATCGTAGTATCTCGAAGGAAAGGCGCACCCAAACACACAAACACAACTGGTCAAAATGAAAGACAATAGAAAAATGGCAACTTTAGACGTGTACTGCAGACGTTGTATATTATTTGAAGAGAAAGAGTACAGAGCAGAAGAAAATTAAGACACGCATACAAACTAGCTTGTATTAGTAGGTGCACTTGAAAAACTGGTTCCTGTCATGCACATTTGCGCAAATACCAGTTCACGATGCGCGGAAATAATACAAAAAATGAATTTCCGCGCACGACTTTTTACCTTCTGAAATAATCTTTAATAACCTGAAATTGATCACGTACATTTTTTATGATTCAGGAAAATGTGAGTTCTGTTTTAATTTGATTTTGTTTTAATTTGATTTTGTTTTAATTTTGCTTTAATTTTTTTTGAAGTATTTTAGAAAAAAAATTACACAGACATAATTAAATATAAATAGAATAATACTTTATTTATGAAATTGTTATAAAACGATTATGTTTAACAGTTTTTTTAGTTTGATCTCTAATTAATTGTGTAATGTTTATATGAATCTTGCTTTAATTATGTGTAAATCGTGTAAATTTGAGTTTTGAAATATTAATGTTAGTGATTAACGTAGTGGATTTCATTGTTGTTTTGTGTTTTCAGTGTTTTGAGGGTTGTGTGTTTATAAATAAAAAAAACAAGAAAAAAATAATTCTAATTGAGATACAAAATTCAAGCATTCAATACACTTGCAAGTCATTCGAGTAGTATATTATAATATTCTAGTACGAAACAATTTGTCATTCAATGGTACATACTGTAAAATCTCAAACAACCGCTGCGACGTTAATTAATTTCGTGAGGAAATTTTGGCAAAAAAAATATTTTATAAATACAATAATAAAGAATATACTAAAATACTTAAACTCGGCAGCTATTGCACTTTGCCACATGTTCAATCAATATGTGGACATCATCCACTAAAATCTCATCAGTGATCACGTCCATAGATTGTTCGTACATATGGCAAAGCGCAGTAATTGCCAAATTTAACTTTCCTCCTATATACTCTTTACAATATTTTCAAGCAGAGTGATGCAAAGTGGTTTTGTTAAATTGTCAACGAAAGATTTTGGCCGATTACAAAAAAAAATTCACGAATTAGAGAATTTTGAACTACCGGAGTCCCAACATGACATGCTTTTTCGCATGCACATTGTATATTTTTTTGCATAAAAAGACCTACAATATCCAAAATACAAATCACCAAAAATCAAACATCTAGTTTGACCACTAATCAAATGATTACTCAACAACCAAAACAATTCGATAAAATAAAAAAATTCAAAAGCATCACCAGAAAACCAAGGAATTATTACAAATAATTTTCATAAATAAGTTCCAGCATTTTCTGGTGATGTTTTGGAATTTCCTCTGCTTATTGAATAGTTTTTGAGTTTTGTAGATAAATCAGATTTTAGTGATGGATTGTATTTGCGACAAAAACTAAACAATTCGAGTTGATTGTGGAAGGTGCCATGAAGCGGAGCATGGCCTGAGATCACAGTGAACCGACTACAGACTAGGGGTTGCAATTTACCGGTAAAAGTATTGCTAGGCATTATCGGTAATAAATTAAACACAATCGGTAATTACCGGTAACTATCGGTAAAATCAAAAATTTAATTTATTGTTTGTATTAATGTCATCATTAGAAATACATTGAGTACGTGAGTAATAATTTCAACTACAAACAACACAATGATTATTAAATTATGATTCAAGAAATCAAAACTAAGTCAAATCTGCCAATTTTGAGAGCAATCGTGAAAAGAAATATCCTGCAACTGAGAATGCTCTCTCATTCACAGCTTGTTTGGCGGATTTGTATGTCCAAAGTAGTGATAGTTCATATGTAGCCAAATACATTTTTATATCGTCCCATCTCCAGTTTGTAGCTCTTAGTAGTCAGATCATTTAAAGTAACTAGTCCGACTTGCCGACTACAGAACAAATGGCAGATGGACTAACCAATGTGGCTCGAGATGGCTTGCGGAATAATGAGAATGTATTTTTACCAATTCCCAATTTCATTTCCGACCACTTATGTGAATTCAATTAAATAATGAAACCACTTCAAAAGGATTGAACTATTGAATGCTAGAATTATCTCAACGAAATCAGATCTCTCATCACCAAATTTTCAACCAATTTCCACTAATTATTTTGCCACCGGATATAACCGAGGAAGTCATCGTGAAGTCAAAACAATAAAACAAACAGGGAAATCAATAAATTTCAAATGCCAAATGCACAAATGAGTACCGGAAAAACAAACAAATATGCGTAATTATAGAACATTTTACTTTTCAAGAGAAAATTTTTTAAGTAATACTTCAAAATTACCGTTCTGGTAATTACTGACGATTATCGTCCATATCGGTAATGAAATTTAGGACGGTAATACCGGTAAATGGTAATTACCATTTACCGGTTGCAATCCCTAATAGTGAGTAGACAGAAAATTAAGGACAACAGAGTAGCTCGTGCCATCATTCAACTAAATGCGTATCAGTATAAGATTCATTTGATTAAGAGTGAAGAGAATTCTTTTGCAGACTTTCTTAGTAGACATCCTCCTGGTAAACCTTTGGTACCGGCGGACATGTATGGCTCTGAAAATGACCCAAGCATAATTAATGTAGTGGCCATAGTAGATAATAGACAGATAGAAGTGCGTGAGGAGCAACAAAATGATTTTGAGACACAAGAGATTATAAAGAAGATTAATGAGGATCAGTACAAAGATCGTTATGTTGTGAGAGATGATATTTTATATGAAGTGTCGAAAGGAAAATTCAGATCTTTTATTCCTCAACATATGAGAATGGAATTGATTAGCAATCTCCATGACCCTTTTTATGTTGCCCATCAAGGAGGAACACGTACAATTCAGCATTTGATAAAAAATTTCTATTGGCCAACAATGAGACAAGATATTAGAAACTATGTTATTACATGCCACAAATGCCAAATTCGTAAAGCAATTAACCAAAAGAGCTTTGGTTCGTTGAGTATGAATGAAGCAGCCTATCCATTGCACACAGTTGCCATCGACCACACTGGTCCATTACACCAAGCATCAGGTTATAAATATATTGTGGTGGCAATTTGTGTGTATACTAGATTTGTCATTTGCAAGGCAGTTACTACAACGAGTGCAGCATCAATAACTAAATTTATCATCAATGACATAATGTTTCCTTACTGCATAGTGCCAATGCGAATTCTTACAGACAGACACATGGCTTTTAGGTCCGACTTGATTCAGTCTTTGATGGATCAATTGGGCATTAAGCATGCCATGACTTCTGGTTATAGGCCTGAGGCTAACGGTTCAGTCGAGAGAATTAATAGATCAATTAAGGATATGTTAGCTCAGTACGTTAATGAAAAGCAGACTAATTGGCCTCATCTTTTACGTAGAATCTCTTATGCTCACAACACATCGGTTCATTCTGCCACGGGTGTTACTCCATGCGAGTTGTTCTTTGGACGAAAGCCAGTAATGCCTACTGATGTAAATCTAATCAGTAATGATACACAAATCAAATTTACAAATCTAGAATTAAAAATATTAGATCAAATCGCTAGAGACAACATACAAAAACAATTCTTACACAACAAGAAACATTACGATGCCAAACATAGAGAACCCGATTTTGAAGTTGATGATGACGTAATCTTTAAAGATGACACTACCGCCTCTGGTCATCTCAATGCTCTGACCTATCGCCATTTGGGTCCCTTCAAAGTTCTAGAAGTCTACGACAACAACACAGTCAAAATTGATAACGACAGAGAGCAAATTGTTAATGTAGCCAAACTCGATCACTACAGACGTCGGTTTGGTTGTACTGAACAAAATCTTAAACCTAGACGAATGATCAACAAAGTGCTGTATGCAATTTTAATAATAGCACTGTTCTGCGTTGCTGCCAGCCCGGTCTCTGGTCTTGAGAGAGTCAATTCGGTTGTCTGGCGTACAACAAACATAAGCGTGATTGGAGATGAGACAAGAGTGATGTTCGTTGTTCATTCGAGATCAATTTGTGATGATTTACTCCAGATGACACTTGCAGATAATAAGACCTTTTAAGGTTTTGCTTATGCGTGCAAAAGAAGTTACGATCGTATTGTGTCAGCAACTTTGAGAAGCGTTCGTCCTAAAGACATGAAAATGGTTCAATTGACAAAACAAACAGTGAAAGAAGTGAATGTACGAAATGAGCTTGTACGATCTAGAATGAACAATGATACAGTGTATCAAGAGTTGCTGATGAGTTTGGTCTATTCTCACGTATCGCTCAGAATTGAGTGCCGTGACCATGCCCAATTGATGAATATGAGAGTGGAAGATGTACTTGGAGATTATGGTCACGTGAGGAATTGGACAGATCTGGACAGTCTTGTTACAGCCCAGTCCCTGCTTGAAAAGAACCAACTGAGGATGGTGGACTTAGTTATTGAATCGCATCGAATAAATAAAGCAACATCCAATACTTCACGGACAATGACCCACAGTGAATTAAAACTGATGCCAATAATGATTGATGTGTTTTCGAGTATCAAGGAGTTGTTAGAGAGATTCTTTGGCAAATTTGATACTGGACTTATTGATGACGATTTTAATGATTTGTTCCCTCTAACAAAGAATCAAATTTGTCCCGATTGCCAACTTGGAGCATATACGCCAATTCAATGCACTCGTCAGACTTCGGACACTTTCACGTTGGAATTTATGGCTGGCAAATTTCAAGACAACAAAACTGTGCTTGAAGCAGATGCCAACAAAACTAAATATGCGACATCATCTAATTGACAAACTAACTTTTTGAACTATGCCTATTCGACCAACCCAATTACCAACATCCAACGTGTGAAATCGACATTCTACATCACCTTCTATACAATTGCTTCATCTCAAACCAAAAAGTAAATCTCAACATACAACAACAGTACTGTCAGTTCTCCCGAAGTAAATATACAACACTAACAACAATATATCAATCACTGTCACATTAACCCAGGAAGAAACAAAAATCTATTTTGGATGCATGCCGCGACACAAAATCAACACAAATTATACACAACATTCACACAAAAACGTTCGCAATGAAAATTCCTTACATACAAACTAAATAATAATAGTCACGTAAAGTTTTCGACAAATTTTTTTTGTGACCTTTGCACTCACACAACAACAACAAACAAAAGAGAAATTAATAAGCAAAATCGACAATTCATCAATCGATACTTTTTCCATTTCATGTTGTGATCCACAATCTCTTTAAACTGATCACTTGATGAGCTTTTGGATTGCAATTGAAAGCAAACTTTACTTTATGAACGCCTAATAATATCTATACAAAATTCAACTATTCACGCAAAAGCACCAATTTCAAACTATTACTGCAGACTTACTTTTGAGCAGACTACAACACTTGAATCCTGCGTTCACACATATGTACTTTTAGTGTATAATATACACTATATATATCAATATTGATGTATATGCTAAAAGTACATTACATATAGACTGAAACAACATCATTAACATTCTATCCTCTACTTTGCAATTTCATCGTTTCGCAACTTAAAAAACAAGGTGGGGAGTTGAACTACTACTACTTCACCAAATTACATCTTCTCGCAATTTCAATCAACAATAATGCATAAAGAAATATATGGTCTACTGAAAAAAAACTAAATCACCAAATGCATAGAGGGCTACTATAGTCGCCTGTACATCATTTATCAAAGAAAACAACCTTCAGTAAACACCAATGAAATAATTTGACAACAATTTTCTTGAAAATAAAACATCAACTCAACTCTACCATGATGGCTTCGCCAAAAAACTTCGATCTACATAATTTATTTTCTAACAACTTTAATTACAAATAAAATCAACATTCTTACTCAATTAAAAAAACAACAACAAGAAGAAAACAACAGCAACGATAATTTAACCAACAAATCAAGAATCATCTACCTCGTTCAAAATCTCATTCAAGTATTTCATTTAAGTCAATCTTATTCAAGTCATAGTTGACACATCAATCTACTCAATCAACCAATGGAACAATTAATTAATCAATCACAAAGAATATTAAAAAAATTTCTTTAATTCCTTCTTCAATCCAATCTTCAATCTTCCTTTTAAATCTGCTCGTGCACGTAGTCTTAAAGACAATGCACCAATCAACTCAGAAAATAAATTGTTCAATTCAACAACCCCTTAACAAACTTTAATTGAAAATCCTAATATTGACGACAATTATATGAGCCTGATTTCCGTTTCATCTTTAAATTGATATTTTTATTTTTCAGCCCTAAATTCTCTATCAACATTTGACAGTAAAAAAATCAAACGTTTTAAGATTCATCAACTAAGTTGTACTAACAGAATGAATTTAATTTGAGATTACAATGTACAATCTACAATCAATTCAAAAAAAATTATATAAAAACTCTTCACTATTGGGAACTATCGCCAAATTTGGGCAAATGACCGGACCATCACAATACGAATTTACTCAACAACTAATTCAATTTCAATTAATTAAATTCAACAATTCAATTTAATATTTGATATTTTAAATTAATTTTCGCAACTGAACTACGACCTGACTTACTGCCCAGCAAGTTAATCCCACAATTGATCAAGAAAACACAAATCAAATTGTCTTCTCAGACATTCTAATTGGATCCACTCTCGAAACCTAAACTGGTTATGTTGCGGATGGTATGGAACGTGTCCTTGTACTTTAGGCTTGGGCTACGCTTGCGATTTTACTTGTACCGTGATTATTAATAAAATATTCATTAGCCCTACTCGTACTATCCACTAATCGTCACATTGTGTGTTGTAAGTATCACCAGTTCGGTCCTGGGATAGATTCCTATTGGTCCTGGATCGATTGCCATGAGGATACAGCATTACTTGAGGTAACGTACTGGTTATGACATGACCAAGTCGTTATAGTTGGACAGATTAGAGCGGTCAATAATTTGGTTGTCAGTTTTGATTTAGATTTGTCATTTGAGAATGATATCTAGTGATCGCAAATACCCGTCATTTTCCATTACCCGGGTAACGAGTACTAGTTCGTTACATAAAAACGGGTACTCGGGTAATACCCGGTATTTATAGAAATTGTTGTTTTTTGGTTAAAACAAGAAAACGAGTTCAAATGTAGCAATTTGAATCAAACAACTTCCTCGCCAGTAGTTCTTTGAGTGTTCCCGATTTTCATTCGCAATAATGAAATAATAAAAAGTCAAACTCAATGTCTTAATATGTTGGTTATTCAACAAAATTTCACATTTACGATTACCCGGGTAATGGTTTCTCAAAAAACCGGGTAACGAGTACATTGAAAATATGACGATTACCGGGTACTCGTTCCCGGGTACGAGTACTCGTGTGCGAACACTAATGATATCTGTGACAGGTTCTTCTTTAAGTTTCCTGCCTTCATGACAGATAAGTTTATTAGACATTCTACATCTGGTCAGCACAGATTGATTGACTTATTAGTCCATTTGGAGAAAGAGCTAGAAATACCAAAGCAGCAACAAACAGTTTACAACACATTTGTCACACTATTACAACCAACACCAATTAGTGTTTTCTCTCTGTTTTAAGTCACATCCGACTGGTTTGTTGATGTTAATGAATGCACACTGTGCTTCCGCATTCAGAGTCATAAGATTTTTATGACTGACCCTGCCAAAATTGGTTTGTAGTCACTGTTTTCCTCTTCTCCCTCATTTCTCTTTCTATTCAAAATAACTCACACCAAATATGCTACTTCACTAAAAAACGCACTCACACAAAACATTCTTGTTCAAAATATCTTTCACAGTTGGCACGAATACAGAGCAGTGAAATACATACATTCACCATGGTAAAGTTTCTTTTTGTTATTATCTTAAAGAATTCTTGAAAAAAAAACTCTCGGGGTGTAACGTTTTATGTGAGTCGCATTAACAAATCTAGACATTCATTGAGCCGAATTCAAAGTTCAAATTAGTAAAGTAAAACAATAATAAAAGAAAATTGACAAAAAGTTGGTTTTTAAACGAGGTTAACGTTCACTAAAAATAAAAATCTACAATCAAACAAATCGACACTCACATCCTCCTAACACATTTCACTAAAAACGGCCGCCCCTTCGACAAAACATTGTATAACCTCAATTTGGTATTTACGCAATATTCTCTATTTCGCTATATGACAATGTTTTATATTTTACTAGTAAATTATTAAAAAATAACCATTGAATGACAGATCAGATTCTTACTAATCACAAATTTGCAAGTTATTTAGCGCTTGAATATTGAATTCAATTAGTGATATTAATATTTATATCAAAGAAAAGAATATTGTTGAAAATTGTGTTGTGTATTTGTTTGTGTTTTGTGAGTTTAGAGAGATCGAACCAAAAAAAGTTTGACTTACAAAAAGTGAAATTGATGTTCAAATTAAAATTGATTCTTCAAATATGGTTTTGGCTGAAAGTACGTTCTATTATAAAATCCAAAAATCGTGACTTTCAGCTTCAGATTCAATAGTCAAAGCGGAGTTGTTTGATGGATTCAGAATTTTAATTATCCTGAATTGTTCAAAACTGGATTACAAAAAAAATAGTATATGTTATTTTATTAAATTTATATGCCTCACCAACTCCCAGAAATTCTTTTTGTGTGACATTCTACGATCCGAAACAGCATTGAGATAATCAAACAAAAAATCAAGATTTGATATACGAGAGAAAGAAGAAATCGTAGAAATTGTTTTATTGTTGTGGATTTTGATTGATTTATTCATTTAATTTCTGGGTGGTGTTTCATCAAATTTGTCCTCGAGTTTATTGGTTTCATAAAAATGAGCAAAATCAGTTCAATTATCAAATTAAAGATTTTTTTCGAATCGTTCAAAAATGGTCTTTCAAATTGATTGGTTGAGTTGAAAATGGATAAGAAAAGTAAACATTCCAATTCATGAGCTTATGAAGCAGATTGTGATAAATAATGCTGTAAAAATAGAAAATAAAATGGGTGAAATTTTAAGGTAATTTGTTTGTAAATAGTTGTTGTTTTGAGATAATTTGTAACTTACATGACAGAAAGTTATATTCGGGATTAATTTACAAATTGACAGAAATCGTCGCTATTTCCGTTTTGGTCGCTTCATCGTAGTTTCTCGAATGAAAGACGCACCCAAACACACAACTGGTCACATTGAAAGTCAGTGGTAGAATGGCAACTTGTGAAGTGTATATGCAGACGTTGTACGAGTGCATTATTTAAAAGAAAAGAGTACATGTACTTCTACAGAATAGAATAAAAATAGAGACACGCATATAAACTAGCTCGTAGTTGTACACTGCGCGTCACTCATGTTGCCGATTTGCGTGCGCGCGCGTTGACTTGAAATTTTTGCTTAACTTTTAACTTCTATAATTTCATAATTACTCGATCAATTTTAATCAATATTTTTTTCTTCAGATACCCTAACTAGTGATTAGTAAAACTAATGTAAAAAAATTGTGAAATTACTTTGTCTATTAATTCTATTCGCAAATTTTATTTTTCTCAAATTTATCTTTATGAAATATTATTTTAATTTGTTAAATTTTGTTTAGCGCTCTAATTTTTTAAATTTTAAATTTAATCTAATTGGATTATAGCCTACCAGATGTCGCACCTTCCTCAGACAAAACTAACAAAAACGTTTGTTTTGATTAGATTTTGAGCTGAAAAGTAGTCGCTGAGATCGCGTTAGCTACACGCTTTCATTGGCTGCTCACATTGGAGTTGAATCTTATCATTTTTGACATCAATCTCCAGAAGCAATGGCTTCTTCTCCTGATTCAGCATCAAAAAATAATCATAAAAAACGAAAAACCCTGAACATTAAAGACACTGTAACCTTCACCTGTACGATTGATCTCACGGCACCATCATCATGGGAAAAATTTTATTCAACCCCTAACAATCAACATGCGTTTGGGTTCTTTTTTCTTCCATCAGCCACATTGTCAACTGTTGATTTAATTTTAACGGATCTTTCACCTGATGAAAAGTATCCCATCCAATATCGAGTCTCATTGTTGGATTCAACTGGAGATAAACAGTTGACTTTTGGTATGGCTGCATTGTATTGTATATTATTATATTATTATTTTAATTATTTTTATATTAAATTGTATATACAGAATACGCTACAGGTGCACCTAAAGATACATTTATTGCCCAAAAATATATTCCATACGATGTTTTTCAATCATTTGTGAGAAACAATAATAATGTTTGCAAAGTTTTTGTTGAGGTTTGTAAATAAAATAAGTGATCCCTTTTGAAATTTTCTTATGTTTTCAGGTGGACGTACTTGAAGAAATACCGTCTCAATTCGAAACTAAAACTGACATATCTGCCGACCTTGGAACACTGCTCGAAACGGGCAAACTGAGTGACATGATCCTCTCGGCTGGTGGTAAAGATTTTCGGTGTCCACAAGAATATTCTCGCTGCTCGATCACCAGTTTTTGGTGCACTGTTTGAACATTCGGACATTCAAGTACAGGAAGTACAAGAAAATCGAATCTCAATTGAGGACATGTCGAGTGATGTGTGCGAACTGATGCTCAAGCACATCTACACGGGCAGCATTCCTTGCGACATGAGTGAATATGCATTCGATCTGTATGTGGCTGCAGATAAGGTTTGTTATTTATTTCGTTTATTATAAATTACTAATGATTTTCATTATTTTCAAAATAGTACCAACTGACCCAATTGAAATCAGCCTGCGAAAATGCGCTTCTCTCTTTGCTCGATGTCAACTCTGTGTGCACGGTTCTACTGTTGGCTGACGGTTGCAATGCTGTGAATCTCAAATCTGAATGTATCCAATTTATCATACAAAATTGTAATGAAGTGCTACACACTGAGGGCTGGAATGAAGTTTCAGCCAAAAATGCTCTGCTGGTCGAGTTGTTTCACAAGGCTGCAATCAAAAGTTCACGTCAAATGTAATCAGCCGTTGTGTGAAAAGCTCATAAATAAAATTCAAAATGTTTATTTTAAAAACATTACTTGTCAATAATCTAATTGTATTTTGTGTGTGTGTGTGTGTTATAAGAAAATAAATAGTTTTTCAAATAAATTCAACAGTTCTACTGGTTGATTGGATCTTATAACCCAATTTTGGGATCTAAATGATTTTTGTAAATTAAAAAAGAATAAAATTTGATCAATTTCATTTTTTAAAATAAATGTATTAAAACATAAGGCACTCATTGTCGGCATGTTTAAAAAAAAAGTCAAAAACAAACTTTTAATGACAATAAAGCCAGGGCCTGTTGAACGGGCGACAGAGTGAACGGATCAACAAACACTCTTCTGACTTTTATGTGCCATAAGTGACACTGATTTATGGGAACCGAATGGTTCTGTGTGTTATGCTATTTGTCCATAATCGCTCACTCTGGGTCAGATGTTAGTTCACCAGGTATGAGATTGTGTCACTGACACGCAATACTACGTATTGAATACGTATTGATTTTAATAATAATAATATTTGCAAAGTATTTGTTGAGGTATGTAAAATAACATGTCTTCACACCAAAAAAGTCATATTTTTTCAAGGTGGAGGTACTTGAAGATGAAATGTCATCATCACCAGTTGAAAATAACACTGACATATCTGCCGATTTTAGAACACTGCTCGAAACGGGTAAATTAAGTGACATGATCCTGTCGGCTGGTGGCAAAGATTTTGCTGTACACAAGAATATTCTCGCTGCCCGATCTCCAGTGTTTGGTGCAATGTTTGGGCATCCCAAAACACGAAAAGTGCACGAAAATCGAATATCAATTGAGGACATGTCGAGTGATGTGGCCGAAGAGATGCTCAAGCACATCTACACAGGCAGAATTACGTCCAATATGGCTGAATATGCATTCGATCTTTTCCTCGCTGCTCATAAGGTTTGTTGTTGCTGTTGTGGTTCATTCCGGCAACTTAAAAATAACATGATTATTTTTGTTTTCATATAGTACCAACTGACCCAATTGAAATCAGCATGCGAAAATGCACTTTGTTCTTTGCTCGATGTCAACTCTGTTTGCGCTGTTCTACTGTTGGCGGATGGTTGCAATGCGGCTAATCTTAAATCAAAATGCATCCAATTTATCACCAAAAATTGCACTGAAGTGATGCAAACTGATGACTGGAAAAATGTTTCATCCAAAAATGAGCTTTTGGTCGAGTTGTTTCACAAGGCAGCACTGTGTAGTACACTAGTACTTTAAAGTACAGGCCAAGTGAAGTTGGACGTTCACGGGATCTATGTTACTTGGAAGTACACTGTTCGCCAAAGTTTTTTTTCAGAAAGAAGAATACAGTATATATCCATGCGTATATAATACAGAAATATATGCATGGACATGTTTCAGACCAAATATATTCATTTATATATTTAAATTTATATTTTTATATAAAAAATTTATAATAGATAATATATAATGGATAGTCTATTAAATGAGCAACAAGATTGTCCAACCTATATGACCACTTCGAGATAATCTTTAGGTTTGCCGAGATGTGTCGCGTCGTGACTCGTATTTGAGCTGAAATGCATTCTCTTGATATGTCCCATGGTGTTGCTCTGTGAGCCACTGGAATAGTGACAGTTGGGCCATTTGCATCGATACGGTTCAATACCCAAATGGGCTCGTTCGTGATTCTTGAGTCGGGTTGAGTGCTTGGTTCGGTATGAACAGCCAACCTGTTGACAAACAAACTCGGCTTTGTGCTGTTGTTTGTAGTGATTGTACACTTTTCGTCTGAATTCTCCCGTAAAAGTACACGAGGGATAGGAACACTGAAGGTGACCGAGCTGATGATAGTCAACGTTGTGATCTGACAGCTTTCTATGTGTGTTGAAATGTTTGGCACATTTATCACAGTGCCACTCGATGGTGTTCGAGTGAGTCTGCTGGATGTGTCGACCTAGAGTGAAACTAAAACCAAATAAACGAATTGTTAGTTGAAGCCAAAAGAAATAATTCTGCTACAAACTCACGAATTATCAAACGACTGTTTGCAATTTCTGAGCAAACATCGAAATGAACCAATCGAATGTACGCTCCACATGTGATCTTTCAATTGAGCAGTCAATGTGTAATGTTCCTTTGGGACAAATGTTTCGAAACAATTCGACTCGCCACATTGAAGTGCAAGAGTGAGAATTTGTTTGTTGTGACAAATTTCAACATCGTTCAGTTGGCTCTTCTCGGTTGCTTGTCCTGGGGACTGTTTTGCCACCCCTGCATTGTTTAGTTGAGTTAAGTCCATTCGTGGTCTCTTCACAGGTGGACTCAATTCGTGGTCATCAATCAGTTGGACATCATCATCTTCTTCCTTCAAATCAATACTTCCATAAACACATTCGTCACAATCACATTCCTCCTCCTCGTCATCATCATATTCATATTCATTGTCTTTAATATGAGACTGTTGATGCATTTCAGTGTTTGAAGATTCAAATTCAATTGAAGTCGATGGATTCATTGGTTGAGGAAACAGAGATGCTTCATGTGTTGTTGATGATGAATGAATTGAATCATTTGTTTCCAATTGAACATTCGATGGATCATTGATCTCTTCCTTGATCGACATGAGTGCAGGTTCGTAATGGTTGGGTGAATTGAGTTGAGAATTGGCATCAATTGAATGGACATTTTGCAGTAATTGACAATGAGCATCAAAAACATTTCCTCCATCCTGGATTATATGTTGATTAATAAGTTGCTCATCTTGCTCATGTACGAGTTGAAGTTCTTGATGAATATAAGGAACAGCATCAAGATAATCCACGAATTTGGCCTTCAATTGTCCAAACAGTGACTCAACCAGTGGGCCAAGCATTGATTCCATCTCGTGTCGTATCAATCGTTTTGTGTCCTCTTTCTCGCGGTCCAAAAAAGTCTCAACAAATGTGCCAATTGGGAATGGTGCCATTGTGGGCGTAGAATTATGCAGAATTGAGTGAAAACAAGCAAAAACTATATTACAACGATATCGCGATGATGATTGGGTTGAATGCGCTCAACTTTAACTGCAACTGCAGCCAACACAAAATGTAAACAACTGACTTCGAAGTTCGAACTGAATTCAGTCTGACTGAAACCGTCGTATTCAGAATACGGTATTCTTCGATTGTGACGACATCTGGTGGACCTGATTTGAGATGATTAAACTCTACTCGTTAGTGAGCAGAAAAGTAAACACTGAATCGTTACTGCTACTACACTGCTAGCATTTGAAGTTGAATCTCAAGTTAGGTTTTTTATACCAAAATTACTCAAAACAAAACAAACAAACTATGGCATCTTCTGAAACGCCAAATAATAATCATAAAAAACGAAAAATCATAAACATAAAAGACACAGCAACCTTCACCGGTACTTATGATCTAGGAAGACCATGGAACCAAGTCCAGCGGTTTTCATCTGCAAACAAGCAGCATTCATTTGGATTCTTTTTCTACACATCCTCCTCGCCAGATATTTTTGTATCTGTTTTCCAATCAGGTGTCAAGTGTCCCATTCGGTATCGTGTCTCATTGTTGGATTCAAGGGGAGATAAGCAGTTTCCTTTTGGTATGTGTTTGCAATTACTTTGGAATATTTTATTCTAATTATTTAAATTATGCACAGAATACAAATGGAGACCGAAGAGTTTTTCAACTTCAAGTGATAAAAAATATATTCCATACGATGTTTTTCAATCATTTGTGAGAAAAAATAATAATGCTTGCAAAGTTTTTGTTGAGGTTTGTAAATAAACTAAGTGATTCCTTTTGAAATTTTCTTTTGTTTTCAGGTGGACGTAATTGAAGAAATACCGTCTCAATTCGAAACTAAAACTGACATATCTGCCGACCTTGGAACATTACTCGAAACGGGCAAACTAAGTGACATGATCCTGTCGGCTGGTGGCAAAGATTTTGCCGTTCACAAGATTATTCTCGCTGCTCGATCCCCAGTTTTTGGTGCAATGTTTGAACATTCGGACATACGCGAAGTACAGGAAAATCGAATCTCAATTGAGGACATGTCGAGTGATGTGTGCCAAGTGATGCTCAGACACATCTACACGGGCAGCATTCCTGCCGACATGAACGAATATGCATTTGATTTGTTTGTGGCAGCTGATAAGGTTTGTTTTTGTTCACTACTTTAACTAAAATTACGAATGATTCTTTTTTTCCCTAAACAGTACCAATTGGCCCAACTGAAATTAGCCTGCGAAAATGCACTCCTCTCGTTGCTCGATATCAACTCTGTTTGTACTGTTCTACTTTTAGCTGACGGTTGCAATGCTGAAAAACTCAAATCAGAATGCATCAAATTTATCATCCAAAATTGTACCGAAGTGATGAAAACTGATGGCTGGAAAGAGGTTTTAGCCAAAAATGCCTTGCTGGCCGAGCTGTTTCACAAAGCTGCAATCAAAAGTGCACGCCAAGTGTAATAATAGATGGTTGTAGTCTAAAGAAATTCACAAATGTTCTTTTTCAAAAACCATCATCATTTATCAACAGTCTAAATGTATTTAAAGGTGTATTTTTATTTAGTATATGTCGTTAGAACCAAAAGAAAGTTATTTGTCAAAACAATTCAACTCTCATTTTCGCATTAAATTGATTTAAATCTAACCCACCAGATGTCGCCACCTCTGCAGAGCAATTTGCACTGTGCCAAAGCCAATAAAGCCGTTTTGTTTTTGTTTGGCCACATGTTTGAGGTTTAGGCACTTTGAAGTTCGTGATTTTTATTTACACATTCGAATCTCCACAAAAAACGATGTCATCTTCAGAAACGCCAAAAACTAAAAGGCGAATAATCCTAAACGTAAAGGATACTGCCAATCTAACATTCACTTATACTAAATTGAGTGAAGAATCGACATGCAAAATGCCCCAACTATTCTCCACCGCAAACAAGCAACATTTGTTTGCTTTCTTTTTCTTACCAACGCTTAATGATGACAACGTAATGCTGCTGGTTGCTGTTTGTGGTGAGCAACAGTGTCCCATTCGATATCGTGTCTCACTGTTGGATGAAGGAGATAAACAGCTAACATTTGGTATATGAATAAAAAATATATTTTGAAATATTTATATTTATTTTTGTATTACATTTTATACAGAGTACGATTCTTTTTCAAGTGAACTTGAAGGAAAACATGAATACGCTCCCGAAGAATACATTCCTTCGGATGTTTTTGAAGATTTCGTAGCTAAAAGTGAAAACACTTGTAAATTATTTGTTGAGGTTTGTAAACAGAACAAGTAAAACAAAACTTTGGCTAATTTGATTTTTAAAATTTAGGTAGACGTACTTGAAGAACTGAACACACCAGTTGCCAAAACTGATATATCTGCCGACTTTGGAACACTGCTCGAAACGGGCAAACTGAGTGACATGATCCTCTCGGCTGGTGGCAAAGATTTTCGTGTTCACAAGAATATTCTCGCTGCTCGATCCCCAGTGTTTGGTGCAATGTTTGAGCATTCTGAAACGCAAGAAATGCAACAAAATCGAATCTCAATTGAGGACATGTCGAGTGATGTGTGCGATGAGATGCTCAAGCACATCTACACGGGCTGCTTTCCGTCCAATATTGATGAATATGGATTCGATCTGTTTGTGGCTGCTGATAAGGTTTGGTAACTCATCATCTAAAAAATAACTAAAATCATCTTTTTTCTTAGTATCAATTGAGCCAATTGAAATCAGTCTGTGAAAAGGCGCTGATCTGTTCACTCGAGATCAAGTCTGTTTGCACTGTTCTGCAGTTGGCTGACGGCTCCAATGCGGTGAATCTCAAAACCGAATGTATCCGTTTTATCATAAGAAATTATACTGAAGTGATGAAGACTGAGGGCTGGAAAGAGTTGGTGTCGGCCAGGACTGATCTACTGGTCGAGTTGTTTCAAGAAGCTGCATTCAAAAGTGAATGTGTAGGATAAGTAACTGAGTAACAAATGCACAAAATGTGGATAACTTCGTTTTATATTGACAGTAATTAATAATTATAATGATATATATAATTATTTCACCTAATTCACATTTCATTTTTTATGTTAAGATATATTATTAACTTCTGTAACAAATATAATCATCAATTTCATTATATTTTATAATGATTATAATTTACCGAATGTCGCTACTATTCAAAAAAGTACTTTGAAAGTATTTTGAAATTATTGAATAAAATTCAGTTAATGCAAAAATTTAATAAAATTTATTTATTGATTTTTTTAATAAAACGATTTTTATTTACAATTTTATGATCGATCTCGCATGATTTGGGTTGGTGTGTTCGATTGTAAATGTAGATTTGAGTTTGTTTACATAAATTTAGAGTGTGAATTTTTGTAATTCTTCAAGTGTGTTTTTTTGTGTTTAAAAAAATGCAAAATTAATTCAAATTGAGATTCAAGCATTCAATTCATTTGCAAAACATTCTATTAGTTTAGTAGTTTACTCATTTGCAATATTTGGTGAGCCTAAACCTTTTTAAAATTAGTTACAGATGTGAGATAAATAATTTATACCTTGATTGCGGACAATGTTGTTACTTCCGGTCTGACTTGGAAAAAGAATCAAAGCACGATCACTGAACTTTTCTAAGTCAGACAGGAAGTTGAATTTAATAGGCAAAGACAAAGTCCGATCAGAAATGATGTTCAGAGACTAAGTCCAGAAGGAAGTAGATCGTTTAGACAGGATGGTGCTTTTGTGTTGATGTTTTTCATAAGAATTGAGGGTTCTCTCCACATCATCGACTTTTTTGCTCGCCATTTCGTTTCGTTTCGGCCTGCTAATGAATTTTCTGTCGGGAGTATCGTTCTAATTTTAGTATTATACTCGTTGTGCGTACAACTGTATGAATATTATTGACATTGTTAAATATCCAATGGGATCCCGAGAATGGGCTTAAGAGCACAAGCGTAAAATTTACGCGAAGTAGAGGCATTGGCTTCTACAAATTTAAAAAACCATTTAAATCAATCTTTTCTCTCTATTCTCTTAGTAAACGAAATGGCGTACAAAGAAGTCGATGAGATGGAGAGAACACTCAATTCTTATGAAGAACATCCGCTCCTGGCTTCCGACATCGACTCCACTACCGAGGAACAACTTCTGCCCGAACAAGTCGCTGATCCTTTGGCTTCGCCGGATCTAGATTTAATTCTACATCTGCCCGGACTAAGTTTTTGGAAAACTACTTCCGGTTTCACTTGTGATTTTTCGGATGATCCTCATCTGAGAAATAGTCAAAGTCCAACTTGACTTTGAAAATTTCCGTCAACCTTCAAAATCCAACATCTCTCGACTGACTTAGAAATCTCAACATCTCGTTTTCTAAGTCCACCTCGTTTTAGAAAACTCTACCTGCAACAAGTCTACACTAATCGTCTATCACCTCTCACGTCTCAATGTCTTCGTGTGAACACTCGGAAACCATCACCTTTCACAAATCCTGCGTGAAAGTATCCTTCAACCTATGTGCCCTCGTGTGTTGTTCATGTCTCCTATTTTTTCCACTTATCGTTATTTTCTGGATAATCCACATATTGTTTTTCTACTACTCCAACAATCTAAATAACAAAAATTTGGCATCAACCTAAATTTTAAATAAATTAAGTGACTTTATCCACAACTCTGCTTTTCTAAATTTTTTCGTCTGCACTTTTCATAAATTTTTGTGTTAAAAGGGTGATAGATCAAGAGTTTATTATGCATGATAAAATTCTTGATTAGATTGAATATTAAAAAAAATAGAAAAACAAGTATAAAAAGCACAGTAAGAGATAGTAAGTAACAAATAGAATAAACAACGAGTGATGCCTACAGATAGGCAAATGAGGGTAAATCTAGAAAGGACAAAGAGCAAGATTAGCACAGGCAAATGGCAATCAAGACAGGTCTTACTCAAACAAGACTCTCAAGGCTCAGAGTGATTAGAAAAAAGGTAAACGATCTTATTTTATAGTGACCAATCCTGGTGGTGATGGTGACAGTTAGCGGCCATCAATGACATCGAGACACTTGCCACTAATCGAGTTCATTCGCTCGACAGTCATGCCCATAATTTCTATCCATACACACAACATGACCCTCACTCAAATAAAATCGCCACTGGAGTTCAACAGCGTAATCACCGTTCTTCGTCACCTGCAGCTGATAACATCTTGTCAATGCAATGACCGAATCTAATCTCGTGCGAAATGTGCTCCTTGATTTACGAAAGAAAGCATTGACAAGCAAAGATCAGCAGTGCTTTGCAGTGATTCAGCACCGATCAGAGGAAAGGTGAACCTAGAACGACCTTAACAACCATTTTATTGCCGAACATTTTGACATATACGAAAAAGAAATCTTAAAGTATATAGTCATTTGGCCAGTTGGAATACACCAAGAGAAGAAGCGAGCTTTGTCATTAAAATACTTTCGCAGCGGGGGAGTTTGACTGCGTTAGATTCCTCGGTGTTATCCACAAGATATATAAAAGTCAACTTTCAGAAAATTTATTGGATTTATCAAAAGCATTTGTTAAGGTCATGCCACCGATATGTGAGCACACTTAGACATTCGACTAGACCGAATTCTTAGTAAGAATTTAACAACTAATGAAAGTTTGCGCAAGTTATTTAGGGCTTATTCAATTGAATGCATTCTATTTGCTATTTGCATCAAAGAAAATGTTGTATTTTTTGTTTTTTGTTAGATTTGGGTTTTAAGTGTTTGAGTTTAGCGAGATCGAACCAAATTAAATATTTAAACTTACAAAATAAGAAATTAATGTGTCGAAGATGTTCAAGGGGCAAATTGATGCTCCAAGTTTTGTTGAAATTAGAATTATTGAAATTTTCGGCATTCGATTCAACATTACGAGGACGAGTTGATTCATGTTGTATTCATGATTTTGTTTATTCAAAATTGTTGAAAACTAAATTATAATAATATTATAATTAAAAAATGGATAGGCTTCAATATAAACTTACCATCAATATAATGGTTCTTTTATTGAGCGATATTTTACCATACAAAATATTGAAACGTGTGGATCAAAGCAAAAAATTGAAATGAATATTTTCTGTTGAGTTTAAATTATTTGTTTGCTTTATTATTTCTAGATTTCTCGAAAGCAATTTAATTATTCTTGTGGAAATTCTAAAATTTTGGAAAAAAATCCGTCAAAATGAGCTCAGTTTAAAAAATCAATTACAACTTACAGGACATAATGTTTGATTCGGGATTGCAAGATTCAAAATCATTTCGTTATTTTTCATAGTAGCTTTTTCAAAAAACGATTTAGAAGTAGATGTACATATAAAAAGATACTAGAGACGTGCAGGCCATTAGACCGTACCAAAAAGTCGACCTGCACGTCCCTAAAACACACACACAACTGTTCACAATGAGAGACAGTGGTTGAATGGCAACTTTTATTTCATTTTACCTCAAACTAAGGGTGGTGACACTTCAAAAACTGGTTTCTATCTTTCCCGCACACTTTCAAATATTAACAGTGGTGTTTTTTCAAAAAAAATCTTTGATTATGGCCCACCAGATGTCGCACTCTTAGTCGGATAATTTACATTTGAAATTCCAATTTGTTATTATTAAATTTTTTGTTCCAATCAAGATTAAAGATTGCTATGGCGCATTTATCTTTGTGTATACAGAAGATCTATACTCGCGGGACAGCACATTACAGCTTCAGGTGAAGTGGAAACTGGTTTTATAATTTAAATTGACAAAAACATGTGGGGCATATCTTTGTACAGAGTCCTTCAGGAACGCCACTACAGAACACTACATGTACGCGAAACATGAAATTATAAAGATGCCACATTTTGTCATCAAATGAACACAGATTTGATTGAAAATTGACTTACCATCCTGAAAACAAATCATGTCTTTGCAAAAGCAATTAGTGACAGACACTGCCAAGCTCGAATGGAGAACTGGACATTTACGTGATCCGAGTACACGCAAAAGTGCCTGTTTTGTTTCAACAATCAAAAAGTTGAAATTTCGTTTGTATTTTGGTGTCCAGCAAAATATGACACGAGTATCATTGCGGCGCATGGACGAATATGATTGTGAGCAATTACGCATTCGATATTGCATTTCAATGCAAAGTTGCGCCAGTATGCCTTACTCTCAAGGTATGTTTTGATTTTTGCTTTTGTTGAAATGTTTTATGTTTTGTATTTAGTATTTGAATATGATCCCACTGACAGAAGCAAGTACAATCACTTCACTGCAGCCCAGTTATGCGCTAGTAGTTGTCCATTTGGATGTGGACAGATTGTTTGCACGGTTTGTGTTTTGAAATTTTTTTTCAATGCACGCAACTTTACTCATCTAAATGAGCAAGTGCTTGTGTTTTGAAATGATATTATAATGAAATAAGATTTTTCTCATTACATTTTGTTCTCAGGTTGAGATAATCGAAAATTTTCCCACTGATAAAGTTGACGAAGAGTTAAAGGATTTGTCTGCTGATTTTGGTTCTCTTTTTGCAAGTGGAACTCTGAGCGATATGACTCTGTCGGCTGGTGGTAAAGATTTTCGTGTTCACAAGATTGTGCTTGCTGCACGATCTCCAGTTTTTGGTGCAATGTTCGAGAATAAAAACAGTAAAGAAGTTCAGGAAGGTAAAATGTCAATTGAAGACATGTCGAGTGATGTGTGCGGTGAGATGCTCAAGCACATCTACACTGGTCACATTCCGACCCATATAAGTGAATATGCATTCGATCTGTTTGTTGCTGCTGATAAGGTTTGTTCATATTTTCAATTCAATAACTTTACTTATTTGTTTCTTCAATGCAGTATCAACTGACAATGCTGAAATCAGTCTGTGAAGGGGCACTTTTGAATCTGCTCGACATCAACTCCGTCTCCAATGTTTTACTGATTGCTGACGGTTGCAAAGCCGCAGAACTCAAATTGAAATGCATCGACTTTATCATTGACAATTCTGTGGAAGTCATGAAAACTGAAGGATGGAAATCGATTGCGGCTAAAAATGAGCTGCTGGTTGAGCTGTTTGGGTACTTATCACAAAAATGTCGTTCTAATCACAGTAATAAGAGATTGAAAGTGGAATAATGTTGACATTTAATTGTTTCAAAATGCAACACAATAATAAGTACACGATACTAAAAAATCAAGATAATTTTATTATTTTACGAACAACGTTTGAGTCTCAATGAATATATTTGTGCCACACAGGGTACACCTGACTTAAATAAATAATTAAATAAATCAAATAATTAAAACAAAAATATCAAAGATATTACGAATATGTCAAATAAACTTTTATGAGAGTGCACTCTCCAAATGCAGCTTCCGAATCAGATATAAATTGAAGTTTTAAGGCATTTTTCGCATTTGATTTTCGTTGATGTTGATAACATAATCTCCTATCAATTTAATACTGTTAATTATTGAACATTAAGTAGTTGCACAAACTTTAAAACTCTTCACCGGCGGTGTCATCAGCATCGGTCGAGTCGAGACCCACTTCCTCGTAGTCCTTCTCCAGGGCAGCCAAGTCCTCACGAGCTTCGGAGAATTCTCCCTCCTCCATGCCTTCACCAACATACCAGTGCACGAATGCTCGCTTGGCATACATCAAATCAAATTTGTGGTCGAGACGAGCCCAGGCCTCAGCAATGGCAGTGGTGTTGGATAACATGCAGACTGCACGTTGTACTTTGCCGAGATCGCCACCAGGAACAACAGTTGGAGGCTGGTAGTTGATGCCAACCTTGAAGCCAGTTGGGCACCAGTCCACAAATTGAATCGATCGCTTAGTCTTGATACTGGCGATTGCTGCATTGACATCCTTCGGCACCACATCACCTCGATACAACAAACAGCAGGCCATGTATTTTCCGTGGCGTGGGTCACACTTGACCATCTGGCTAGATGGCTCAAAGCAAGTGTTGGTAATCTCAGAAACGGTCAACTGTTCGTGGTAGGCCTTCTCTGCAGAGATCACCGGAGCATAGGTCACCAGTGGAAAGTGAATGCGCGGATATGGCACCAAGTTGGTCTGAAACTCAGTGAGATCCACGTTGAGAGCGCCATCAAATCGGAGCGAAGCAGTGATCGACGACACGACCTGTCCAATCAGTCGATTCAAGTTGGTGTAAGTGGGTCGTTCAATGTCGAGTTTGTGTTTGCAAATGTCAAAAATGGCCTCATTGTCAACCATAAAGGCGCAATCCGAGTGCTCGAGCGTGGTATGAGTAGTCAAAATGCTGTTGTACGGCTCCACAACTGCGGTCGATGTTTGAGGCGCAGGATAGATGGCAAATTCGAGCTTCGACTTTTTACCATAGTCAACCGAGAGGCGTTCCATCAGAAGGGAGGTAAATCCAGAGCCAGTGCCGCCACCGAAACTGTGGAAAATCAAAAATCCCTGCAGTCCGGTGCATCGTTCGGATAGTTTGCGAAGACGATCCAGCACAACATCGATCAACTCCTTTCCCACGGTGTAGTGACCACGAGCATAATTGTTGGCAGCATCCTCCTTGCCAGTGATCATCTGGTCCTGGTGAAACAGTTGTCGATAGGGGCCAGTACGAATTTCATCAATAACAGTCGGTTCCAAATCGACAAAAACAGCCCGTGGCACATGATGACCCGAGCCAGTGTCACTGAAGAAGGTACTGAACGAATCGTCACGAGTGCCAACATTGGAATCATCCACCGGCATCATTCCATCAGGCTGAATGCCATGCTCCAGACAGTACAATTCCCAACAGGCGTTGCCAATCTGCACACCAGCCTGGCCAACATGGATTGAGATACATTCACGCATACTTGATGATGATGATACACTTTAGTTGAACTGAATTCAAAAAATCCAAGAAATAAAGGCAAAAAAATAGTTTTGAGGTGGCGAGAATTGGAAGGCAGTTAAAGAAGACCTTACAATTGTGAAGCCAAGTGACGGTTTGATTTGGCTCAGTGTTCGTTGGAGTTGAGCGCGTGTTGGACTATTCCATTCGAGTAGAGGCTTGAGAGGTGAAGCGGTGTATACGCAGTGCGCATTGATGGGACACGGGGGTGGTGATGGCTTGTAGTAGTGGTAAAGTTAAGTGTTGGTTACCAGAAGCAGGTGGTGATCATAAAGTCACACCTATTATCAAATGTCCATTTAGGGCACTGTAATCAGAGGTTCATTAACTTTTGACATGATAAATCAATTTATGGGCATAGAGTGAACTTTTTTTTACAGTCACACTAATCAGTGCTGCTAGTTTCGTGTTGGTATGTTGTCGGTTAGAGATCGCCAAGGAAACTCAAACAAACTCAAAACAAACTCAAACATACATTGATTATGCATGCTTGAACATATATTCAACTTACACTTGTACTGTGTAATTGCACAAACAAATCAGCTAATGGTTCAGTGCGAGAGATTGTATTTACTTTTTGAGGTTTGGGAATTGAGCGGGAGTGACAGCTTTGAGCATTAGGAATAAGAGTGTCACTAAAGGACAGAAAATATTAAATCGCTTTACATCCAATGGTTTGAGTTGGCTATCAATTTATCAATCATGAAAAAAATCAACCAAAACAATAGGTAGAATCGAATTCCAACAGAGAATTAATTTTAGATTACACCTTTCAATTTGAATTTGCGAATTTTCACGAATTGCTAATTGTATGATAAAATTAAAAAAAACTTCAAAATCTGTAATATTAGGGAATTAAAAACAAAAAATATCGATCTGTTGTAACAAGTACACCAATTGCCACAATAAAATTCAAATTTTCTATAACTTTTAGAGCAAAACCTTATTGACACTAGATGTCACTGCTTTTTTGCGGGGAAAAATTGTTTTGTCTATCGAATCAGTCTGTTGCTATAAACAATTATTGAATGATGAAATAAATGCAAATAATGAGTCTTTAGCCTAGTTATCCTGTTGCAGTGCACTCTGTTCATACTGCAACATATTTGTGATCTGAAAAACTGCAACTGAACACTTCTTTCGTGGTTTTAATCTTCTTTAAATCCACCTTCATCATCATGTCACGAAAATGTGTTTTTGGTATGACGAAAAAACCCAGTTGTTTTTATAGTATGATTTTTATGTTAAATTCACATTTTTTATTTGTATAAAATACAGCTTCTCCAGAAAGGCCCAATAAATTGAGAAAAGTTCTCAATGTCAAAGACACTGCAACTTTGGAATGGACTGTTGATTTAGCAAATCCGATGGAATGGAAATCAAAGAGATTTTCAACTCAAAACAAGCAACAGTTGTTTGTTTTCTATTTCTTTCCGCCCAATCAGCGAAATGTGCGTGTGCTGGTGAGTGCTTCACTGAATTCTGGTGAGGACAAGCACTTGATTCGATATCGTGTCTCACTGCTCGATTCAACCGGACAAAAATATCACACTCAAGGTAAGAAATATTTGTAGAATGTTTAAATGATTTTTTTATAACATTTAGAGTACGATTCGATTGGCATGTCCACGCCAGAAAATCGCGCTGAAGTTTACATTTCAAATTTGATCAATTTTTGACTAAGAATAACAACATTTGCAAAGTGTTTGTTGAGGTTTGTTAAAAGAAATGAGTGTCCATACATAAAGATTTTTATTAAAAATCAGGTGGACGTACTTGAAGAAAAGTCATCATCCCCAGTTGATAAAACTGATGTATCTGTCGATTTTGGGAAATTGCTCGAAACGGGCAAAATGAGTGACATGATCCTCTCGGCTGGTGGGAAAGATTTCGCTGTCCACAAGAATATTCTCGCTGCTCGATCGCCAGTGTTTGGTGCAATGTTTGAGCATTCGGAAACGCAAGAAATGCAACAAAATCGAATTTCAATTGAGGACATGTCGAGTGATGTGTGCGGTGAGATGCTCAAGCACATCTACACGGGCAGCTTTCCTTCCAACAACATGAGCGAGTACGCATTTGATCTGTTTGTGGCTGCTGATAAGGTTTGTTCATAAAACTAACTTACAAATAACCAAATTTTATTTCCCATAAACAGTACCAACTGACCCAGCTGAAATCAGTCTGCGAAAAGGCGCTGAACACTTTGCTCGATGTGAACACTGTTTGCACTGTTCTACAACAAGCGGACGGCTGCAATGCTAAAAAGCTCAAAATGAGATGTGAACACTTTATCATTCGAAATTGTGCTCAAGTGATGAAAACTGAGGGATGGAAAGAGATTGCGACCAAAAACAATTTGCTGGTTGAGTTGTTTCAAGAAGCAGCACAAGCATTTACCGCATTTTTAAATAATAGACAAATTACATCATAATGTTATGATGATTCAATTAATGTTAACATAAATTTATGTCGAGTGTGAGATAGACTCAGTGGGATGAGCTCAATGAAAATAACTCCATTTTATTTGTCTATCTAAAAAGCAATATTTTTTAAATCAATTCAAATGTCTTTTTTTAAATAAATTAGTTTAAACCAGACCCACCAGATGTCGTTACGTTTTGCCTCAAAAGTACTAAGCCAATAAAGCCAGTTTGTTTTGATGTAAACAGCAGTAAGTGTCGCATGCTTTCTTTCTTTCTACTCGCATTTACATTATTTTGTGAAGCATTTTATACAAGCAAAAATGACATCTTCTGAAACGCCGAAAAATAATAATAAAAAACAAAAAATGTACAATATAATCGACACTGCAACTTTGAAAACGACCTATAAAGAGTCGAATTCACGGAAAACACGTCAGCAATTTTCAACTCGAAACAAAGACCATATATTTCTGTTCCGAATCAACCCTAAACCAATACTCGGAATGTCTCAAAATGTGCGTCTTGAAGTTCTTGAATTTACTACAAAGAGTCTTTATCGATATCGTGTCTCAGTATTGGACTCAAATGGAGATAAACAGTTTACGTATGGTATGTTGTGTTTACATTGGAACATTATTTACATATTTTCAATTTCATATTTTATTATTACAGAGTACGATTCGGTTTCGAGTGAAAATCTATTTGCCCGTGAATATATTCCATTTAATACTTTTCAAAATATTTTGGCACAAAATAATAATACTTGTAAATTATTTATTGAGGTTTGTAAATAAACAAACAAGTGGACCATAGTTTATATTTTGTTTGTATTCAGGTTGATGTACTTGAAGAAATTCCATCATCACCAGTTGAGACTACTAAAGCTGATGTTTCTCACGACTTTGGAACACTGCTCGAAACGGGCAAACTGAGTGACATGATCCTCACGGCTGGTGGTAAAGATTTTGCTGTTCACAAGAATATTCTCGCTGCTCGATCGCCAGTGTTTGGTGCAATGTTTGAACATTCTGAAACTCAAGAAATGCAACAAAGCCGAATCTCAATTGGGGACATGTCGAGTGATGTGTGCGGTGAGATGCTCAAACACATCTACACGGGCAGCTTTCCCTCTGATATGGGTGAATTTGCTTTCGATCTGTTTGTAGCTGCTGATAAGGTACATAATTTTAATTTAATTAACAAAAATATCTAAAATTATTTATTTACCAAATAGTACCAATTGACCCAATTGAAGTCAGCATGCGAAGAGGCACTAGACACTTTACTCGATGTCGACACTGTTTGCTCTGTTCTACTACAAGCTGATGGTTGTAACTCTGTTGAACTTAAATATAAATGTATTCAATTTATTATGCAAAATGCAGCGGAAGTGATGAAAACGGAAGGCTGGAAGGCGATTGCGGCCAAAAATGATTTGCTGGCTGAGTTGTTTCAAAAGGCCACACAAGAAATTGATAGACTTAAAAGATATTAATGATTCAAAAATAAACCAAATAAAAATAAATACCTTATCAACCGAAATACGAAAGGCAATGCCTTTTCATTCATTCTTTACAATCTTACAAATCAATGATCCTTTCCAGACAGAGGAAAAACAGCGATTACATATTTTCGATATGGTAAATGTTTTTTTGCATATGTCTGACAAACACAAAATGTTTTGATACTTTTTGCATGCGCTCATTTGATGATTGTAAATAGCTTGCATGCCAAATAAAGTATCGATTTGGTCTATCAAAGTTTTTCCAAGAATTACAAGTTAATATCAATAATATTTTTTTGCATCTTCTCACGCTCTAAATGAACTCTATCGCGACTAAGATAACTCACATGCTTGAACACAAAAACAAAATTGAACATTATTTTAGCCCAATCTCGAGGGGGCACCAATCTAATGGGCACCAGTTAAACAGTCTTCCTTGTATCATTCTAATCATACACACAAAGAGTAGTAGTTTCAAGCGAAACGCGCATTTCATTAATTTTCCATAACCACACAACAACATTCTTGTTGATTTCTGGTACTTTTCTTTATAACTCTTTAAATTCAACAATCTCAGCTACATCTCATCAACAAGAATCAAGTTTAATCTTTGTTTTTTGGACATCTGGCCGTTGGCCATTGGTCAATTTTATCGTTATTTCTAAGTCGACAAATTTGCCTTCCTTATTCTCTTGTTGAATTTATTTTTGAGTGATTACTTTGGAAGGCTTCAAGAACTGCCTACTTTTAAATGAGCACTCAAACATTTATCAATTTGGTATGTTTTATAATACTTTTTCAAAAATTTGCAACACTAAATCATAATCTTATCCCCCAGTTTTCAAAGAAAAAATTTTATTCTCGATTTTATTCAAAATAATTATTCTCAATTCATTCGAATTCAACTTTATTTCATCGTTTCATGAGTGTCATGACTGACTTTGCTTATCAAGTTCACTCTTATCAACGACGATCGTTTTCCACTACGCCGCAACAAACAGCAGCTTGATTGGTCAACACCAATCAAGCTGCTGTAGCTTATGATTAGAGTTTTCACCGGGTCAACCCGTATTGATATGGATCAGTTATGGGTTACTCATATGGATCACTTATGGATCATCATATGGGTCAATATGGGTAACCCGTATAGACAACCCATACATATGGATCAATGGGTTAAATTGATCCATATGGGTCAATTTAACCAATTATTGACAAACATTAAAGCAGATTCTATAACCAGTATAATTACAATGAAAATGTTTATTAATAAATAAAGATAGCGTTACAAAATAATAATAAAACGATTAATAATCATTCAAGTTGAATTCTGAGAATTCTTCATCATCGTTGGCAATCAAATCTTCTAAATTTTCATCATTATTCTCGATTTCCATATCATCTTCAGTGCTTTGCTCGATTAATGTAGTTAATTCCTCGCTCCCAATCTGAATTAAATCATCGGGTAATGGACCAACAGGGTCTTCTTCAATTCCACGATCAACAATTTTGATTGAAGCTGCATTTTGTTCAAGAATATCTTTTGGTTGCAAGCCAAAGATATCCTCCAAGTCTTTCTCGAGACTATTGTGAGCATTATTCATCATTATGCTGTTTGCCCGTGTTGGATGCAGACGAGTGCGATGATTATTGAGAATGAGAATCATTCGAGAGAATATTTCCTCGACAAAAATCTGGGTCGCGGGCGCTGAAAAAATATGCATTGCACACCTATGCAAGATTTTAAAGTTGTTTTTCTTGCTCGACCAAAATTCCAGAGGATTACAATCTGCAAAGGGATCTTCCTCTTCTTCGGAAGGAAAAAGTTTCTCGAAATCGTCTAATTCTTTTTCAAGAGCCAACTTGATAGAACTTGGTTGATTTAAACTTCCAGATGAAACAGCTTTTGATCCCAATTGCCTACGCAGAACGTCATCAAGTGAGTTGGCTTGCTTAGGCCTAGAAACAAACATTTTATAACCAACATCGGTAAGTTTAAGTTTCAGTGAATTTACGACCAAATCCGCGATAAACTCCTTGGCACGAACACGAATTGATTTTGATCCACGAAAAAAAGTGTCTCGCCTTACACAAACAAAGTGATGGGAAGGAGCCAAAAATGTAGCAGCACAGTGTATGTCACGAATTGGATACTTTACATCAAGTGCAAGCAAAAAACGTTTCACTGACTCATCTGAGAAAATTTCTCTGCTCATGCCTTCCATGCTATAACGCAATGAAAAATATGACGGAAGAACTCGGTGAATCGTTGCTTCATTTTTAAAACTCATCGAACCTCGGGAAATACGGAACACTTCAAGTACATCTTTAAGACCGTTCATGTATTCCTTCTTATCAGCAATAAAGTGGAATTGTTGTCGTACACTTTTTTCAGCTTTCGACGCCCCTTTGGTTTTGATTTCCTTGATGCGCTTTTCCAAAGCTTCCCAGTTCGTAATTATTGAACACAGCATGTTGAACAATGAATCCCATCGGATCTCAGTAAACAGCTTCAATGTCGGGTCGAATTTCCAACGCATTTTCTTGCATCTGAAACAATTTGCCGCATTTTTGTAGCATCTGCCATTTCAGAGTCACCAAGCGACTTGCTCATTTCTACTTCATCGTTAGTCATCTCACGAAACTCACAACAGGACAACTGCACTTTTCCCGTGTTCGAGTCAAATTCGCCTTCGTCTTCGATGTCTCCTTCTTCACAATCATTGTCATCATCCTCGTCGTCGCATTCAATAAAACCATCACCAGAAATAAACATTTCGTCATCAATCTGGTCATCATCGGCTTCCAATTCCGACTCATTTCTGCATGTTTGTAACTGCTGAGAAGACTCGGTGGATGAATTTTGGGAAGAGTTAGTCAATTGTTTTTCAGAATCCTTGCAATTCGCGCACTTTTTAAAAATCATTTTTTTCCATTTGTTTGCAAAAAGATAGATAGACCATTTTAGAACAAGACCAATATTGTGACCAGTGCACGCAATCCAAATAGTCTGGTAATATTCCATCTTTTTCGAAAGCCTTTTTCAATGCAGTACAGTTGTCCGTAATGACGAATGCGATTTTCCTCTCAAGACGGTATTGTTGAAAGATGAGCTTAAACAGGTAGCTCGTCGTTTCGTGCTTTTGGTTTGAGACAGGGAAAACTCCCAATAAAACCTGCATTAACGAGTTTGTCTCGGGACAGACAAAACTTGCACCCACTCCTAAGTAGCTGTTGTTTGTTCGAGGGCATAGCCAATGATCAGCAGTAATTGAGACAGATTGAACACGTTCGAATATTGCCCGTAAGTAGATTACCTTTTTTCGGTACATATTTTCATTGTCTAAGTTCATTGTTGTGTGACAAGGTCGTGCAGTGAATGAACTCCAACCTCCAAATCGCAAAGTCATTGAGATTGCTGAATTCACCAACCTGCATACAGCATCACTCCTCCATAGACGAAATGATGTATGAGTGGCGCAAGCCACTCGAACTAATTCGCGATGCCAAAGGTTACGTAGAATTTCATCCAACTTGTTGACATATTTGTAGTGTGCCGGTAGTGTGTCATAAACAGCTGAACCAGAGCGCCTAAATTTTTCAATTTCAGTCCGTTCGTTTATCAAGTCCAATGCCTTTCGTCGATCTTGATCGATTCAAAGACGTTCTGCGGCTTCCTTTTCATTTTTGGTGTGCATCTTGCAGTGCCGACTCAGGTTTGATGTGCCATGCTTCTGTGTTTCGTAACACTTTTCCTTGCAAATAGTGCATATAGCGTACGTAGTTTCCCCTTCGTCAGTATGTACCATTTGAAATATATCCCAAATCACAGAAGGTGCTTTATCGCCCTTAGTTTGCACAATTTTTGGATGAAGTGTCACACGTCCAAAAGCAAGATCTTTAAGATATTTCACCGCTTGTTTGTCAGTATCAGGAGTTTGAGCTTCTTGCTTGCTTGCATGACTCAGCTTTTGTTTCTTTGGAGTTGTCACTAAACCAGTTCCCATGTCAATCACACCTTGAATCATCCGCTTTGGTTCTCGTTTCATTTGTACCTTCGGCGTTGTAGTGATCGAGTTGCCACTGCTGCTAGTTTGCCCTGGTTGAAGGTGTTCTGATAGGATTTTACTACTACTGGAAATAGGAGCATCGTCATAAGCAAGCTCAATTTCATCCACATCTTGATTATTTTTTGAATGTTCAGTTGATGGAAATAGCGAAGAATTCGATGGTTTTCGACGAGAAGAAAAAGTTGGTTTAGTAACACTGGATGATTCGGAATTATTTTGAACTTGTTTCGGTTCTCCATTTTCCCCATTTCGATTTGCTTGCCGATTCGTAGTGCCATCTTTTCGAGGTCGCCCGGGTCCACGTTTAAAAGGTTCTTTGCTACTGCTGTCACCGTTTTTACCAAAATTAGTTCCTTTGTCGGACATTGTCGAGTTGGTTTCGAATTGTTGGAATATTTTGTGGCAGTTGAACAAGAGTATAAACAATGAATGTTCAGCGAGCTAGTTGCTAGTGATCGGAACAAGACTAGTAACTCCAGATGATCGATGGCTCGATTGAGTGTATTTATATTTTAGATACTGCAGTGGATCACCGAAGCAGTACTGCTCAACACTACTTAACTGCGTTTAGTGCAATGCTCAATGCTTTCAAAAAAGCAAATATATTTTAAGATTTTTATTAAGCGATGACCAATAACTCAAAACATTTGGCTATCCTTATCGTGCTACACATGGGTAATTATTACCGGGTTATGGGTTAGTCAATACACATGTCAACCCATGTGATCCATACATGGGTTAGGCTGATCCGGGTGGGTCATGGATCATCCATTTAAAAAATCTCAACCCATATGGATCTGATCCGGATCAGTGTTTTTCTGACCCGGTGAAAACTCTACTTATGATCGCTTTCATAATCAAGGTTGGTGACTCTTGTTAATGTTATTTTTTTCAGTTGTTTAATTTATTGTTTTGATTATTTTGATTTGTAGTGACATTTGTTTGTTATCGCATTTGTTATTCGCATTAGGCTCATATTTTTCATAATTCAATACACTGCGACAAAACAAAGACAATATTAACAAGATTTACATTTTGAACACGATTTAAACAAACAAACACAAACATGTCACTTCACGGAAATACAACAAACTTGACCAATTCACAAATAGTTGAAAAAACATTTGAACTTTTGAATGAAGGAGAGAGGCAGATTGTCCTTTCTGAACAGCACAAGAATGCAGTTCTACTGTTAGGCAATACAGGCTCAGGCAAGTCTGCACTTGTTCAGTGGTTGGCTGGAGATGATAGCAAATTGATTGCCAAAGAATTGAGAAAAGGCTCTGGTGAGTTTTTGATTGAGGACAATAATCGAATTGGTAATGCTACCATAACATCAAAGACAGTCTTTCCCGAACTAGTAGTAGACCCAAAGACACAAACAGCTTTCTATGACACGCCAGGATTCAGTGATACACGAAGTACTAGTTTCGATGTTGCCACTAGTTACTTTATCAAAAAAGTGACAGATCATGTTGAGGCTGTAAAGCTGCTCTTTGTTGTTGGCTATCCGTCGGTGCGAAAAGGCGTGGATAGACAGGATTTCATGACATTACTCAGACATTCTACTGATTTTATTAGAAATGTTGACAAATTTGCAAATAGCATTGCGTTGATTGTTACCAAAGTTGACAATCAGTATGTTAAAATAGGAGAAAGTTTGTTCACTTTAGTTGAGGATCGACTCGTGATTGAAAGCATTGCTGATTTTCTGCAAGAGATTCAACAAAGTCTGAAGGATAGATTGAAAGAACCAAAAATTTCTGAGAAAGATCAGACGTTTTACCGCAATTCGATTCAATTTGTCAAAATTTTATTGCGACAGAATGATGAGAAAGCATACACTCGGATAGGAATTTTTCGCAGACCAAACAAGGCTGGGCTTTTGAATAAAATTTCAATTTTTTATGAAGGCAAAAGACACATTCAACTAATGCTTTCAGAGTATCTCCATTTTACTCGAAAAAATAAATATGATTTTGGCTATACTGTATCTGATAGATCAAAGAATGACATTGGCCAACTAGTGGAAAAGATCAACGATAATGTGTGGTACGATTTAGGTATGATCGTTGTAAAGATTCACAAATTCTATGACAATTTGGTGGAAATAATGCGTGTCAAGATAAGATCATTTACAACAACAAGTCCTAGTACACAAGTGGTTGAAGCAAATGTGAGTGAAGCGCAAGCATTTAGAGTTAAACTTGACAAAGGACTCATTGTTTCTGCAAATTTAGTTAACAAGACAATCAAAGGTTCGACCATAAAACATCTTTCAACCCTAATTTCCAAAAGTCTCGACATTTTGAACATTGAAACATGCGAAAGTTATTTACAAAGCATTGCAAAACAAGCCAACTATTTTGACTTTCTTCAAGTAGTCAGTGATACAAAACTTGCCACACGATCGTGGGCAAGTTTATTGCAAAATCTTGTTGCTTTAATTTCAAACACTAAACAGCAAATTCAAATTGATATTGACAATAATGAGCGGGCGATTGGAATTGTGATCAATTCTACTATCAATGAGCTGGTGCAAGAAATTAATCAAAATTATCAAACGAAAATGCTGTCACTAGAGATTCAAATTTTGCCCTCTAGATTGGAGACTGAGCTTGCTGCGTTGATTGAGATGCGGAAAATGGTTAATAAAACGAACACTCCACAAAATTTTGCACTAGAACTTCATCAAAATTTATTTAAACTTCATTTAGAAACAGATCAAATCAAAACTATGGCATCGAGACTTTATTACTATGGCAAATACATGACATTTGTTCAGGTTGCGAGCGATAAAGCGTCAGTCAACATTTTGCAAGTGTTGGATGATCAAGTTGGACAATTAGAAGAATACATCTCAGATTCAATCACTTGGTACAAGTTTTTAAACAATCTCTATATTCGCCTGTCGAGCTATGACATTCAAATGGATACTACTCGATACAATGTAGCGAGCTTGGATGATTGGTCAACTGATGGCAAAGTACAAGACTTGAGAATTACCAGAGAAAATTTGAAAGAAATTTTTGATAAAATTAAACAATTGAATCTAATTGGTCTTGAACTGGTTAGTGATTCAAAAATTACTGACTCTCAATTACAAGAATTGAATCACGTTATAACGCTAACTTTGAAGCACAAATTTAAATTCTCCTGTGAACGGCTAGATGAAATGGCGATTAGAGGAGATTATGTTAAATTTAGTGATTTCATCTCTCAAGAGAATGGAAAAATTCAAAATCTATGCTCGAGTGGAGTGAAACTGAGTTCAGTAAATGTTTTTGCCCAAAACATTGTATTCATTGATGTTGACGTAAATGCACTTGGCGATGGATTGAAGCTTAGTGTCATTGCACCTGAATGGCAAATTATTGGTGAAAGAGAGATAATTTTAAACGGCACATCGGCACAGGCGCATCACCCATTAAGTGCAAAAGATGGCGAACAAGCAGGAAATAAAGGATTTGATGGAATGTCCGGTTTACCGGGCGGTACAGCTGGAAGTATTTTCGGTTTTGGTGAACGGTTCTTCAATGAAGCCAATTTGACTATTTATGCGAATGGTGGCCGAGGAGGTGGTGGTCAAAATGGAGGAAACGGGCGAAATGGTCACGATGGTAAGAATTTTGGTCAAATGGAAATACAATTTGATTGTACTCAAGTTAACTGTAATGCAAATGAAATTGACCGTCAAATAGGTGAGCTGTTACCCACAGGATCAGATTTTGTGTGGACTTTTGCACAAATTACCGAAGGTCACATGGGCTGTACCTACAAGGTATTTGGTCAGCCTGGTGGACAGGGAGGAAACGGTGGACATGGTGGAACGGGTGGAGTTGGCGGAAATGCTGGCGAAATTCTACTATTTGGATTAAATAACAATCAGCTGACAATGAAACAATCTAATCATGTGGGCCAGAGTGGAAAAAACGGTTCAGGTGGAAGTGGAGCACTAAATGGAAAGAATGGAGATGATATTAAGGTTAGCTGTAAGTATCCATCATTTTTTCGTTCGGCCAAGAAACATGTTGCAGATACGAAAATTAATAGTCGCTCACCAACAAATTCATTAAAAGGAATTGATGGACATAATGTTGCTGGTCAGGCCCATCCGGTACTTCAAGTGGGCGTTCGCCAACGCCAGTACATTTTGAATGAATACAAAAGTTATCTAAGAGAAAATCTCAACACTACAGAGTATCGTTTCAAAAGACATTCGCTGACTAAATTTCTGGACCGATTGAATTCAGATGGAAATGTGACGGCTATTTATGATACATTTGGACTAGTTGATGAGTCTCAAGGCTTAGATAAACAATCCGTGTTACTAGACAAAGATTTTCTACTGTCCTCCTATCAATCTTTGTTGAACAGAATCGGTGAACACGCTAGAAGTTTGCAAGTTTCACCCAACAGTAACGGCGTGAGTCAACCGAAAAAAGTTCTCAGCTATTTGTATGCAGCAACATTATCCAAAATATCCAACTTAAAGACTCCAACTTCTGAGACTTCAAACTTGATTGTAGACGTAAATGAGTATCTCAATCTAGTCCAGAAAAACATTGAAAAGCTTGAGCAAATTCAAAATGAACAAAATAAGATTGAATTTATCAATCTGGTAAACCAAGATTATAGTGCTCAGATTGATCGTAAAATTAGAGAAGCTAAGGCGATTATAGATACACATATTGTGCCTGAAATTGACAGCATTGGTGATGAAATTGACACCCGAATAGATGAACTAATTAGTCAAACGCATGAACTGCGGCAACAAAGCATACAAAATCAACAAGATCTGGCAAGTTTGAAGAAGAATTTGAAGCATCAATTGGTGATGAAAAATATATTTCAACTTTTAAATGTAGCTTGCGGTGCTGTAAGTTTTCTAGGGCCTGTTGGCACTGCGATTGGACTAGCAGGAGTAGCTCTACTACAAGTTAGTGAAGGTTTTATTGTTGGAGATGAACAACAATCACAAGTGGCCCCACTGGTGCTGCCACAAAGTGTTCAGCATGACTTGTTTTTGATAGATAAAAAGCTCATCAATGTCCAATTCCAAAAGACGAAAGATTTATACAGAAAATTGGATGAAATATATCAATGCTTCAATCAACATCCAGAATTGGGCAACACATCTAAGCGCATAACAGAATTAAAAATTGATCTAATCAATTCAGAAAAACTCAATGATCCGGTTCAATTGTATGATAAAGTGGAGATGTTGGACACTGAATTGAAACAAGAGATTCAAACTGCTGAAAGACAAGTAAAAGCTCGAAAAATTGTCAATCCAAAAGCAAAATTTGCTTTAGCAAAAGCTAGAACTGTCCAATCTGCTGCTTCTTTAGGGATGGATCTGTTTACGAAACACAAAGAAAGCCCAGAAGAACTTGACACAATAAGTAATGCAATTCGTGAAGCAAAAGATTCTTTCCGAAAGATAAAACAATACGAAAAGAACATTCATACAACAATTGCACCAATGCTAGAAAATGTTAGAACATTTCTTAGAGATTATCAAAGCAAACTAAACACACGTTCTAAAATGGTTCTAGATGTCACCAAATGGAAAGTTCAAAGCACTTTGAAGGACATCAAGATAGAGATTAAGAAGCTAACCAAGGGTTTCGAAGTTGAGGCTGATCTGGCGCGTTGTATTGAAAAGTTTGATGAAATCATCACAACTGTAACCGACATTTATGATCGCATTCAGAACTATCAAGAGCAGCAAAATTTTGCAAAATATTTAGCAGCAATAAATCAACCAACTTTCAGTGCCTTAGATGTGACCGATCCTGTGCTTTCAAGTGCACTCAACAAAACGGAAATTTCGATTAGGTCAAATCTTGTTCTGAAACACTATCAATCAATTGTGAGTGCAGTGAAACAGTTGGTCTTTCCGTATGCTCAGTTTTATATAGAAAACGAAATCATCATTCCACACAACGTTAACATTGGCTCTGATGTTCAGACACTTACGGATAAAGCGATTAAGCAAATCGAGAAAATTACGCTCAAAGTTCGTGAACATCAAACATCGATTTGGACAATTGACAAATATTCTCACGATGGCTTGTTTGACAGTGACCACATTTCGACGAAACCGTTTTTTGTTTGGAAAAATTCAAAATATGAATACCAAATTTTACGTTTATTATCAGGACAGGAAATTGTGATCAAGGCTGATGTGCGCATGAGCGAACACGATAAAGATGCAATCAAGTTCAATCTAATTGAGTTTGCTTTTAAATCAACAAATTCGACCATTCAATTTGAGCTGGATCAAAAGTTGAAAAGTTTCAAGTTGGAAGCAACCCATTTGGGCAATTCCTATTATCGTTACAATGGCCAGTTCTATGTGATTAGCAGTGAAAGTCAAACTATGCAATACTCTTTCGAGAAAGATGTCGCAACTGGAGTGCCAATTCACGCGAATACAGTTTACAGTAAAATTGCAAATGGCAATTTAATGCTAAGTCCGTATGCAATGTGGAGGGTGAAATTGATGAATCTTACAGATACTGTCTCGTTCCGGGAATTGGCAAGTTTGTTTGGTGATAAAGTTGATTTGGAATTGATTGGACGTGGTAGTTATGTTGAACGAAATGCAATCGGCCTAAATGTTGATGATTATTACAAAGTTGATGATACTCTTGACATCAGTGGTGCGCATGAAGAAATTGGTTTCTCGTTTTATTCTGACCAAATTGTGGAAGTAAACCGAGCTAAAAGATTTGTTGAAAATCTCGGAACAAACAAATCTCAGGATACTGTCACTTTCCCCTCAGTAACTAGTAGTGCAACACGAGCAAGTTCTTTCGTTGATCATATTAAATATTTCTATGTGAACACAGTTGATAAGCTTATCAATTTTCAGCAGACTTTTGCTTTAGACAGCGCTAGAATTGATCAAAACAGTAACACCAATTTCAACCTTTCTGTAACCAACTTTTTAGACATTAATGGAAGCTTACTGTTTGGTCAATTGCTTGTCGGACTACTTTGGGGCAAAAATAATTCTTTGGCAAATCAGTTGTCGTATCAATCACCAGCACAGGAACAAAGTGCTCGAATTGATCATTTGAGTCAACAAATTTTACCAATCTTGAAACAGAAAGACTTTTTTCTGGAAAATTGATTAATTTTTTTACACGAACCCCAACACAAATAGAATTTTTACAAAATAAATTATCACTAAAACTAAACAACAACAAAAACAAGAAAACATTAGTTTAATCACAAAATTTTATTACATAACTTTACAATCATGAATCCAATATTGAATAAAACATGAGATACAAAAAAATACTACAAACTACTAAAAGAGACTCCTCATCGATCAACTTGGTATTCTTTCAAGTTAATAATTGCATTTAAAAAAAAATATGTAAGTTTTTACTTGTGGCTTTTTGTATTTTTATTTTATTAATTGTTGATTTTTGTATTTGATAGTTCTCGAGATGCACTGCACTTACTTGGAAGCGTAATTTGGTGAATCGAAACTTTCCATTACGCAATCACAATTGTGCCAAATCTGGCAACGCCTCTAACATTATTGATTTGTGTTTGAACTTCGCATCGTATTGTGATTTTTTAAATAAAGATTTTAAAGGAGATACAAACATTTGCTGGTTTTTGCGTTGTTGCGTTGAATCAGAGTAGTTTCGTGAATGGTTTCACAATTTTGTTTTGGTTCCTGCTTTTCCGCAGTTTATGTTCTACATAGTGTTCAGTAAGTATATTCACAAGTAGTTACAAGCTATTTATACTAACAACGATGTTTTACAGATGCCTTTGGCATGGTTATTTACATCACACTCATGAGCATCTACATTCAGTATGATCAGTATGATGAATTCGGTTAGACAAAACAAGCCATTTTTCTAAAAGCCAAACCATTTTTAGACTCAAGCTCCACAGAACTGTAAACGATTCCACTCGTATTCATTTCGAGTGTTTGGGCAATTTTCGTATCACTTCCAATACTTACATTGGGGTAAGCGAATTCAATATAATTTAATACGAAAAACAAATCAAATTAATATATCCTTCTCCATTTAGATACAGACATACACGATGGCAAAACCATTAGCTTGACTTGTTCTTCGAACTAAGTCTCGCTAAAAACGGTGTTGAAAATGAAATCAATTTATTATTGATTTGTAATTAAGTTGGAGCAACGCAATACAACGCTTTCTTTCTGGCAAATTTGGTTTGTGTGCTTTGAAGTGTTTTTGTAAACTAACTTTGCAGCAATGCAGTCATGGAGACTACGCCAAACTTTGCATCGGTGAATTCCTATCTCCCAGTGCTCACTAGGACAAACTCCATTGGGATTCGCAGGAATGGGCGAACCTTGGTGTTTCGGATTGGCCGACAACCGAACACCACACAATTCATTTTATTACCTCGCTTTACAAAGCAGAACTTTCTTGAATGTCACATTGTTGACTACGTTCGTATATAAAAGTCTACTCATAAGTTTTTTCATTTAATATGCTCTTCGTTTAGTGCTTTTGGTGGTCACATGGTGAATGCAACCTTAAGGCCTTAGGTTTCAATTGATAATTTTAATCATTTTGGGTGTCAGTCAAACACTTGCAAAAAAACACTTCATGATGCTCTTTGCGCATTCGATACGATTTCGAACATCAAGGAATGTAATTCAATCGATGAAATATTAGAGTTGCATTTGAATATGAATCAATGTGGTCAGATATTGGATCAGTTTGGAATCCGAACAAACGCGACAGAATTAAAATGTAAGACTCAGTTCTTGGTAAATTGATATAAAAGTTTCCACTCTTAATGGTCGAATTTTAATGGCAGGCCCAAGTCACAAGGTTTCATGCTTGTGTTGAAATATACATGTTGCAAAATATGTGGCAGGGCTTGTCATTAGACTACTGAGAAGATAAGTTTGAAATATCCCTCAAGTTCATAAAGGACCTGAAGTTGAATTCAAAATGAATCGATCGAAAGTGGTTCAAGTGGGATCAGAACAAACAAATATCACCAGGTTAATGGTTAGACCAACCGGTAGAGGTAAGATAATTATGAAAAACTCAATGTCGCTCATGTTGAAATATACCCATTTGTTACTTTTTTATTACCTTGTTGTTTTGTTCGAAAAGCAAAACTCAACCAGATCAAGAAACAAGATCCATTAACTCGACGAAATAGAGTTTCATTTGAATATTAATCGTTGTGGTAGATGTTGGATCGGTTTCGGGATCCGAAAAGACAGAATTGCAATTTAAGACGCAGTTCTTGGTAAATTGATATAAAAGTTTCCATTCTTAATGGTCGAATTTTAATTTGGCAGGCACAAGTCACAAGGTTTCATGGCCGTGTTGAAACAAACATGTTGCAAAATACTGTGGACTTGTCATTTGTATACTGTTGAGAAGAAAAGTTTTACTGGGAGATCACTAAAAGTTCGTGATGAGAGTTGAAATGAATCGATCGATATTCAGGTGGGAAGCAATTTTATCCGGTTAATATCCAACCTACCGGTAAAGGTAGATTACTAATGACAAACACAAGTTACTCATGTTGAAATATATGCACATTTGTAATGACTTATTTATTACCTTGTTGTTTGGTTAAGATAGCGAAGTGCAGAAAAGTGGGCTAAAATAATAATGTCATTTGACAGTGAGCTCAACTCAGTTCCAGTCGATTCCCACTCTCAGTCTTATCTCTCAGTCAGTCCTATCTGAAACATGTTTCGCTTCTTAATTTCAGCCGTTTTATTCATATTTAAACACTTCGAAAAGTACTTCAACATGCTCTATGTGCATGTGAGAGAATTTTGCTTTGAACTTGACACAATCAAAGATTGTAATTCAATCGACGAGATTGAGGCACTGAAAGCGGCACGTCCACTTAGAAGCTTTTCTCGATTTCCCTGGTTAAAAGTGAATTTACACTTTGTGGTGCCCACACTGGTGATGCTGTATTTCCATTTGGATAATGTTTACATCATTTTCATAGTGCATGACCACTACGATCCGACTGGAATGCCCGAACTGATGAGCCACCAGCTGACGCCTGTCGATTTCTGGGACCTTTTTGATATGGTGCTTGTGATTGGAATTACTCAAGCCACGATCATTTATGGATATCAAACCGTGAGACCCAACATTGACCCGGAGAATTTCATGTTTGCTGTGTGGAACGGTGCCCTTCAGAGACGGACTATTTACTACAGGGGAAAGTGTAAGTTTCTTTTGGATTGTTTCGTTCCTTTAATTTTTTTGTATTGCTTTAAAAGTTTGGAAGCAAGACAAATCAGACAGATTCTTGAAGAAGCGTGAAAAAATAAAGAAAATCTATGCAGTCGTGATGGTGGCTTCGTATGTAATTGCTTATTTCTTCTATGGTGGCTATCACTTGTATAATTCAATTCACAATGGCAATCTTTTTACGGTTCGAAACCTATGGCTTTTGGTGTATTTTCAATTTTGGTCATTTTACGCCATTTCTGGTAAGTGGGTTTGGTTAGTGAGCCTGTATATTAAAACAAATATAAATTTTTTAGCAATAATTTTTACTCAGTTTTGCTTTGGTCTTGTGAGCAACTACTTTAAACTGAAACAAAAATACAAACTGAAAAAGATTGACTCACTAATTGAAGAAGTGTCTCGGATGACAAAGAGCGAGCACGTCCGTCAGAATATACCACTTGCACGTTATGTGGTGTGGAACAAGTTTCTAGCGTACAATCGACAAGTGTCATCACTCTACAACGAATTGAGGGCCTACAATCGATTCTGGAGCTTCATCATCACGACTGTGGTTTTTGGCTTTGTTGTAGCGATATGTTGTTTGCTCTATGTTGCTTTCTTCGGAAAGGTTGATGCGATCTTCAAGAAACTGCTTGAGATATTCTACTCAATTGAACTGTTTGGCATAATCATGCTCATCACAAATCAGTCTTCGATCATTGTGCGGCAAAATGTTGCTCTTTACCGTGCGAATGTGCGCTTTGCGTACATTTTCTCGCGCACACTTCAGCCAACTAGGCTTCAACTGTTAAAAGTAAGCTACGTATATTCGATTTGGCTGAAGTGTAATTGATCAATCATTTCACTTTAGTTGAGCAGACTAATTTCAAACTTCAAAGGATCCCGCAATGGGTTTCGCTTCCTCAACAATGGGATAATTGATTCGCGAATGTTTGAAATTGTAATATTGGCTCATTTTGTTTGTTTGTTTTTTAAATTGTTTGTTGTTGTTGTTTCTTAGTTGTTTGGTTCACTCTCGGTACTGTTCATGAAGCTTGTCCAAAAGAAATTGATGGGAGTCGATTACATTTAACATGTAGAGTAGTGGTCGTCGTCGCAAATCAACAAAACTCAAAACAATAACATTTAATTAATTAATTATATAAATTGCAATAAATAGTAATATAATAAGTCTAGTAATATGCGTGTTTGAATGTTTTTGTGAGTCTACAATCGACTACTCTCGGGAACGTCTGCCAGTCGTTCCGAAATGCGACTTCCAGACAAATCATTTATTGGATTCGATTGAGACGAATTCTGACGTCGTATAGATCGGTCTCGAGCCAACTGATGGATAGATCCTCTACTGTAATCTGTATTTGTGCTTGCATTAGAATTTGTTCTATTAACGCCAACAAAGACAGAATTACGACGTTTAATTGCGTGGATTGTGTTCCTACGCATCATGGAAGGCATTGTCTCGAGACGAGATGTATCTGAAATAACATTAGGTTAATTTCTATAATTTGCCTAATTGATAGACAAACTCACCTGTCTCAATGTCATGCATCGTCCTCTCCAACATGTCACTCAGTTTGAAGTGAACCGATTTTCGATCTTGTGCAGAACCTTCCTCTGGTAGACTGTCATTAAGGTTGACATTATTTTTAGAATCACGTCTATTTTCTGCATTCATTTTGATCATTTTCTTGACCCAATCCGTACCGGTTAGGTCCTTTGTGGCACGCTTGAACAATTCAATCTTGGTGTATGCCAACAGATGGGTTAGAGTACCGAATCGATGAATGAACATTCCTGACAAAATTAAAGATAGTATCAAAACAGAAACATAAATTCTCAATCTTTACCAATAAGTTGAATAATCAAAATCAAACCAAAAAACACAACTAAAAAGATGGAAATAGGATCCATTCTGATGTACTTGTAAATGGTTTCCACATCCCAAGTTCCATCGTCGTCATTGTATGTTCGATTGTGCCTTTCAATGCCCACAGGAATGTTTATACCGAAAACATCCTTGTGCAATTGTAGCATAAAGACAAACAAAATGAAGACGATATTCATGAATGCAAATGCGAAAACCATTCGATTGCGCAACTCGATCAATTCATCCGAAATACGTTTCTTCTCAGTTGCATCCTCATCCAGTGGTAGAAGGTAATTGGTGATCAAGGCATTCCAAAAGTTTAGCTCACGCTCAGGCAATGGTTTACGATTGAAAGTCATGAATCGTTTGTTGTTCCGAATCCATCGGGGAATTTCTTTATCCACAGCTTCGTCCTGGTTTATGGAACTGGCGGATGCATTCTCGTTTGCATCTTCATGCAGAGTTTCGATAATGTTTTGTGCGTTTTCATTTGGTGTTATGGGCACGTCTTGGGGTGTTTGTAGGAATGGTGCAAAAGTGCCGTTCGAAAGTTGAATATACGATTGACGTCTTAGATAAAGACAAAATTAGATAATGCAAAATTGTTCAATGAACAACTTACCTCATTTGGTTTGGTAGAAAATTTTGATTCTGAATCTGATTGACCACAGTTTTCAGTTCGCTAACATTGTTATGAATATCATCAATCTTGGAACTATGATCCTGTTGTGCTCCTGAGCAGCACATGCACGTGAAAAGTCCATTGTTCCCCGAACTGAATTTAGAAACATCCAAATATTGACTGAAGAGACCCTTTTTGGCTGCGGCAGCCGCAGCAGCAGCCGCCCTCTGTTCTTCTTCCTCCTTCTGAGCAGCCAACTCTTTGGCACTGAGTTTGGACTTCACTTCTCGGGTTCCCCAAGCGACAATGTGCATGTTGGTCACAGAGTAGATGGTGAGCAGTAGGTACATGCTGGGAATGAGCAACATGTACACAGGCAGGAAAAGGACACAGGAAATTTCTTGAGGGTGGATGAAGGCGGCCACAATGAAGCTGCCCATTATGAGTGTGAAGAAAAGAGAATTTGGCGATAGAAAACCTTGTTGGGACATGTCGATACCTGTGATGAAAAAATATAAAGAACGATGTAAAAACAAACATATAGTTTACCTGTTCCAACCAGCACAGCCAACATCAGCAATGCATAAACCAGTGAAAGCAACAGTGCAAAATTAATTTTGATATCATTGTCTTTGGCATATAAACACACAAATGTAAAGGCAAGTATGGGAATCACATTAGCCAGAAGAGAAATCTGTGAATTGAAGTTCATTGCGTTGTTCATTGCTGAGACAATCATTAGGAAAATGGTTCCAGGCGAAAGGATTGTGCCCACCATCAAGAACATCTGATAAACAATGTAGGGAAAGGAAATGTTTTCGTTTCGTTCGATGGTCTGTTTGTAATCTCCCAGCAAGTCCATACTGTTGGCCATGGTTGAGGGTGCCCAACGACGGCGTTGAGTATAGAATTCTCCGAAACCTTCAGGCGCATGCGTGTACGAATCGGAAGCTGCGCAATATTCTATACGCCATCCCTGTTGTAACATGAGAGTACACAACCATCTGTCTTCTCCCTGATCATACTGAACATAATGCAGTGCTTCCGATGGTTTCAAGGTATACTTGTGCATGACAGATTTACTCATGACTGCTCTTGCTCGAAAGAGTGAGAAGCAACCAGGACTACAAAGTACACAACCGAACACGTGCTCAGTTGCTTTCTGTAGCCAATGGCCAACTGCGTACTCAAATTTCTGGTACCACACAATCGGTCCACTACCGATTGGATGAATTCGACCACAGGCTGCACCTAGTTTAGGATTCTTTTTCATCAAGTCAACCACCATGTGAACTGCATCAGGCTGAAAGTTAATGTCACCATCCAGTGCCAATACAAACGTATTGTTCGCAATTTTGCGTTTTCGTTGTTCGGATAGATCGTGACGGGCAGCGAGTCGATAACCGAGCAGATAGTACATGTACATACACTGAACCCAAAAAGATTAAACTGTTAATTATAAACAAATAAAAGACCAATCACATACCTGACTCCAACGCTTTCGATGTCGAATCAAATTTTTGTCCTTCACATGAGCAATCAATCGATTCTCTCCGGGAAGTTTCCAGATAAGTTTACCACCGTAGGGCGTGGGCACAATCGTTGGAAAGTCTATGAAAACATTCATTTCGAGGACATGATTTGCCGCTTCGTTCATTACATCAATCAGTTGCTCTACGAAACGATTCACCACACGATCATCTTCGTCATCTGTTTTTCCTTGCTCGTAAGCATCGTCGAAGAAGATGTTCGCTAAGGATTGAAATGTGTGTTATACTCCAAATTGTTATGTCAAATGACTAAAAGTAATTACTTTCAATTTCATAATACATTGTCTCCTCATCAGGATTCTCCTCCCTAGCCATTCTCCTTGCCCACTGATCTTTGTCCAACCGCATGATAGCTTTCAACATTTGCAACATTTCATTTTTGTCCTCATGCCACATGGTGGCACAGGCATAGATCCGAATGGTGTCATCGTCTTTTGGATTCGGTTTCGGATCAATGCCATCCTCGTCGATACCTTCCCTTGCCGCAATCTCAGCCCATTCTCGCATCCAATCTTCTTCTGTCTTCTCTGTCGAATTGTTTGTTTGATTCAAGTTGATGTCCTCAAATTCTGTGTTTTGTGGATTTCTGTGATTAGATTGGTAAAGGGGATTTTGGCGGTTGATGTTGTTGTTCATGTACAGCGGCGTTCCGTCATCAAACTGAGAACTGAACCTTTCGACGTCTTCTTGGACTTGAGTTTTCACTTGTACATTTTCTTCTTGTTCTGTAAAAAAGTTAGTTTTGCATCACCAAAAATCAATAAAATTCACAAACCTCCACTGTAGACAACCTTGATCGATCTTCGATTCATCGCAAGCGACTGATCAATCAGTACGGAATTGTACATTGGAGACACAAACAGCTGTTCAGTCGAAGCCAATCTTTCACTAGTTTCCTTCCAAATGTGCAATGTATTCGTGATTTGACTCACCAAGCACAGGAACCATATAACCGAAACTAAAACGCTCAACCAACCGGAGAATTCCTTCGTGGAACTAAACTGAAACGACCCAAGAGAGTTGATACTACCCATGTTCCAGAAAATGTACTGAAATGGTGACCAGATATCGGTTAGTTGACACTTGCTTTGAATGTCCATGTTCTTGAGGGCCCACAAGACCGAGACAGTGACCGGTACAGAGATGGTGACAGGAATGGCGAAACTAATTTCTTGGATGCAGACTTTACAGGCGAATTTAGCAAAGGCATAGCAGATATAGGTTACACTCAGATGAATGAGTAGAATCCATAAGGGCCAAAGTGTGCTGAGCATGTAGAGTTCATGTTTATCAGAATCCAACAGTTGACCATCACTCTTCACACGAATAACCGGAACCGAAGAACTGTTGAATCCGTCGGTAAAGTTACGAAACATCATCCCAGATATCTCCGATTTGTTGATTGTAAATTCGTTGAATATCATCAAAGCAAATATTAGAGGAATCTTCCATGCCATTACTAAACAAGACACAAAATAGCGAGATTTATTCTCTTCTAGGTCTTTTCGCGCATTTTCCAGGAATGATAACCAACGATGCATATTCTTGGGTACCAAATAGTTCTCCCACCATTCAAAAGAAACCAAAATTAGACTCACAGGAATGAGGTACCATTTGTTGAATTGGGCTCTTTCTTCATAACCAAAGACAGTCCATGCTACTACCGACAGAGCTTGCAGTGAAAAAGTGAACCAACCAATCTGTTTGTTGGCAGCTAAGCCAAATTTAGATTCGAAATTTGGTTCTACTTTTGATTTTTGGACAAAAAGGCGAAGTATAGATGGCAGAGTACAGGCAGTGTTCATTAACATGGCGCCTTTAATGACGTCCATGTTGGGCAGCACCATAAAGGCCAGAATTGAGAGACCGATACAGTGCAGTGATTCCATGCAGAAAACCTATTGCCAAAATACAAAATCAAATAAGGGTTAGACAAAAGGCGAAAAACCTTACCGTCAACAATGTGGCTAGTGAGGAAACATTAGCCGATTTGAAGTGGCAAATCCTCAAACTTCTTCCCAACGCAAACACATATGGCGCAACCATCGCAAAGTACAGTGCCCAGAGCCATGCTACGCGATCCACACTGTTGAGTCCATATTGAACTGAATACATCTTATCGTGATCGAGTGATGGTTGCAGAATGAAGGTCTTGTCTTGACTGCACAGAGTTACCCGCTGGTTTACCTTGACCATTGAGGTCATCAGGAGGGTGAGACTTTTTGATAAGACTGCAAAGCAGAGGACTACCACAAAGGTCACAATGTAGGCACCAATTTTGAGCCATTGAATCGATAATTTGACCCAACCGGAGTCGACAGTTTCGTCGTCGTCAGGTGGCGGTAGGGTCTCAAAACGATCCCATTCTTTCATCTCCTCTTCGAGTGACTTCTTTGGTGGCTCAGGTTCGGGTGAAAAGTCATGAGGATGCGATGAATCTGAGGGTGGCGCTTCGTTTGCATTCCAAAATTGATCCAAATCAGTTTGGACGTGGTAGGTTGTGGATGTTCGATTGGTGTTGGCGCCATAAAAAGTGTTGGCTGTGGATGTGGATGGATAGCCCAGAAAAGCGTCATTGTCAAAATTATCATTCTCATCTTCACTATCGTCTTGTGCGTATGCCTCATTATGGTAGCCCCCAAAGACCGTTTTGGGCACAACAATTTGAGGCTTCATAAAGTTCACCGACCGGAGTCGCATTATTCCTGACTTGGGCGAGTGAATGATCGATTGATTATTCAACATTTCATACTCGGGTGATTCATTGTGTTGCATGATAGGCGCAGATTTGCTTGTAGGTGACAGTGGTGGAGTCGTGGGAATGGTTAACCTCAACTTTGGTGGATCCATTCTTGTCTTCTGTTTTGTCGGATCATCGAACAGGGACATCTGATCTGAGTCGATCGTGGAGATGGAATCAAATCGTTCGATTCGACTCATTCATTGGTTGTGGTTTGATTTGTTGGCTTTCAAGAAATATTGAATTGATTTGAACAAGCGAATGTAAAAAAGTATACCAAAAATCGACAATTTTTAAAATAAGGGTGATTCATCAAAAAAATATTTTTATAAATTTGCCAAACCAACTAAAGTTCCTGTCTGAGATAATTAGCTAAATTAGCTTTACTAGCCCACTATTACGATCTGAGGTTGATTAATCACTAATTGATGGCCACTTCAAAGGGCTATTATATCTTTGCGGTTGATTATACTCACACACTCAAAATCCAGGAGCCTTTCAATTGTGAGTTGCAATCTCTAAAATGACATTAAGGTTTGTCTGTTTTAAATCTCATTATAAGATTAATCTAATCTGAGCGCATCACATTCTTTTAGGTCAATTTTAAGTCAAAAAGAACATATATTTCAGTCGGATTATATAAATTTTGAGCCGCCTTTTATGTTAATCCTTAGTACTGTTCCTGAGTCTGTCTATGTACCATGTTATACGAGTATACGATTATATATGATGTGGTACAGTAATTTTGAATGTGACATATTTAGTACACTGCCTGTTATCAATGATACCAATTAACTTGTTCAAGACATTGAAAACTCCATTACTGCAAATGAGTTTTTCGTGGGTCCCTCATTGTCATGTCATTCATCATTCAATCCGAATACTGCGACAAAACACGATATCTTACTTCCAATCCAATCCAAATGATTGTTATTTCTCCAACTAAATGTTACTTATTATTGCCATTTTCTCGTCGATGTAGTCCTTGTGATACATAAATGATATACCAACATTGATAACATTGGTAACATTGATAACACTGTCTGCATAGAGAAGACACAAATATTTTCTCAATTAATAACCTCTATGATTGCTATCTTTAAACATAAAGAAATTTATTAAACTTACATTGTGGTGCTTATTGATTAATATTTTCCTAGAACTAGCTAAACGTATTTTTTCTCGGAACTGAAAATAGTTTTTGGCCAAGATTTTCTATCGTAAAGACAGTTTGCTTTGATGCTTTTATTTTTATGTTAGAATTGTAAAAGTTTTTTAAAGGCACAAGTGCGTCCATTAGAAAGCTTACGAGTATAAATGAATACAAAAAAATCTTATTCAAATATTTCCACTTAAAATAGTATCTATTGATCCAAATTCAATCTATTTGTGATAAAGCCCTGTGGATGTCATTGAACATGAACTCGATCTGCACAATGTTTTAAGAGTAGCTTATGGTTACAATGCATTAGAGCCTCAAATCGACATGCACCCAATTGTTGAGAATTAGACCTAAGTGATGCAAACTGAAGGCTGAGAAGAGTTGAGCTAAAAATGAGCTACTAGTGGAGCTGTGTTACAAAATGCAAATCAATGGAAACAATTTAAGACTAAAAAGATTTGTCTGTTTAAGATATTGAAAACTGCATTACTGCACTTTTCGCGCGCGCCTCATAGTCATACCAATCAATATTCAAACCGTGAACTGTGATAAAACACAATTTCTTCATCTGAATCACTAGTTGCTACTTCTAATCAACAAATGATTGCTCTTTCTCCCTTTGCCAAATACTCCTTATTTCTATTTTTCGACCAACTTGTGTTACAATCCTTGTGATACACCAATGATATAACATTGATAACACTGTCTGTATGAAAGCAAACACAAATAATTTCTCAATTAATAACATCGATGAGTTCAATGTCTTTACATAAAGAAATTTATTAAACTTAAATTATCTAGGTACATATTTTTCTAAAACTAGCTAAACATATTTTTTTTTCTCGGAAATGGAAATAATTTTTGGCCAACACTTTTTATCTTAAAGACAGTATACTGTCTGCCTTGACGCTTCACTTGCTGAGATGCATAGCCATGATACTGTTAAACTGTTCAATCTTGGTTCTTGAAATCTTGGTGTTAAACTATTTTTTTCAACATAGACTTTTAAATCGTTTTTTTTGTCAAATCGACTAACTCGAGGCCTTGAGGGCAGAACAGTACTGCTAGTCTGTTCACTGTTCACCTGTCTTACAGAGGTAGAGTAGAATCTGAATTTTATTACTTTAAATTTTATTGCTTTTTCCCCTAGTGACCATACTCAACCTTTCCCTTAGCCTTCCCCTAATCACATTTTGGTTATTGGACAATTGGGAAAACTATCATTGGAGAAGAAAACAATTGAGGCACTTGGGTTTCGGAATAGTTGACCTAATCGGAGCCTTCGACCCTACATGACCTTGTGCCCTGAGGGCAAGGTCAAAGTTCAAAAGGTTTTGTCAACCCGTCCATATTTTTTAACTCATTCGAAAAAAATTCAGTTTATTTTTGGTTACAGGTCATTTTGGTTTTTCAACTTCTATGTTATCAAATTGGCTTAGTTTTCCGTTTCTTTGAGTAAAAAACCTAAAAGTAAGATTTTCATTCTTGTAACTCTTCAGCATTTCAATTCTGAGTGAGTCTTTCCTTAGTGGCAGCGTGTGCATGTCTTTTCAATCTATTGCGCCCTCTCCACAAATCATTCTCCCACAATCAACCCAACTCTGTGCCTGGTTGTTCGTTCAACTTTGTGCACCAAATTTGTTTTTTGTATTCCACGTTCAAGATGATGTTTAAAACGATTCCACGATGGATTCACATGATTCTCGGTGTACTCAAGTTCCTGTACCTGCTTAGCTTGCTCTTCTATTTGATCGACTACTCAATGTTGGGAGATGGTCGGAGATTTGCTTTTCAAGGACTTGATGAAGTGATCGAGTCTCAGGTAAGTGACTCATTCTGTCATTCACAAATGTGTTAATATCTTTTATACATTACATTGCAGGGAATCACCAGTCTGACCATTGCAGCTTTGATTGGTCTTCTTCTCGAATATACAGGCATTTATGTTTGCGTATTTCGCATCAAAGATTGGACACCAAATGTCGCCTACCTATTGATGCACATTTCTGTCGTTCCATTCTATCTGTATTACTCAAACTTTCACTATTTATGGGCGTTGTATGTAGGCTCAATGATTACGAGCATTTTCTTGATGTACAAGCTCATCTTTGAAGAGCCTTCCAATGGTGAAAAACAAATGGATGATGAGGAGTTGGAAGTTAGATCAGTGCCTAAAAATTGTGCTACCGAAAATCCTAGTCGGGACTATCGATCCAAACGAAATGAAACGCAGAAGACCACTTCAAATGTGATTAACCATACAGAAGAGAACAATGCCATCTCGCAAAGTGGAAGTACTCAAGGACTGAATCAACTCTCAACCAATTCTCTCCCACCTTGTTCCTATCAACCTAGTGCACCGTTGGCTTATAGAACGCCGTCAATCTATTCACCACGGACCAGCTATCAATCATTTACTGTGCAGTTTACAGTTCAGATACTTTCGATACAACCTACTGTACAGGTGCTTCCGGCACAGTCTCCTGTTCAATCGCTTCCGATGCAGCAACTCTCTGTACCATCCCTCCCTCTGGACCACTATCCACAAAGTGCCCCTTTAGAACACGAACCACCAACAAGCTATGATGAATCGAAACGACATTTCAAATAAATTCTATTGCTTTTCGGTTGCTTTTTTGTACAGGGGGCCCAAAAGTATCAGGACGTTTTAGAATAATATTTATATGACTGCTTTATCCTTTTTGAAGAGAACTGAAATTATTGGTACATGTGACCAATAGTATGATCTACATTTACGATATGCCACTTGAGTTATCTCACTTTAGGGAGCGCTCACAGATGACGTTACACTTTGCCTCAATTTTTTTGTTTTGGATATAACTTTTGATTAACTTAGCGGATTTTAGTGTTTTAAAGCGTTTTGGAATTCTTGTGAATAATTCTTATTGGATCCAACTTAAAAATTAAAAAAAATTTGTTAAAAACCCAAAAAATTCCAGAAACTGGTTTTGACTTCCGGTCCAAATATCATGGAGAAGGTATTTTTTCTAAAATTTTAATATGCATATGCTAGTTCCTTAAGGTATAATAGAAACAATTTGAAAAGAAAAGTTCAAAATAATTCAAGCAAATTATTTTAACAACTCAAAATGTCCTAAAATTGTCTATGTCCAATGACATTTTTCACATTTTGTTCAATATCTTCGGAACAGATTCATGGATTTTCAAATATGAATATGTTTTGGTAAGATAATAATGTGCTCTAACAGGCTAATACTTCAAACAAATTAATTTGGCTTCATAAACGATAGAAAGTCAGAATTCCAAAATAGACTTCCGGCTCAAATACTCTGGAACGGAAGTGGATTTTGGCAAACCAAGTTGTACATTAGAAATGTATATTAAAATGCAACATAATAGACCATGTTTGAAATCAATTAATAAAGTCATGGTCGAAAGAGATTAAAAATAAGAACGTCCTGATACTTTTGGGCCCCCCTGTATGTGTGTAATTTGATTTGCTTTTTAATAAAACTATATCGATATCGCTACTGTATACTGCACAATCTCAGTGTTGATAAGATTGTCAATTTGATAAGCTTTGGAACATTCTCGGTGCAGTCAAACTATAAACCATCCCAGGAACAGTCAACCCAACTATCAGCCATTTTCGGTACAGCCAACTTTTGAATACCGTTGCATGGAGCAATCACCAAGAAATAAAGAATCCATGAATCATTTGAATTATATTTCGATTTTCTAATGTGGTTTGATGATTGTCAATAAATACTGTACGATGATGTCGCCACTGAACATGTGTTTATTGTCACATTGATAGATATGATTTTTACAAGAAAACTCAATTCCCTTCGTGACAGGTCACGATGGGAATTGTCGCTTCGCGAACGTCTTCTTGTAAAAAACCCCACTTTGGTACAGAGATTTGAACAATAAAAGTGTAAATTGCACTTTCTGAAGGTTAGACTTAACAATTTAAATCGATAATTTAAACATTTTCTTCATAGACGATTCGTGAAGTGATGATGCTGAAAAATGATTCATGTGATGTTATGCTGCATTAGTTTAAGGGTGAAAGATGATGACATGATGGGGAAAAATGGTTTGAGAAAGAAACATCTATTTCGAGGTGTTCGGTTAGGCACATTCTACATTGGCATTGTTGAAACAGGAAGGATTGAATTCATTGCATTGAGACAACATGAGTGTAATATAAATAGAAATTGAAGATGAAAAAACGAACGCTGAATTAAAAACTCAGTCCTATAGGATCTATAGATACACCGCCTAATCATTTCAGTTAATCTGAGTCTGAAATGAACATATGCACAATGTGCATTGCACATAGCAGAATTGAGATTTGCTTCAAAACTCACAATGTGATCAGGTTGTTGAGAAATACCAATCCCCATTCTAAAAACAAACCAAACATTAATCAACAAACTTGCAACCTCATAATTATGAGAACCAACCAAAATAAATCATGATTTCACGAACAGGCCTTGTTGTTGATTGTTGTTCAACAGGAATTAGGACCATCAAAAGGAACAGCGCACTCACAATGTCAGAATGTTCAACGGACACCGGAATTGATCTTCAGTTTGTAATTCAGTTGACTCGTTCTAGTAACTAAATTATAATCTGATTAGAAATTAATACAGAAATTAATTTCCGAAAACCGAGAAAATCGAGATGTTTTCGGTACATGCAAACCTGTCCTTGTAAATAAACTTGACGCTGACTTTCGTGACAATCATGATGATGACGATAAAAGAGTTAATGTTGAGGTGATAACAATGACGATAAGAGATTAACACGAAAACACGTGGAGAATGTGAAAAACAGAAGAACCAACGTAGAGCGATTTGCTCGACTGTTTCATCAAAATATTAGGCGTTAGACTGGTTAGATTGGTACAAAATGTGACAATTTTCGCAAAATGACTCACTTGCCCACTAGAGCGATTTGCTCGACTGTTTCATCAAAATATTAGGCGTTAGACTGGTTAGATTGGTACAAAATGTGACAATATTCATAAAATGACACACTTGCCCACTAGAGCGATTTGCTCGACTGTTTCATCAAAATATTAGGCGTTAGACTGGTTAGATTGGTACAAAATGTGACAATATTCATAAAATGGTGCACTTGCCCACTAGAGCGATTTGCTCGACTGTTTCATCAAAATATTAGGCGTTAGACTGGTTAGATTGGTACAAAATGTGACAATATTCATAAAATGGTGCACTTGCCCACTAGAGCGATTTGCTCGACAGTTTCGTCAAAATATTAGGCGTTAGACTGGTTAGATTGGTACAAAATGTGACAATATTCATAAAATGGTGCACTTGCCCACTAGAGCGATTTGCTCGACTGTTTCATCAAAATATTAGGCGTTAGACTGGTTAGATTGGTACAAAATGTGACAATATTCATAAAATGGTGCACTTGCCCACTAGAGCGATTTGCTCGACAGTTTCGTCAAAATATTAGGCGTTAGACTGGTTAGATTGGTACAAAATGTGACAATATTCATAAAATGACACACTTGCCCACTAGAGCGATTTGCTCGACTGTTTCATCAAAATATTAGGCGTTAGACTGGTTAGATTGGTACAAAATGTGACAATATTCATAAAATGGTGCACTTGCCCACTAGAGCGATTTGCTCGACTGTTTCATTAAAATATTAGACGTTAGACTGGTTAGATTGGTACAAAATGTGACAATATTCATAAAATGGTACACTTGCCCACTAGAGCGATTTGCTCGACTGTTTCATTAAAATATTAGACGTTAGACTGGTTAGATTGGTACAAAATGTGACAATATTCATAAAAATGGTACACTTGCCCACTAGAGCGATTTGCTCGACTGTTTCATCAAAATATTAGGCGTTAGACTGGTTAGATTGGTACAAAATGTGACAATATTCATAAAATGGTTCACTTGCCCACTAGAGCGATTTGCTCGACTGTTTCAACAAAATATTAGGCGTTAGACTGGTTAGATTGGTACAAAATGTGACAATATTCATAAAATGGTGCACTTGCCCACTAGAGCGATTTGCTCGACTGTTTCATCAAAATATTAGGCGTTAGACTGGTTAGATTGGTACAAAATGTGACAATATTCATAAAATGACACACTTGCCCACTAGAGCGATTTGCTCGACAGTTTCGTCAAAATATTAGGCGTTAGACTGGTTAGATTGGTACAAAATGTGACAATATTCATAAAATGGTGCACTTGCCCACTAGAGCGATTTGCTCGACTGTTTCATCAAAATATTAGGCGTTAGACTGGTTAGATTGGTACAAAATGTGACAATTTTCGCAAAATGACTCACTTGCCCACTAGAGCGATTTGCTCGACTGTTTCATCAAAATATTAGGCGTTAGACTGGTTAGATTGGTACAAAATGTGACAATTTTCGCAAAATGACTCACTTGCCCACTAGAGCGATTTGCTCGACTGTTTCAACAAAATATTAGGCGTTAGACTGGTTAGATTGGTACAAAATGTGACAATTTTCGCAAAATGACTCACTGACTTGATGACATGATACACTGTCTATTATCAGTGATGCCAATTAACTTGAACAAGACATTGAAAACTCCATTACTGCACAAGAGTTTTCGTGGGTCCCTCATGTTACAAGATACCAAAACCGATTTATTTCATACTGGCAGACGAGCACATGTACACACGAGAGCAGGCACACGCTAACTAACATGTTGTCCTCGCATTTTTTCCTTTTCCTACACAACACACACACAACCGCGGGCCGTACACAGAAGACGTACCAAATCACAACACATCAACACCTCATACTATAGTCATGTCATTCATCATTCAATTCGAATACAACGACAAAACACGATATCTTACTTCCAATCATCTAGATGATTACTATTTCTCCAACTTAATGCTCCTTATTATTGCCATTTTCCCATCGATTTAAGATGTAGTCCTTTTAATATATAAATGATATACAAACATTGATAACATTGATAACTCTGTCTGTTTAGAGTAGACACAAATATTTTCTCAATTAATAACCTCTATGATTGCTATCCTTAAACATAAAGAAATTTATTACACTTACATTGTGGCACTTATTGATATAAATTTTCTTACTAACTAACTAAACGTATTTTTCCCCGAACTGAAAATAGTTTTTGGCCAAGATTTTCTATCGTAAAAACTGTTTGCTTTTATGCTTCATTATCATTTTAGAGTGTAAAAGTTTTTAAAATCTTTGAAAGCTTACGAGTATAAAAGAATGTATACCAAAAAAGCTTATTCAAATATTTCTCCCTAATAGTACCTAGTGATCCAAATTCAATCGATTTGCGATAAATCCCTGTGGATGTCATTGAACATGAACTCGATCTGCACAATGTTTTAAGGGTAACTTATGGTTGCAATGTATTAGAGCATCAAGCATCGACATGCACCCAATTGTTGAGAATTAGACCCAAGTGATGCAAACTGAAGGCCGAGAAGAGTTGAGCTAAAAATGAGCTAATAGTAGAGCTGTTACTTACTGCAAATCAATGGAAACAAATTAAGACGCAAAAGATTTGTCTGTTTAAGATACTGAAAACTGCGTTACTGCATTTCTCTCTGTGCATCATAGTCATACCAATCATTATTCAAACCGTGAACTGTGATAAAACACAATTTCGTCTTCTGAATCACTAGTTGCTACTTCTAATCAACAAATGATTGCTCTTTCTCCATTTGCCAAAATGCTTCATATTTTTATTTTTCCACCAACTTGTGTTACAATCCTTGTGATATGACATTGATAACACTGTCTGTATGAAAGCAAACACAAATAATTTCTCAATTAATAACATTTATAATTTCAATGACTTTACATAAAGAAATTTATTAAACTTTGATTATCCTACATATTGGTACATATTGTCCTAAAATTAGCTAAACATATTTTTCTCGGAAATGGAAATAGTTTTTGGCCAGCACTTTTCTATCGTTAAAGACAGTACTGTCTGCTTTGACGCGTCACTTGCTGAGATGCATAGCCATGAGGATGACTGTTCTATCCTGGTTCTTGAAATCTTGGTGTTAAACTGTTTTTTCAATATTGTCTTTTAAATCGATTTTTGCTTCTGGTCAAATCGACTCACTCAAAGCATTGAGAGCAGAACAGTACTTCTAGTCTGTTCACTGTTCACCTGTCTTACAGAGGTAGAGTAGAATCTGAATTTTGTAATTTTTAAATCTAGTGACCATACTCAACCTTTCCCTTAGCCTTCCCTTAATCAAATTTTGGTTATTGGTCGATTGAGAAAACTATCCTTGGAGGAGAAAACAATTGAGACACTTGGGTCTTGGAATAGTTGACCTAATCGGACCCCTCCTACCCTACATGGCCCTGTGCACTGAGGGCAAGGTCAAAGTTCAAAAGGTTTTGTCAACCCTTTCATTTTCTTTTTTTAACTCATTCGAAAAGATTCAGTTTATTTTTGGTTATAGGTCATTTTGGTTTTTCAACTTCTATGTTATCAAATTGGCATAGTTTTTCGCTTCTTTGAGTAAAAACCATACAAGTAAGACTTTCATTCTTATAGCACTTCAACATTTCAATGCTAATCATTTTAATTTAGTCATTTCATTCTTGTCTTCAATTGCGTTAGATTTCCAAAAACTGCACCTCTAAAACATCGCGAACAACTAATAAACTGCAACATCCCAAAAATACAACAAAAAATCGTCATATTTGCAAATCTTCTTTTCCATCATCAAGGTATGTTTTGTAATCATTGGTCTAAGATACAATATTTAATTAAATCCAAATATTTTTGGTTTTAGTCATTATTCAAGCAATTTTGATGAATTAACAAAAATACACATTTTTCAAAATTTTACACAATTTTAAACATTAAACATTTCTATACTTATTTACACATTATTTTACACATTTTAGTATATTTTTTCAGATTGATAGACAGTTTTGCATATTTTCACTTGCAGAAAATTCAAAAAGATTCATAGTTTATAAGCATAACAATGACCGCAACTATACACAAACCAAATTTAGCAGATAAAACACTTCAGCTTCTAAAAGAAGGCGAGGGCAAAATAGTTTTATCCGATCAGCACAAGAATGCAGTTCTACTGTTAGGCAATACAGGCTCAGGCAAGTCGACACTGGTTCAGTGGTTGGCTGGAGATGATAGCAAGCTGATTGCCAAAGAAGTTTCCAAAGACTCTGCAGAGTTTTTGATAGTGGACAACAATAATCGAATTGGCAATACAACTATTAGGTCAAAGACTGTCTTTCCCGAACTAGTAGTGGACCCAAAGACACAAACAGCTTTCTATGACTCACCAGGATTTAGTGACACACGAAGTACTAGTTTCGATGTTGCCACTAGTTACTTCATCAAAAAAGTGACAGATCATGTTGAGGCTGTGAAGTTGCTCTTTGTTGTTGGCTATCCGTCGGTGCGAAAAGGCGTGGACAGGCAGGATTTCTTGAAATTGCTCAGACATTCTACTGAATTGATTAGAAATGTTGACAAATTTTCACAAAGCATTGCCTTAATTGTCACCAAAGTGGATAACCAGTTTGTTAAAATTCGAAAAACCCGTACTCTGGTATCAGATGAGAAAATTATAGAAAATATTGCTGATTTTTTGCGCGAAACTCAACAAAGTTTTGAAGACGTGCTTAAGGAGAATAATGTCTCGGAGAAAGATCAAGAGTTTTGCCGCAATTCGATTAAATTTGTCAAGATTTTGTTGAGTCAAAATGACGAGAAAGCATACACTCGAATTGGAATTTTTCGCCGACCAGATGAAGCAGGACCATTGAGTGAACTTGTCATGTTTCAGGAAGGTAAAAAGCACATTCAACAGATACTATCTGAGAATCTTGATTTCACTCTCAAAAATGAACATGATTTTGGCTATACAATTTCGGATAGATCCAAGAATGATATTAATGAACTAGTGGAAAAGATCAACGATAATGTGTGGAACGATTTGGGTGCGATTGTGGCGAAAGTTGATGCATTTTATGCAGATTTGGTCGAGAAAATTCGCATCAAGATAAGATCTTTTGTCACTAATGATTTAGATGTGGTTGAGGCTAATCAAGACGATGCACAATCGTTCAAGCTTTTACTGGAAAATGCACATAATGTTGGTTTGGATTTGGTTAGCAAAGCCTCAGAAACCAATATAAATGATCTTGCAAATTTAATTGCTAACAATCTCGCCGTTTTGAACATTGAAACATGTAAAGATGAAATTGGCAACATTTCAAATCAAGGAAAATATTTCTCATTTCTTCAAGTTGTTAGTGACAACACTAAGCTCGCTACAAGATCGTGGTCTACTTTGTTACAAAATATTGTAAACTTCATTTCGCACTCAAAACAGAGCATTCAAATTGAAGCTAAAAACATTGGCGAAAATATTCGGATCAAGATCAATTCTACTGCACGTGAGTTGGTGAACGAATTTGTGCAAAGCTATCAAAAGAAAATGTTGGAATTTGAAATTCAAATTTTACCTTCTTGGCTAAACAAAGAGTTGGCTGCACTGAAAGTGGCACGAAAAGAAATTGGCAACCAAACTAGTGTCCAAGAGTTTGCAGTCAAAATTAGTAACAATTTGTCCAAGTTAGATTTGGAAACAAGCAAAATTGCAAGAATAACTTCAGCGCTTTATCATTATGGAAAATATTGGACTTTCTTGCAGTCTTTAAGAGATCAGAATTTGGAATTATCAACTTCTAATGAAAAATTGGCAACAAAATTTGATGAAATAAGCCAATTTGTCTACGACTCAATGAAATGGTATACATTTTTAGACAATCTGCATGCAAGTCTTTCGAGTTATGACATTCAACGGGACACTACTCGATACAATGTGGCTAGCTTGGATGACTGGTCAACTGTGGGCAAAACACAAGGCATACAAATTACCCGAGATAATTTCAGACAATTTATGGATAAAATAAATGGACAATTCAATCTAGCTAGTGCTGAACAGATAAAAGAAATGCAAATCACTGATGTACAATTGCGAGAATTGAATCAACTTTTGAGTCTATCTCTGAAGGAAAAATTCAGCATCCACTGTCCTCATCCAAATAGATTGGTGATCAAGGGAGATTTTGTCAAATTTAGCGATCTTGTCACAATCAATAATCGGAAAATCAAATATGTGTGCGCAAGTAAATTGGATTCTGTGATTATTTTTGCCACAAACACTGTACTCATTGACTCGGATGTTGAGGCAGTTGGGGATAAACTCAAACTTGTTGTTATCGCGCCCAAATGGGAAATCATTGGAAACCGAGTTATAAATATGGACGGCGTTTCGGGCAATTCATATTCGAAAGCTTTGGATGGTGTCCAACCGGGCAGTAGAGGACATGATGGCATGCCAGGTCTGCCAGGAGGTTCAGGTGGAATTTTCCTCGGCATTGGCCAGCACATTGAAAATGCTATTAGCTTGAAAATTTCTGCCAATGGCGGCGCTGGAGGTGCTGGACAAAATGGCGGAGACGGCAAAATTGGTCTCGAAGGGAAAAGTTTTGATTCAACAAATATAGTGCCATTTTGTAGTTCATGTTTAACAAACAAAAATAGACGTGTGAAAAGAAATCCCGTTGCTGCTTTTGTTGGTTTTGCTGCTCTTTTTGGTCTCATTGTTCATCGTCTTAATAAAGGTGATGATGACGATGATGATCATCATCATAGGTACCAAACGTATCAACGATTGTCTTATACTTTTAACTGCTCAAGCATGTCTGAAGGCGGACCAGGTGGAGTTGGAGGAACAGGTGGTCATGGTGGGATCGGCGGTGGTGGAGGCAATCCAGGACACATTCAATTGATCAGTTTAGATAATGGCGATTTGACCCGACATGGATTTGGACAGTTTGGCACGAGCGGAGATCAAGGTAAAGGTGGAAAGGGCGCTCTGCATGGAAATGATGGTGATGATGTTGTGGTCACTTGTGAGCTCAATGAAGATCATCTTCTGAAGAGATATTTTATTGAAAATATCCAAAAGAACCAATCGACACTTTATGGACAAAATGGAATTGATGGATCGAATGCTGAAGGAGCAATAAATCCCGAAGCTTCAATTGTTTTACCCGATCGACAGTACATTTTGAATGAGTACAAAAGTTATCTACGAGAAAATTTGAACAATGCAAATTATCGATTTAAACATCATTTATTAATTCAATTTCATGATTTGCTTAACTCACCAAATTACCAACTTGCTGAAGTAAACCGAGCAAAAAGATCTGTTGAAAATTTCCAAACAAACACATCTCTGGATACTGTCACTTTTTTGCCTTTAACTAGTAGCGCAACACGAGCAACTTCTTTCGTCGATCAGATTAAACATTTCTATGTGAAAACAGTTGATAAGCTTTTTAATTTCCATCAGACTTTAGACAGCGCTAGAATTGATCAAAACAGTAACACTAGCTTCGACAATTCTATAACCAACTCTTTAGACATTAATGGAGGATTACTGTTTGGTCAATTGATTGTCGGACTGTTGTGTGGCAAAAACAATTCTTTGGCAAATCAATTTTCGTATCATTCTCCAGCACAGGAACAAAGTGTCCGAATTGCTAATTTGAGCCAACAAATTTTACCAATCTTGAGCCAGAAAAGCTTTTTTGAGAAACATTGATTCTTTTCTTTACACAAACACAGCTAGAATATTCACAAAATCACTTATCAAATCACTAGTCTTAGTGAGTGCACTATACTACAAAATCACAGAAACATTTTAGTTACACAACTTTATTATTACATAACTTTGCAATTGTGAATCCTACTATATCTATTGACAAATCGTGACAAACAACTTTATTTGACCAAAAACATTCAAAAAGAGGCTCATTTGAAAATACAAACTCTTCAACTTTATATTCTTCAAGATAAGATTGCATCGCCCAAAAAATCGTACGTTTTCCTTGTGACTATCTTTAACTCTGAATTAACAAAATTTTTGTTTTACAATAGAATTCGTGATACTTACTTTCTTGGAGACGTAATTTTGATGTTTGATGAGTTAAAAACAACTATTCCGACTATTGAATCCTACTGGTGGTCAGCCTTACAATGCCTTTAACAAACTCGATTTTATCTACATTTTCTAAACTTTGTCACTAAATTAGAAAAAACAGTTCTTGCTTATCTAAAACAATAAAAAAGTTTAATTAATTATATAAATTTCAATAGATATGGCAAATGGTTTTAAATTATTTTTATGATAACTGCCCGCTACTAAATATTAAATATTTTTAAAAATAAATAATTTGATTATACCACACTAGATGTCGCTACTATTTTCAATAATGTTTGATTTTTAAATTTTCTTGAGGCATAATCTTTTAACAAATATCAATCGAATCACCTTCAAATTGTAAATTGTAAATTACATTTCCTGTCTGTCACCCCAGACACCTACAATCAGCAATAAAATAACTTCAATTACTAAAATCACTCAGCATGGGTGTTCTTCATTGAAGCACACGTACACAGACAGATACAAAACTACAAAATAATCATTAAACCTCATTAGCACAAACCACATCATTAAGGTCAATATCAAATCATATATAAGTTCAGAAAACCGCAAGGCGACTGACGCCAAACGTTCATTTGCACCCACCCCCAAATGTGTTCAAATGTATGAAAATGATTAGCGTTCCATTAGGGAACGTTCCAAGTGCCACTCTCCATTAGAAAAACAGGCTAATTTTGGTACAGTTTGTTTGATTGTTTCCGTCTCTTGAAAAATGAAAGTGAAATTATTATGAACTTGAAATTGTCAAAATTTGTTCTCTCGAGTGCACATCATTAATCTGCCATATAATCATCATGAATGTAATAACAAGCGCACAAAAATTAATGACATTCGAGTAATATAAATGCATTATGAAATTCACATTATCATGAAAACGCAAAACAACAAAAATTAATTATCATCACATAATTAGTGCACATTGTGCAAATACGTATACAAGTACGTCATGATAAATGCGCCAAGTAATTAATTACGATAAATCATGATCGAGTTATTATTTTCTTATTTTTTATTTTATCTTAATTATTATTAATACATTAGCATATATAATGATAGATTGAATGACAGATTGAATTTATCATGACAGAAATGAGAAAGTGAAAGAAATAAGAGAATTAGAATACAACAGAAAGAGGACAGGAAAATAATACAGAAAATGTTAATGAAACCAAAAGAAAAATTAATAAAAATAATATTACAAAAAAGATAAAATTGAAATCACAAATTAAAAATTGATAATTACACAAAAGGTGGGATAGTTGCCCAACAAAATGTCTACCATTGTCGGCTATTTCAATCTAACCAGTTGCCACTTTCTCTTTGTTTGGATTTTCTAAATCTTCCTTCCTGCTGTTATAATTCTTTGGGCAAACATTTTTTTCAGTAAGCAACAATAATAACAGTAATCAATTGTGTTTGAGTGTATTGTAACAAGAGTGTAACATTCAACATTCGTTGGATATTTAAATGACAAAGCCTTTCGAGTGCGACAAAGGAAACAATCATTGCAGAAAGAGAGACAAAACAATTAAGCATTCGTCATATCCATTTATGGGATCTACTAAAGCACTAAAACATACAACAACAACAGATGTTTGGGTTTATGTTTTTTAGCTTTTCGTGGAATGAATGAGGCACTTTTGAAGTGACTTTCGCTATTTTTTCATCATCATCGATTGCCTCTCTTTTTCGCTTTCACTTTTGTTGTTTGTCTGTTTCGTTTGAAACGAATGACGAAATGTTTGTTTGATGTCACTGACTTGAACTACTATTAACTTGACTCAATTGCCTCTTCGTGTAAACTCTGTGTACTACACTACATAGAGACAAGTTTGCTTGTTTAGGGATTTATACTCTCTGACTGACTGTCTGCTGGAGGATGTTAAGTGTTTGTGTACGTGTAATGTAGTGTCCAAAGTGCATCAGTATAGCTTTAGTGCAGCATGCGAAGAGACAATTATCCATAATTATCATTGTCATTAGTTAATCGTCGTCGTGGTGAAGCTCGAAGAAATCGAATGTTCAAATACAACTTGTACTAAGTGGGGGCCTCTTCTGAACGAAACAAAACGCAATACAATGAAGCATCAAACTACTATTGCGATCAAGATGGAAATCCAAACTCTTGTTTCGTTTCGTTCAACTCTTTCTTCTTCTCATTCTGATTCATTGGTAATCGAATAGAACAAGAGAAACGAGAAATACGAGAAGTGGGAGTTAGAGGTTAACATATTATCATTAGGTTTTGCCGCATTGCGTATTCGCGTAGTCGTAGTCGTCTAGTGGTCAATTTGGGTGCCATAATTGCGGCGTCCTAATCGCTTGAGGCAATCAAAAAAGCTCTCTGTTTGTTTGTTTGTCTGTTCTTCAGTCGCGCAATCGAAAGTGAAATCAAAACGCACGGAAAATGCATATTCATTTAGATAATAAAAAGAACAGAGTTTTAGTAGGCTTGGGAGAAGGAAATTAACACACAAAAAGCAAACTACAATAATAAGAGAAAGTTGCACCAAAGTGTACAAACTAGTGGGCGCCATTAACCTCGAAACAGAACAGAAACAGTCAATGGACGCAAATTATGAGGGGAAGTAAAAGAGACATTCACAAAATTGTAATTGACTCTTAACTGATTTTAAAAATATTTTGAATATCTCGACATTCCCAAGTTTTTTATAAACAACAAAAATCAAGATAAAACAAACTGAATCTAAACTCTAAGGGTAATCATAGCGCACGGATTTTAAATTGAAATTTTTGAGTGAAAAACAAATTTTTATGTAAATGAAGAAAAAACTTAAGATTTATAACACAAGAAGATGAAGAATAAGAAGATTAATAATAAATAATAAAACATTTATATATGATGTACAATGTGTGTGTGGTATTATATATGCAGGATAATATAATATAAGATGATGAGATGAATGATTAGATGAGGTTTGGATGGAGGATGATTTGTTTGTCCCGGAATAAGCCGAGTCCAGGTCAAAGAGTAGTTGGAGAGTTGCGTAATAAAAATAATGTGTAATAATGTTCAATGTGTATTAATTAGTATTATCTCACAGTTTTGTATTGTTGTGTTTTGTTAATGACTTATGTTTGTGTTTGTTTGTGTTCACTTTTCGATATTAGACGAATTCATCAGTTGGACTTCTTCACTGTTCTGGGAGGATTGCGCGGGCTTTTTCGTCTTGTTCAAGTACAGTCGGTCCGATCGAGCATTGTGACCTTGAAAAAATTATTATGGTTATTTTTATACAATTTTACTAAAATCTAAAACTTACGGATTATCAAGATTGGAATCAGAATTATGATAGTCAACAGAATGAGCACTCCAACCAAAATTGAGAATGTCCAAATGAGTCCATCGTCGTTTGGGTTGAAGGGTCCACGGGCGGAGGCCTCCGCTAGGGTGTGACTTCGAGGATCATCACTCTGAGATGTTTCTAGTTCATCGTCATCCTCGGGGGTTCGAAGGCCCTTTGAGGGTTGCACCAAATCGTTTCCGCCCTCTTCCTCTTCACGGATTTCTCCTGACTTGTTCGATTGATCATGATCGTGCTGAGCATGGGTTGATGACTTTGGCTCAAAGAAAATAACATCGGGCTCGGTTGCGGGTTTCGCGGTGGTTGTGGTGGTGGTAGTTGTGGTCGTGGTTGTGGTACTCGAAGGAGCAGCCTTGGAAGTCTCTTCTGATTTTACGGTATTTTCCTGTGGATCGGCATTCTCGACTTTATCCTTCAATTTATCCTTGTTCAAGTCCTCGACAACGGTTGAATTTTGGAAACAATTGACAAATTCATGGATAGGTCCCTAATGAATAAAAAATTAAAAACCCAATTCTACCCTCCAAAATGTAAACTTACCAGTTTCTTAAACTCCAACTTATCATCATTATCATTCCACAGAATCTCATAAACATTGCTCTGCGGTGATCGATCCGTTCCAAAAGTTCGATTATTCAATCTGAACATGCCGGTAAAATCAAAATTCGATCCAGCCGAGTCGAGTCCGTCCAGCGACATTTTGACCCATTCATCGGCGGTGCCAGTGGTGAAACGTCTCCGCAGAAATTCTCGTGGTCCAAGCGGATTCGTGGCGTCATACACGTTGACAAGGATTTGACCCTTCTCCGGAAAGTACAGACCAGATTGGTAGTAGAAGTTGTCTGTTGATGAATGATTGATTGGACGGAAAGGCCAAAAATAAATTAGCAAGTGTTTGTAAAGGTAATAATAGGTAAACAAATTAGGGTAATGCAGATCCGGTCAAACAAGGACACGAATAGCCGTATGTATGTATACCCTTACACCCTTAATCAATCAAACTGCACGGTCAACCCTTACCGGAAATCTTTGGCCAAAATTCGCCAATCATCAGCACCGCTTCCTGTTCGTCCTTTTTGAGCGGCAGTCCAATTTTGTTCAACTTATTCGACAGTGACTGACCCACGTTGTCGAGTGTGATCGGTCGGAATGAACCATTCTCCGAGTTGTAGTCGTACAGGGAGAAGCCATAGGACTTGCCACTCGCGAGTCGACGATTGCCAATGACGAGATACACTCGCTCCAGTTCACGCCATGACTCGTCAGTGCACAGTGCGGACTTTTGACAGAAGCCCGCAAGACTGATCACGGTGTCCACCCATTGGAAGTCTAAGAAAAAAGAAAAATGAAAAAATTAATACCAAAAATTATTTTATTATGAAAAATAAACAAAACCCCCGAAAACCTTCACCCAAATATTTATTACCCACTTTAACCCTAGAAACAACATTTTCCTCTAATTCACCGGAAAACTCGCTTTTCGGGTAAAACATACGTTCACTTGTTGTGTGTCACATTATAAACACAAACACAAACCGAAACACAAACATTCTCATATACACGAAAATATATACAGAGACAGGAAAAGTGCACCATTACGCTCACTCATACAGCGAAATGACAAACCATCTGTTCGTCTACTTGCGTGCATCGCGTTTGTTTTATGACCCGAAAAAATTAGGTTAATAACGAATAAGTGGAAAAGAGAAAAACAACACAGACTAAAGAGGAAACTGTCGTTTAATACTACTGAAAGAGTAGAGACAAACTTCAGTGCAATCGAGAGTAATGCAAAAGAAGGGGAAAAACAACAAACGGAAAGTCAACCAACTAACACAATCGTTCGATGTTTGCCCTCGATGCTTCAATGGCAAAGATCAAACGACCGGTGAAACGGTAAACGATGATGGCGAACAACACAACATACAACGAGTCATAATAAAGGATTGGCTTTAGTCATGCTATTTTAGGGGTGATGTGTACTGCTGGTATAGCATCATTATAATGATCATTATCATATATTTGTTTTTCTGTGCAAGGACACACAAACACACTGGATAATATCACATAAAACCTGCACAAAACCCAACGAGACTAAACAAAAAATGGCGGCATTTTGTGTGTCCAGTTCGAGTCATATGACCATCTTTTTCACCATCAGATCATGCACATTCGAATTGCACAGACAAATACAGACAAATACAGCAAAACGGCAACAAAATACCGTTTTGTCTATCCATCCGAACGCAAACAGTTAGTTAGTCAATCATCGTTTTTACCTTGATGAATAGATGTTGTTTGCAATACCTTCCTGCTGGCTTAAACATATAACAAATGAGGCCAATTTGTCAACACATACCATGTGTGCATGTATGCACTCACACTTCAAGCGCGAGACCAAACATCAACGAAAAAAGGCAAACAAAATACAAACAGAAAATACAAAAACAGCATGCATATGAAAACAAAATACAAAAAACACAGTAACCGGGCGCCATTACAGATTTACACTATTCGTAAATATAAAAAAGAAGAAGAATTGCCGGCAGAGAGAAATAATAAATCAACATTATACTGAGATGGATTGAGATTATTATTTATTGCTACACCTTAGTATGTAAAGTTAACGCTCAATAAAAAAGAATTTCGATCCTCATGTATCATGATTTATAAAATATAACCCTTTTGGATGTATAAAAAGCTACTCAATTTCGTTTGAAAATAGCTTCCTAAAGTAAAAAATACTGATGCTGATAGATCTGTTTCAACATTCTTATGAATGGAGCAAAAAAAGAAACTTTGATGACAGAGTTTTCAAGATGCAATCTAGTTGATGCAAAGTGTGCGTCTGGAGATTCAATCTTACTTAATTTTATGATGTAGAAAAAAGAAAAACAAAAAGATTATCACCAAAACTAGACGCACGAACGTCTAGGTCGACGAAACTAGAGCAAAACATATTTTTGTATATTCAATCAAACTAACGAAAGACATAATTCGATCAATAAATATATTCAAATCATCGATCAATCAGTCTGCCTGAATTATTAATTCAATTAAACAGATAGGTAGGTAGGATTCGAATTAGGCTTATATAGGCAAATTAGTGTGAAGTTGAAAAAGAGGAAGAGGATAATTCAAGAGGCGAGAGAGATTAGTCCAAGATTAAAGGTCTCATGAATTTTCAATTGACCGGCTGCATAAAATGTGTGTTCCTTCTCTTTTAAACAGGGTGTTCTAAATTAAAATGGACAGATCAAAATGTATGGAGATTCGATTGGTAAAAGGTTAAAGCTTAGGCATTTCGTATACTTCTAATTTTGCTTCGGTTAATGCAACAAATCTGTCCGATCTCAAGTGGTCTAGTGGTGGTAGTATCTTGATTGGTAGACATAAAGGTTTACCTTACGTAAGGTGTATTTGACACATAACTAGGTTATTGGGCTAATAAATCAACAGCTTGCGCGACATTTATATGTGTGCACTTATTTACATTGCATTGCATATTTCTGCATAGGGTTTGATCTATTAGTAAGATCAACATCTATATGTGTTTGCCCTCACCGAAAAATGTGTGACGCAACTCGCGCACGCCATTTTGATTCGATTATATCATAAGTTTACCGGTGAGTGAGTGAGAGGAGCTAATAATAATATTATGCATAATAAACATACGGGACACGCTTCAATTTCAGTGATAGATAATTTCACATTAAATTGACCTTACGGGGCAGATGTGGTGCCGGCCGGCTGGCAATACCTTGCTGCGCGCGCGAATGCCACGCATACGGCGCGCATCTGCTCAATTAGCGTCTACACTCAGCAAGCTTTCGTTCCACTCCAGTTACACCAGTTAGTAGTGTATTGCTAATGTTGTATTAGGATTAATACATACACATACAACAAATCGCCAAAATAGCCTTAAACAACGAAATCTCAACTAAACCTCTCACCTCATCATCACATTTTAGTCAAGCTTTTCGTCGTATACGTAAAACTCAAAACTGTCTGTTCAGAAATGTATCTCTTTTTGGCTTCACTTTGAAGCGTCATCTTCGGTATATTAATTGGATAATCAGAAGGGAGCAAGAAATTATCTGCGCTTAACGTTATAATCTAATTAGTGGACGAATTAAGTATTAGTTGCATCCCTCGCGCGGCATGCGTAACCTTTAGCATAGGGCAAAGCAATTCATCTTATATTGGCAACTTATGAGACTGAACTAATAAATTAACGGGAACTTTTTTAGCTGGCGTTTATAAGATTGAATTCAACGGAAACAATTTCACGCATAATTTTAAGGAATTCTTGGGTTTTTGTATTATGATTAACGGAATAAATAATATCGAGGTTAATTGGATTCAGAGATTAAAACACAAAATCAGATTAGTTATGGAAACAACAATAGTTAATCTCGCAGATAGATGATTAATCTTTTAAACAATTCAGGAATTTAGATTTATAAAGAACAAATCTTGGTTCCATAAAAAATCTATAATAAATAAATAATTAACCCAACAATCAACCCTAAAAACTAAAAGTCTTCATTAGACTGCGACTTTGCTCTCGAATCTGTTCAGAAAATATCCTAACCAAAATAGCCTCCAAAATAGTAAAAGTTACTCAAGTATGAAATTAAGTACTTTTTTCAAGTAATCCACAAAAGAGTTAATTTTAGGACATCCCTTTGTATATATATCTTTTTATATAAATAAGAAACTCACTTCTATTTATTTAAATTAAACAACAAAAAATGCTGAAGCATGTGCCCAAAGTCAAGTTTGAAGTAATCGCAAAAGTAGAGTACACAGAAAATCTGTTGACAAATTGGGAACCAATCAAGCATAAACCAATCCTGAAGTCAATCAATCAAATAGAAACAGCTTTTCGAGTAAAGGGTTCGTTAACATATGTACGGTTATACGTAAATTAGGCAACACCACCTAGCAAATTGGCTCTATTTGAGTTGAAGTAATTTGTAACATAATTTGCACTCTACTCTGATGCTCCCAAAGTTTAGTAGAGACAAAAAGTAACTTGAAAACAAAAAATAAAACACGAATTTTTCTCTGCTCTTAAATAGGCAATCAAAATTCAACCAAATGGGAGAAAATAAGATATTTCGTTCATGATTTTTCTTCTGTTTTGTTTTGCACTTGTGTCGAAAATTGATTTCTAAATTTGGATGTCGATGATGAAAATTAACTTGGGTGTTTCAAATATACGTAAATGCTGAGCCTTAAGCATCACTGCTTTATTTATTTAAATTAGATTTGCACATAAGTGCAATCAAACAGACAAAATTTAAATATAAATAGCTTAATCAGGGCACGAATTAATTGGTGGAACGAAAATTTATTGCAAGGATAATTTGGATGAATTGCCCATTTTGGTCGATTTAATAGTTTGTTTGATTAGCTTTAAAGTCAATTAAAACTTGTCTAAATTACCTTATAACGAAACTAAATTGAGTTTAGAAAAAGCAAATAAAACAAACCAAAACCATTTAATGACCATCTTATGATGATGATGATAAGATGTGGTGAACTAATCAACCTCACACCATGAGGGGCGTTTCCGCATCTCCTTAAAGCAAATCTACCGTGGATAATTCTTTTGGGATGCTGTCTGAACGCAAAAATCTAAATAAAGGTGCAAGTCTTAGGCGTCGGAAAAGAGTTTTAACAGGAAAAGCAACCTCCTGACGTTTCCGAGGAAAAATAGACTTTCAAGCCTTGTGTTTTATGCTTTTTGTTTTGCTCCGTTAAAAGCTTGACCAATCGATAAAATCGATTAATTAGAAAGATTTTTGCATTTATCACATGAACATGATTCAACATGATTTACGATTTATTTAGTTAGATCAGGAATAACCGTAAAGTATAAAACCATTAAGTTTTATGTTAAGATGCGTAAACAAATACAAATCACCCAAAGCTCGCTGCGCAAGTTGTACTATTTTGCACTTTACTGTTGCGCCATTACCTATTCAAAAAGTTGTGCATGTGAACGAAAAACGATTTAAATTTTAAATCAACTCAACATCATTTGTTATCCTTAGTAGCACTATGTACCGTACATTTATTCGTGATCACTTGCGCAACCAAGTTTATTTTTGAATCGCATCGTGTTGTTTCATGATTAACCGTGTGTAATAAATTTAAATAAACTTATATACACAAGTGTGCACTGTGTCCAAAGTCAAGACTCTTTGGCATGTTTACGAACTTCATCTTCTTCTATTGCAAAGTCTAAACAGAAATTCAAAATCATTCAAAAACAGAACACAAAGACCGATCATTATTATGCAGAACTAATGAGATGGAATGAAAGATGAACGGGAAAAGCGCGAGCGAGCGCGAATGAGTAAACAAATACCGAAACTAACGAGTTTCTTCTTAGTTTAGTTGCACACTCTCAACACTCTCCCCGGGACAGTTTTATGACAGATGAATGGGGTTGCAGGTTGTAGTGTGATGATGGCAGTGGCTAGATAATAGTAGTGATGATGAAATAAAGGTATTGTTCAAAGGAAAAAACGGTATGCTCTAAAAGTGAAATAACTAAGGCTTGTCAGGTTGGAGAGAAATTGTGATGATAGTTATAACTTAACAAGTGCCCGAGATGCTAAATTGACTTGTTTAAAATAATTACGATGCTGTGAACTGGCCTGGCCAATGATGTGACGATGAACTAATTTTCCATAACTATTTCGACAGTTTTAGCGTAAAAAATGTCTAACAACTTCATAATAATCATAAAGTTAGAAAGTCACTTTCTTATATATAATTTAACGACTTGACTCGATTTTGATTGACAGGGCTTGAAGTTTCTTCTTCTTATTTTACTATTTCTTAGAAGAAGTAAAAAACTTTGGTCTGGGCGTTCAAAATGATCGTTTTTGTTTCAGCAGCAGCGAAATTAGCAAGAAAAACAACAAAAATGTGGCTTTGTGGTTGTTTGCTTGTTGTGTTAATAACTAGACGCCCTCACAACAATTTACAGTAAGACGCCTAAGCAATATTGCTCGTGGATAAGGTCGCGCGTTTTAATAATGTGAACAGCTGTAAATTGAAATCAGAAAGCCATTTTTGATTAGTTTGTTTACTTATTTATTTATTAACTATAGTTTGTTTGCGTTTCTATGATTTGATTGAGGCAGAAAAGTAGTAATTCAAAATTGCGATCAAAATGATTGATTGTTCAATTGATTCAATTGAGTTTCTTTCCACTTTTGCTTTCAGAAATAAAATTGGACTCCGTTTGCCAAATTTTCAATAATAATCAAACTAAATTATATTTCAAACAAAAGAAATTGATTTCAATTTAACTAATAGCACAAACGTTCCAAAACGTTATAATAAGTCAAAATCGGTTGCACTGTTTTGAGTAAGCAGAAAAACCTAAATTTAGAAGAAATTTTTCATCTTTTCGAAATCAATTTTTCAGCACACTAAGCTGTAGCGTAATTGTACGTTCAACCACCCCAAAATATTCAAGAATAGAATTTTAAAAAAATTAAAATTTTACACTTGAAGTTATGAGATGTGCCAACAAAGAATGAGGAACTTCAAGTTTTATTCTTGGAAAGTGTACTTCTACGCTACTCCACCTACAGTCTCAGATAGAATGATGTATGAGTGTGTTGTGTAGTGGTGTATGGAAAATGAAGTCGAGCAAAAATATATAGAGCTGTCAAATCGAGTGTGTCAAAGCGTAAAAGTTTACAGTTTAAGATTTATTCACATTTGTACAAATAAGTTTTGTCAACACACGAGCTCGCACGAGTTTCTTTCCACAAATGACAGTTCGGTGCCCTCAAAAGATATTTTCTTATTATTATTTGTTTTAAGACTTAAGTTGAAGAAAGAGGCTTCATTCGTATACTGAAACGGTATAATTCCGCAAGCACTTATGCAAAATATAAAAACCTAACCGTATCAAAACATTACAACGAAATGAAATGAGTAGAAGAAGAAGAACATCGAGACGACAACGTTTTCCTCATTCCTGTCAAGCCTCACTCTTTTTCTTTACTATCATTCGCTCGCTTCCCCCCACGGATTTTAATTATCCATTTGATCCAATTAAAACATTTCTGAGGATAGTGCCACACACGTACAGACTGTTTCACAGTTTAACAGCAGTCAAGCAAAGACAGAAAGACAGACAGAAAGACAGATTTAGCAAAGCCATAAACACCTGATTAAGCATTCATTCTAACGCCTCGCGATTTGATAAAAACGTTCACAGAACACTGTGTACACTAAAACAGTGTTATTACAGTGCTTAATCGAAGTGATAGCATGCAAGATTGGAAAATAAGAAGAAAAATAAGAAGAAGTAGAAGAAGAAAAGCAAAAGCGTAGGACGAATCTGTGGATACTGTCAAGTCAAGTAGGAGAAAAAAAGTAGCAACAAACGGGACACAAACAAAAACAACAAGACCTAGAACTGACAAGAATCGTGTGAAATATATCTCTCTCCTGTCTCGTCAAGTCTCTCACTTGAAAAGTCGTTAAAGTCGCTAGGACATTAGCATGCTAACTAACTCTCAGTATAGGAGAAAAAGCAACAAAAATTCGTGCGCAATTGAGAGTTGACTGTCCTAAGAATAGGAACTCATTCAACTCTCAAACTGAAAACTAGTAAAATGTCTTATTGGGCGCGGGAGTGCATGCACTTTTATCGCACACAAACAAAACTCACTTGTCGGTGTCATACTTGATTTGTTATACATTTTATACATTATATATATCCAGTACAATATCCCAGAGTCGTTAATTTTAACATTTACAAAATAGTAGTAGTTGTTCAATAAGAAAATCTACCGAAAATCAGACAAATTCTCAACATAATTCAATGAAGTACAAAAATCTGTTCAATTCCCAACAATTTTCTAAACACGCCGCCCCTGCAATATCAGCTGATTTGTAGCCAAGCCAAGTTGAATGTTATTGTTGAACTGAGTGCACTACGGTAATGTAATGATTATTTATTGACTGTCTCTCCCATGAGCACCAATAAATAAAAAAAGGCCAACTCGTGGGCGTCTGTGTAGATTAATACTCGGATTGAGTGAGTGATAGTTGAGAGTAGATAGAGTGAGTGCAGAGATTTAGTATTTGTGATACGCCAAGGCGAACAAGAATAAAGTGTTTTATTATCATTTCTATCTGTGTGTGAGTGTTATATGCGAACACATTTTCAATTTACCGTTAAGTTTAGCATACTCACTGGTTAAAAAAACGCTAAAGTTTGGTTGCCAGGCTGTGGCCCGGAAAAACTCTGTCTCTGTTTTCATAGTTCATTTAGTAGCTAATTTAAAATTTGGCTAACGCTCTAGACTTTTCTGCATTTCACGGAATTCTCGCTAAAATTTACTTCAGAAAGAAAACAAACCAAAAATACGGTTCACAAAACGGAGACAGTTCTTTCATTCTTTCTTTCTGCCTGGTTTAGATATCAAAATCAGAGATAGTATCTACTTCATGAGCTGACAAAGCTAAAAATGAGCGTAATTTTCTGTTAAAGGGCTAAATAGCCTAAAAACAACAATAAAACCAACTAGACTGTATAATAATAATAATAATAGAGAAACAAAGAGTCGGCTGATAATGAGTTGCGCGCTCGCTCATCAAGTGTGCTTCATGCAACTAGTTGGGTTGTCGACAATAATTTGTATAAATAGACAGTTTAGAGGTTTTGCAGTTATGTATTAGTAGAGGTATGTTTTAGATGGGATACTATGCGAGATATGAATATGCATGAATACTAGGCAAAACTAGATTTCACGGCAAATTTGCATAGATTATAAATCGTATAGATATAAAAATAGTGCAGGCAGAGGCAGTCAAAAAAACGATTGCAACAAGTCACTCTCTGCATGTGTAGGTGCAATGGACTTTACGTGATGTTCAGTAGGAGCACACAAAATATAAATTGTGAATCAAGTGTCTAGACTGATTCATTACTATTACAACATGAAATCAAAAGATAGACCAGACTTGGTAGTATAGTAGTCGAGACCTAAAGAAGATTTATATTTAATTTTATCATTCATTCATCAAGAAGCACAAACACTTTTTTCAAGGTTCATCTTAATTACTCTTATATCTGAACACATATACATGACATTGACTCACAAATGAAGTTAAATGAAGTGATATCAAATTATACGTTGTTTTGTACAAAGAAGAAGAGAATATGATATCTTCATGTATCATGAGAAAAATTCTGCTGTTGATGAAATATTCCTGAGAATTTTGCTATGCAGAAGCTATTTTTAATTTATAATGTAAACGAATATTTTTGTAATATAAAACATTTAAATAATAAGAGTACAAGGAAAATATCTTAAGAACTACGTTTTTGATTCGATTTTCCATTAAAACTTAAGGTTTTTTAAATATCTTTCAGTTTATTTTCGTTTTGAAAATCTCTTAATCTTTCCAAAATGCTATTTTACGTATAAATTGACAAACGGATTCAAAAGTTTTAGCCAAAAAACAGAAAGCTTAGCAATACAACTTGGAAAATTTTTTGATTGAATCTTTAGTTTTATAAAGTTTTAAGCCGCAAATAACGAAGCAATCAAATGCTGAAGAACAATCCCTTAAAATGTTTGCATGTCCCAGTTTTTGGCATTAAAACAAACAAATAAATAAAATGCATGTCACCCACTGACTTAATAATGTCGTTTACAAAATGTATCTCTTTGAAGCATCTTTGCATCAGTTGTAACTTGACTACTGCGGAATATCTTAATTAACTGTAAATCTGTGTCAATCAAAAACAGCCAAAGTTGTGTGTGTACAGTAATATAAGATATATATGATAATTATATATGATAAGGCTTGAGAAGCATATGCGGAACATACATTAATATATAACGTAATAATTCCATAAAGAAATTTACCGCGCCAATCTGTCAATCACTTTTGGATATTATTGGAATAATCGCACACAAACAGTTAAGCTTCCTTAGCAAAGTTGCTTTTTCATTTTCTCTCAAGTTCTGTTCAGACAAAATCTAATCTGAAGATTTAAGGCAAAACCTACAGTGCGGCAAAGAAGAAAAAAGTTTTCCTGCTGATAATCTTAATTAAGGGATTTGTTTATTAGCTGTAGATTTTGAATGCTAAAAAGAACATTAAAACCTCAAAATTCATTCATTCCAACCCACAACAAAAGTGTCTGTTCTTGTTTTCTTCACTCCAATTTTTCAAGATTTAAAAGATTCTGTTTAAAAGTGCGTGCGTGTGGCTTAATCTAATCAAGTTGTCAGAAAGAATAAAAAATGAGACAATTTGAATGCAAAATTTCAATTTTAACTTAAAATGCTGCCATTTTGTCTAATCTTTAAAATTTAAATATTAAGATGCCACACTTAAACCCTTTTTGAACTATAACTCTTTTCTGTTTTCCTTAAAAATTCCCCATCCTCTCTTCTCATAAAGTCAAAACATTTGGTTCAAAAGTCTAAAATAGAGTTCAAAATAGCAAACCAAAACAAGCATAAATTATTTCACACAACTCAATCCCCTTCTCTCTTTTCAATCTTTAAGCTTTTAAACTCATAAATTCAAACAGCTATCCTCGACTTATTGACAGATCGCATGCAGGATCTTCTTCTGAAGGTGATTGCACAGACACATAAAGGACTTATTGAGCTTCCAGATTGAAAAAATCAAAAACAAAAACCAACAAAAGCTAATCTTTCCAAGATTTGCTGCAATCGCTCGCACTCTAAAAGTAAAACTAAAACCTCTTAGTAATATTATTTCTAAGTGTGGAAAAGTGAACCGCAAGTTTGTATGTTTTGACTGCACGCCAAGACATACACACTCAATTTCTGAAAATACCCAGAAAAAGAAGTGATGGATAAAAACTAAAAACTAAAAGACATGCTCGATTTCACTTCCAGACTGATTCACCACTGCCTAAAATTTCCGTATTTGTATATAAACAGAATTTTATGTATAAATTTAGGTATGCAATCTGTCAATCATGAATTTGTCTACTTACTTTTACCGAAGAGATCATTCAGGGTAGTCTTTTTGCTGGCGATGGCATTCTCCGCTGCATCAAAAGGCCAAACACTCAGCGAACTTTGGACAATGTAAAAGTTGGGTCCAATGTTGTAGGCGTGATTCACCTGTGAACGCGACCGACAGAATGGCGATGCATTTGGTGATAAGGTGGGTGATGGAATTGGTGACGACTGTGTCAGTGTTAAGCACAACGATACTAGAATGCACGTGAACAGGAGATAAGAATGTAGATTCTGGGGGTGGGTGGATGGGTATTTGTTGACGCCATTTTGTGTTGAAGTATTTTGAAGTATTTAGGTTGAGAAATTTGAGATACACAAATTCAATATTTCATACTATGCTTTGGCGAAGAGATTTTCAAGGAAGAATTGCGAGTAGAAGAACAAGAAGATTTTCACTTTCAATTAGTAATTTGGAGGTTTCTGTCAAAATGAAACAAACACACAAGATTAGATTCGATTGTCGTTGATTGAGCACATTCATATATGAACAAATAGACAACAGCCATCCAGAGAGACACAATCACATGAGACAAGCAGCATCATAGAGTCCTCTCTTCTGTCTCTCATGTCACTAACGATTCTCTCAAGGGTATGATCATTAAAATAGACAAGTCCTCACAACTCACAACATCAACATTGCTCGTTCTTCTTGTTCTAGTTGAAGCTCACTATACTAACAACAAGTCTAGGGCTTGCTCACAAGCAGCTTCTAACTCGCTTGTCGATTAATTAATTTCAATTAGACATAATCATAGTAGTGTAGTGTAGTATGGTAAAAAACAAGCAACTAGTATACTAGAGTAGAGTAGGGAAGAAGCAAAAATGAGCAAACTTATGGGGAGTCTGTGCGCGACCCGGCACGTTGAGATGACGACAGAGACGATTTCTCGATATGTCAAAATGTCAAACGCTGATGAGTTGTGCATTTGTGCTGGCGGGTATTAGCAGCACAGGCCGTATACGGAGCCTGTCAAATTATTATACCACCAGAAAAGCCCGCGCACTTGTAATGCCACACACCGAGCGGCTCCAATTAACGGAACTGATCACTGTGCACTATATATTGTACTCATTTTCTGTTGCATCAGCTTAATATCATTAATACAATACATTGCAAAACAGAGTGATATCAAAAGTCAATAGATTTGGCGACAAGTTTTTGTGTTGCTTCTGTTTCAAAGCTTACAGTACTCCACCCGGTGAATTTCTATAATTCCAACAAACCGACAAATAGTTGCTGATGAATAACACACGAAACCGAAACGACCAACATAATTCGACTGATGACTTTGCTCGACAGTTCGTCAGTTTGTTGTCAGCATTGCTTTACTTTACTTTTTTTGCATGTTTGCACTCACACATAATTCTCCACAGAACAACAGCGTGACTAAGCTCAAATCAACACACACACAACAGGCACAGAACACAAGTTCATTTCAACAAAACGATATCCCACACCATCCACTTCAAATGTGAGATTATTTTTTAGTTTTATAATGAAATGTAAAACTAAACTAGAGAACTGTGAGTTGAACTATTTTAGAGTTTGGGCGCCGGTAGGTTTTTCATTTCATCTCTTGTGGTGAGAACCAGAAAACATTTGATCTACACAACTCGGTCGGAAACTTAAAGAAGAAGAACACGCTTACTGCTGGTGACCTTCTGACGTTTACGAATTGAACTATAGAATTGTTTGCATGAAGACTTTCACATAGAACAGACAGACAGACGACAAAACACTTTCAAACATATACAGAATCAAGAACAAGAGAGGGAAGAACATCCCTTACTTAAAAGTAGAAAAGCGGCAGCACTTAAATTCAACTTAACATCTTCGCAAGCGTTCAACAAGTCAAGTCAGACGTGTCCGTGTCTGTAAGCACAGACAAGAGACAAGAGTGGTGCCAAATTGAAAAACAAATTGCGCGAGCATTCGAAAATTTAGAAGAAGCGTACGCATAGCACATTCTATTGTGTCAAATTGGGAGAATTAGTTCAAATTAAAAAAACGCACACTTTAAAAAAGCTAAAAACGCTAAAAATCGCAATTTCAACAATTTTGTATGACTCATGATGAAACTCAAGAATTCTGTCAAGAAATCTGTCAAAGTCACAAAGTAATAAAGTACGTACAAAGTATAACGACGATGGTTTGTCAACAAGAACAAAAATCAGACATTTTAAAATTTCTTAAAATTCTGCAACAGTTAAAGTTTTGTAAAATTTAAATGATGACTTTGCAAAAAAATCGTTAACCCTTTTCCCAAAATACTTAAATAGAAAGAACGCGGAACTTTGTTGAACACAGAATTAAGACACAAAATCAAGATGATAAAATGAGATATCTTAACATTTTGTTCCAAATTCTTGCAAAATTACAAGAATGCAATTTTTTCGATAACCCTGAGTTTTACAAAATTTTAAAATGCTAAGAATAAGTTTATTTCTAAGCAAGTTTTGCAGAACTCTGAATCATGGTTTATAATTAGCTTCCACAGTTGGTCTTTTGGTTGTTTTGAGCGACTATTGCAATGCGCCAATTGGCCAAATGTCATTTGCCCTTATGGTTTGTTGTATGTACTCCAGCTGTATTGCTGCAATGCAAAGTTCACCCTCTCAAACGTTAATCCATATCTCAATCTCTGTACAGTCTGTGAGTGTGTGTCTATCCCAACCCAAACCCGTCTTACTTAAATCCCATTGGGGAAGGGAAATGTGTGTCGTTTGAGCTTTTGAGTGTCTCGAGTCACAGAAGTACAGACACATTGTGTGTGTGAGTATGTGATTGATGCCGACTAGCGTGTCGAGAGACACGTCTAGACACAGATGATGGTACTGTATTGTATAATAGTGGCACACTAAGAGGAACAGTACGCGCGTGTTATTGCCCATTTGGTCTTTGTGACTGTTTTATAATAGCAGTACACTTGAAACAAGTGCTTTTACTTATGCAACCCAGCCTATGTATGCACTTTTGCAAGTGGTGTGGTCCAAAATTTGTGCATTTGTATGCTCATGTTGTGATAGGAGAGGTGACTTATGAACCTCGCAGTGTGACACTGATCGATATGACGTCATGGTCACAACCAATCGAAAAATAGAAATGAAATAGAGGATACAGCAGCTGTTTCGGTTCTCAAATGTTTGTCTGTGTGCAATACTACTCGATCAAGTGTATGCCTCTAGTTAAATATATACAGGAAACTCTCTCATGGGCATAATTTTAAAATTTTGTAAAATTTATAAATAAACTTCCAATGACGCAATAAAATGTCTTTTGATTATGTAAAGATTTGAAATTTAGATTTAGCAGAGTTATTTACAATTTAGAACTATTTTTTATTATTTCAATTATTACTTCAAGTTTAAGATTAACCCAGTGAGTTTGCCTTTCTGATTTTGTAAATTTTGATTTTAAAATGTTTTAAAGAATTTTATGGAATCTAAGAGATTTTCCTTAATTGAGTTACTCAAAAGAAAAGTCTGCTTTTAGTAGACAAAATAATAAATGTGTTTGTCGGTGATAATCAAAATTGATAGTCTCGGAATTAATGAATTAATTTAAATTAATTTAGATTTGGTAATCTAATTTAATTTAATCTTAAAGCCTTTTCGCTCATTTATTTTATGTCTTTTTCTGATAATTTAAATTGGGCTTTTAAGTTAATTAAGCACGATTTAAATGAGTGTATTGGTTTGAGTAAATGTAATGTAATTTAAATTTGCAAATCAACATATACAAGATAAGTATTGGAGGTTGGATCATTAAGGTGAGGGTTGCTTGTAATTAGCTAACCCTCTCTGTCGGTTTAATGTCTGAGAAATTAATTAATTAAACCGTTAAATTGACTTAAAGTGAATATCGAAACGACTAATTTCGAATTTTCTAGTTTTGAATGAGAATTTCCGGTAATTCTGTGTAACCGAAATGGCGAATACCGAAATCATGTCACAACAGTTTCTGTGCATAACATCACAGGGAGAAACTCTCGCAATTCGCCGATTGAGAAAAAGTAAACATAGAAACAAACACACCCGGTCAGTGTACACCAGTGCGGTATGTTACTGCTTATCGCCCTTTTGTATGCAACACACCGTCACAATGTCGTTAAACTTTGACCCCTGCCCAAAAAACTCAGACTGTACACGAACTCAACCTGTGTATTTGTATTCGTATTCGAATTCATGTTCAAAAGCACTGCGTCTGGTGTGTGTGGTATGGATGACTGGAGTCGGACTGCTACTGTCTGTCGCTATGACACAAGAGGCGAGTCAAGCCACGATCACTGCGTCAAAAACCCGAAAAGTGAAAGTCTCTCCCTTGGCGGTTGGTGGTGGTGGGAGACCTTGCATCAATCTATCATACCAATCGAGATCAATCAACCATCAATCGTCGAGAAACCTTGACACAATCGATGACCTTTCACCTTATTGTGCCAATACTTGATCTATTGCCAATGCCAATGTGTGTATGAGTGTGTGTGAGAGAAAGAATGGAGAAAAGAGAGGTCAAGCCCACCGCAACCTCGGCGCTACAATGTAAACAATACATGACCGCCATGGCGCGCACCAAAAGATGTTTATCTTGTGAAGTGTAGGCAAAAGTGCAAAGTCGATCGGTCTCGTCGTCGCCAAACTAACGCAACGCAAGAACAAAAACAAAGGAGAAATCAATCTTCACAAGCGAAGCTGAGAAACAAAACAAAAAAGAGGCTCGAACATCACGAACAACAAGAGAGGCGAACCAATTTGTCAAGTATCGAGTAAAAATTGTATCAGAAAATAGAATCCATAATAACAAGACAATAGAGTGAAAAGGTGTGTGTAACTTGATTCTAATAATAATCAGGTTCGTTTCCTTACGTAATTCGATTGAAGGAAAGAAGCAAAGAAATCAAACAACAGGCGCACAAAAAAAACCCTCGACTAATGTAAAACACATGACTAATCAAGCCCCGCGAGGGACTTTTCTCGGTCAATCAAAAGGAAGAAGACAATGAGAAAAGAAGGAAAATCAGACACAAAAAAGTTATCGCTACCAATTAATCAAGCGAAACGAACCGAGAAATTGAATCGAGATTCAATAATAACAATAACAATATATACTGACTGATGAGTGACGTAAAGTGGGTAAAAAAGTGTCAAAATTTATAGGCGCCATTTTAGGGTGCAATTCGTGAAAGCGATCTAATCAGATCTTGAAGAAGGTCATGAAAAAACAGACACTTTAAAACTCAAATACAAACAAAAAAAGTCTGGTTTAGATCTTATCGATAGTGAGGAAGTTTGCTTAGAATGGACAGTTTTGACCAGAAAAGTGAGGAAAAGATCAAAAGATTGTTAAGAACTCGGTTGTTTAGGTTAAAGTTTTAAGGTTTCAAAGGTCAATTCTGTAATCTAAACACTTCACAGTCTAAACTTTGAAGTCTAATTGAAGAAATTCTTCGAAAGTCCTCAATTGGCATGTAAAAGTGTAAATGTTCATTGCACCTGAAGGTTCGTACACTTTCGTATAAAATATAATCAGATTATGTTTAGGAAATACTTGGAATATCTAATACATAGATAGGCATACAAGGAGAGAGCGATATAACATCCGATTATGATGTTCGTTGATCGCATTAATGATGGTGCATTCCTGTGATGCTCACAACATTACCTCAAGTTTTGTCCTGCTAATGATCATACCTGACATATCTCTCCTCTTCGTGTAACCACAAACTTTCGGTTTTGCACTTTTGTGCTAGACCAAACTGCGGGAAGCAGCGCAGTGCGCAGCTTACACACAAAGATCGATACCCTCTCTAAAGTTTATATTATGATGATAAAACGAAGAGCGAGGACTCAAAGAAAGGAACGTGAAAAACCAACCAAAATTGTGTCTAGTCACGCAATGTCCGTTAGCAAACGTCCAGAAAGTGCGCAAATGTGCTAATGAGCTGCAGTAATTTCTGGCCCAGCAATTTTATTTTATTCTCTGAATGAGTGAATGAAAGTGTGGCTTTATGATTCATCATAATTGGGCGAACATATGCAGAGGCTGGTGAGGGCATACACAGATCTAATGAACCATTTGACAGGTGGACATATTAAGCATTTTTTGGGAGGCATATTGAACATCTTCATTGATTGAGAAACATTGATAATGTGCCCTACGTGCGATAATGAAGCCATTTGTTTCATGCACAAGAGGGGGAGAGACACAAGGGAGGCAAGCCAATTTGACCTGAGGTTAGATTAGGCTAGATGACTTTGCGTGATAAATTCAATTTCATATATATGAACATTTAGTAAATAGGCAGCTGCAATTGTAAAAGTTGGACATATGCACCTTTTGGGGTACATTTCCATATTTACCCCAAAAATGTATAAATGGCCACTTCCGAGAATTATTATTTCTATAACTGTATACAGTGTATTTAGCCATTTGTGTTCGATAATGCGTACACTGACAAGATAATTAATGAAAATATAGACATAAATCGAGTCATTACACCGGTCCATTCACTCTCTTTAGTGAATACCAATTGAAACCAACCAAATGAACGAGACTCTTCCCACAATTAGCTCCGTCGTCAATTAATGACCCAAACACAAACGATCCATAATTGGTCAAACAATCAACAGCCCAACATAAATTGGCTAATCAATTCGTTTGCTTAGTAGCTAGAAAATACGCAGAAAAAATAGGGAAGCGCAAACATTTGACGAAATAACCACAATTTCAGTTGCGGTTTCAATATTTTTCCACCCTCCTACGAAAAAGCAAATACAAAAATCGTACATTGAAGATGATTATTATGGATCACCATTTTCAGTAAAACGCACTCATAAACTTGTCACAAATACAATGCCAAATATAATTCTCTGGAATTACTCGAGCGGAATTTTACACACTCGAGTGTGTATTTTTGTGGACACAAAACACAAAATATAATAATAAGAACCGGAAATTTTCCACAAGGACATTGCACTCCTCAATTCTCCCAATTCTACACAACTAAATATCGATCCAAATGTGTAAATACACGAGAGAATTACTTTTTACAAAGGAATAATACAGGTGTAGAGTTAATTATTCTGTTTACCTGCTTGCCCACTCGAATTACTCGAAAAAGTAGACTCAAATTCTCGCTAAATTTAGAAAACTTTAGTTCCTGAAGTTTGACGAATTTATTTTATATTATATTTTGAAATAAAATAAAATAAAATAATTCTTGTGAAAAATCGATTTTTACAAAAAGAAATAAATTATTAAATGATGATGCATGATGATTGATAATATTTTATCTTTGCTATTATCTTTTATATTTGTTAAATCGTCTGGAATATTTGAATTTGAATATATATCTTATTCGGTTCTTCCGAGAAAATAAAATTAATAATTCTTAGAAAAGAAAACTCTAAATATGTCAAGACAAAATTCAAAATAGCAAAAGATCTAAATCTTTTTACTTAGAATTCTTAATTTCAAATTTCAACAAATAAAATTCGCGGAAAAACACCAAAAATGTTTTTGACAGAATTTCAAACAGACTACAAATAGATAGATAATCCGAAGAATATTCCTACCCATTGACAAACAACAACCCAATAACCTAAAAGCCATAGCAACAGAAGTGGAAGCTATCCCCCAAAAAAGCTTGTGTCACTTGTCAAGTTGTCATTAGATTCGGAAATATATTACAAATTCGAATATATCGTCAATTGTCCATGCACATGTCAATTGCATTGTAACAAACTTTGCCATACTCACTACTAGATTACGTCAAGTAATATCCCCAACAATATTTACTTCCTAATTAAGTTATCTAATTTACCGTACGACCTATCCTCCTGTTGATGACAGACAGATAAGCTCTAACCCTAAACAGAACACACATAGAAAACCAGACATGTACGTTTGTAGAACAGTTTAGGGTTCACTGTCCACATAAAGAGATACATCACTACGGCTCATTCATTCGTTTGACTGACACTTTCTGTACAATAATATTAATAATACGAGTATATTAATATACATTATATATTAAACAGAAGCCTTGACGACAGCTTTTACTACAACTACTACTCTAAACTAAACACTAAAGTAGAGTAAAACCTAGGATACTGCGTAACGCTACAAAACTATTTTGTTCGTATATTGAAATTCTAATTTAGATTCAATTTAGATCATCATCATACTACAACTACTCATCATCATGAAGCAGTATAATCGGATTATTAGTCATAAATTGGTCCGTCTACTATGTGCTCTAATTTATATTATATTTGATTATTATTAATAGGGTCTGGGTCGAGTAATAGTTGTGTGCAGTAAGTGATAATTAATTACCGATCATTAAATATGACAGAGAGAACGCTCTTGTGGTCTAGGTTAAAAGGTATTTTTGAGTATCGCGTGGGGGACTTTTGATTTTTGTTGTTTTATACCCGAGGTGAACTACGCCTTTGGGGGAACCTGTAAATATATTAGTTGGGTTAGAGTAAATCCCTTCCCCAGTCTCTTCCCCTTCATCCTGATCTATTGTGATCTCATTTGGGATTCTTTTGAAACAACAGGCAGAAAAAATCAGTTAGCTCTCAGTTGTTTGCATGATTAATTAATCTGTATATATGTTCAAGTCTAGGCTGGGCCGCCATTTAGCGTTTTTTGTTTTGTTTTTGGCTAGTTACCTGCATGCCATCATATACAGAGGTACAGGTTAGTGCCAAGTCAGCCATAGATTAACCACCCTTGTGTCTATGTCTGTGTGTGTGAGCGTATGTCATTAATTAATGGTTTATCTCAAACGCTCGTTCGTTCGGTTCGTTCGTTCGCTGTCTGTCGCGCGAGTAGTTTTTGCCAATCCTAGCAGAAAGTCCTTTTCCATCATCATTCTTCAGAATCTACAGTTTGTTCATTCTTGTTGTTGTTCTATGTGGCTTAGACTTCCGAAAGCTTAACTCAAAATCACCTAAAAAACTGCACAACACATCACAAATATACCTCCGAGCAAAATCATGGATATACCACACAAGCAGACAAAATCGTATACAACAAATATTTATGTGGCTACAGAAATTCCTGTGTGAGGTGAAAAAGCCAACGGTCACGCGGACTCGAGACTCATGACACTCTCTACTCGTCTGAGACTTGAGACTGACAACGCACACGAAGCTTTTTGTAGCCTTTAGCTAAGAAATGAAAGGTCAAATCAAGACGGTTGGTTCCGTCTTGTCTTGAAAAGCTTCAAAAGCTCACCTTTGCCTGTCAGCTAGTCAATTGAAGCTCCCTACGTACAGAACCGAATGATTCATTCATCTCATCACTCACTAATGTCATTATCAAGATCATCCTTGAAAGTCTTCTTCAACTTCATGATCTACATCTTTTCAAGCTCCAAGATCAATCGTTTTCATGTATCTATCTATCTTTTCTTTTTGCCCTCTCTCTCACCACAAGTGGTCAAGACTTTTCGTAGTAGAGATTAGATCACCTCTCGCAAAGGATCAAAGGGCAAAAGGATATCTTTCTTAACCGAACGCAGACGCGCGTGCGAGAGAGTTCGAGTTGCAAGGAGTTCAATCAATCAATCCGATAAGACACGAGCCAGTACAGGTAAAATAAGAAACAAGAGTGAACCTTTCCCATTAGTGTCACAAGTGCATGTTCAACTGTCTCTCGGTGAAATGTTGTATATTTTAAAAGGCATTTCATTTAAGTCAAAAAGTGCAATAGATAATTTTGTCATGTTTTCGAGGCAAAAGGTTGTCTGGTTGTACACATGATCGTGTGAGTCCTGTAAAGATAGATAGACTATCATTCGAACATTTATTTTCCCACAGATTGTGAAGAAGAAGAAGACGACGATGACGAAAACAACTCAAGGAAAATGTTATCAGACTGCCAAATGATTATATTACCCTATGATTATGGGAAATTGAATGGAGAAATAGACAATTTTAGGTATGCAACAACTAACAATGTGACAAACTTGTGCAAAATTTCGTTCATTTTACGTGCGTTTTTAGCTGATTTGGCTCAATACCAAACTCACTAAATAATGTAACAAAACAAAAGTGAAAAACACGAGTTTGCAGCGACAACATGCAATCCTTTGAACACCAACGCAACCAAAAAACATAACCATTATGAGTCATCATGCTCGACAAAATTCAGTCAATATTTGCCAAATACAAATAGATTAAATGGAATATTCTGAAAGAATCTGTGTTGAAAAATTAATTTAAATTTTCATTTACTATTTCAGCAAAATTCAATTAAAAATTAATTTGTTTTGGTGTAAAATCGTTCAAGCGTATAAAAAATTAATTATCCAAAATGATATTTAGATTCGCTCGATTTGCAAATCGAATTTTTGTAATTAAATTTAATTAAATTTTGATTGTGTGTTCTAAATAACTTCAGTTTGGGTTGGATTCATGGATTGTCATATGTGCTTTTATATGATTTAATTTTTGATGTTAGTTTAGGAAAATTTTAATTATTCCAGATTCTGAATTTTTTAAACTGCGACTTTAAGTTAGGATTTATAATGAGAATTCACAGAATATTATAAAATTATACGACTCATCACCTTACCAAATCTATTTAAGCATGATCATCAAAGTCATGCACTTTTGTTGTTACTCGAAATGTTCCCACTGAACTTTTCCACTCATTCATTTAGCATCTCATAAAGCCTATCAATCAAATCGATAACAAGCCCAAGCATCAGCAGCAGCCGCGTCATCTCTCACGATCTCATCATGACTTGACTGCGTTTGATCGGATGCATTTATTCGTATATTGAGACGCAGAGAAGCTTCTGTTAATTTGCTTTATTAGCCGTGTCCAAACATTTCTCAAGGAAAGCTAATTTCAAAGTCTCTCGATTTTTTGTGCTTCATTTTTTGGTGTAAAGCCGTGAAATCACCTGGCGCGACAGTTAAAGTTTCGTTACCCTACAATGCATCCTATTGCTCCCAACTGGGTGCCCAAATGGCGTCAAATACTTAAAGGGAATTAACAAGGTATGTTTGTTGTAAAACTTAAGTTAACAGGTGAAATCCTGTTCACAGCTGGCGCAGCAAAACACCAACACAGCACGGGAGCCCATGGGTGAATCAGCTTTGGCTTGCTTCGCTCCCTAATCGGCGTGTAATAATTTTAAATTATCACACAAACATCTTTTCGGACAGTCAAAATTTAAATAGATGACTTTTCGAGGGACGAGAGACTGTCGACTGTCTAGGTGCGCATACTTTTGAAGGAGAAGATACATCTTCTACTCGAACATAACCGAACAAGGTGATGAATGATCCTTTTGGCCAATGGTCAAATGAACTTAAACTAACTTTTTTAAAGGTTGAAGATGACCACAAATCTCATCGCTCTCCCTAGACAGACAGATTCGAACGACAAGCAAACCACAGAGAGAAATCACGGAAACGCACTTAAACGCGAAAACTCGACAAACAGATGAAGATGATGATGATGAAGATGATGAAGAGTCGACTCCATTTTTGGTCATGAAGGGACACAGACAAAAAGAAAAGAAGTATCCCTCTTTTTTGTTTTGTTGCGCGTTTGGTGTGGTAATTTATGACCTGTGTGTTTGTAATCTAAATTGTATAATTATTATTATTGCCTCCTCACTCAATGTACTATGGCCCATAATTGGCTCATTGCATCGTTCCATCGTTATTGAATTTTTTCTAAGAAAAAAAACATGAGGGATCATCCACACAGGGCGTATACCTTGTTAAGGATTTGAATACGAATTGCCAAAATTTAATGAATCTTTCTAAACACAAAGTCTTATCAAACCGAACCAAAAAGTAAGATAATCTAACATCTTGCGCAATGTTTTCACTTAAGTCATTAGAACGTAGCAAAAACACCAATTTTTTAATTAAGCCATTGCTCAATTTAAAACGCTCCCTGTGTTCATTTATGCAACTCCTCTTAAATTATTGCGCAAACACTCTCTTGCGGATAAGTTCAAAAGGTTTAACTTCAAAACAAGCTATACACTTTTTTTACTGCTTGTTGTTGAGTTGTTGTTATGTTCAGAAAATCAATTTCCGTCCCGCACTAGTCGTCGCCGTCGTCGACAACTCATCAGCAAAGAGCTGACGCTGATCATGATGACGCTCATTACCAGTCATAATCAACACACAGCCAGACACAACGAATGAGGAGTGAGGCTCGAGCGCTTCAAGAGCAATCAAATAACGCGAACAAATTTGTCCGCGAATATATATATCGTATGTATTATAAATCATAAAACTAGCAATAAAAGTTTAATTTGTACTAGACACAACCCTGTGTGTGAGTGAGTTGATTTAGTGTACAGAAAAAGAGGCACCTCTCAATTCATATGAAGCGCGCTCACTTCTTCTTTTTGTGTGCGAAACTCGAAAAGTCATATATTTGACGATTATTATTACTCATCGTAGCCAGGGCTTATCAAACTACAATCTAGATGGCTGGACAAATTACAGGATTATTACCCCGTCATTAAGAATTACAGAGCAGAGAGTAGAGAGCAGGGAAGAGTACGTAAAGCTACAAAGTCGTGTGGTACCCCACGAAATATGATGAAAAGGCAACCGAGAGAGACCCTCTCTGTTCAATTTTGTGTGAAAATGAGAAAGAGAGGTGATATTATTATGATGTTAATAGAGAATTCCCTCTTCCCTGAAAACCCTCAAACCAATCATCATCATGATCATATCGCCCCTTCTCTCCTCGCGTGAAAAATCAATAAAGTCTCTCGCAAACACAAAGTTTCAAATAGATAAAAAGGCAGTAAAGACGCGTGCCTCCCAAATTCACGAACTGCGTTTGCACATGTGTTCTCACAGATCATATATATTATTGACTATTTTATTCTATGCTTAATTCTCTGCTTTATTTATTATTCTATGACAGACAGATGAATATAACAAAAAATCATTGAGGGGCCTTCAAGGCAAAGAACACCGCCTGGTGTAATCTCACTGTGTCAACAAACCTTCGTACACAACAACCCTACTATTACGGTCGACACCTCTCACTACTGACACAAAGTAATAAGTTTGACTTTACTTTTTCGTTGTGGAATTTTTCGCACATGCAGAGACATTCGCATATGTGTGCCGATCAAGCTGCGCAGTTATACACATTATTATTTGCCCCTGCTGCTTTACTCGTATACTTTGTGAAATGTAATGAATGTGAAGGTGAACATCTGTCCCGGACGTTTGTCTGTTTTTCGGGTTTTGTCGTGAAATCAAAGTGAGAAGCAGAAGAAGAGTGCACAATTTGAAACAAATTTGCAGATTGAAGCACGTTTTGAGGTCGAAATCGAGTCGAAAAAGAGTGTTCCTCACGTGATTCACACTCAAATTCATTTGCACTTCATTCACACTTGAATACATTGGATTTCGCACACTTGTGCCCAAATGAAACGCTAATCACGATTGTGAATATTGATTGAATCCGTTGCCTGATTGTCCTCCTGATCAGATGGGTGTGATTGTCAGATAGTAGTGATTTGAACAGACTGACTTGAACCCATTTGACACATTGCCTACTCTCGTGCTTAGCACGCGTTAACTCGAAACCACCGTAAACCCGTGCTTCGCCAATTCCAATTGATCGATTTTTGATAATATTAACCACACCGGATGGGAGAAGGACACTACATTCACTGACTGACAATTGCACGCTTGCACGCGTATACTTTTGTACGTATACGAACGTAAGTGTTCGTTCATTCAACTCTACTACTATACACTTGGCCGAACAAATTAGATCAGACAAATGCTTTTACACTTTGATTTTACAAGGGAGAACAAAACCGAAACGCATTCAGGTGTTTCGAAAAAGTTAAAAGCATTTGTCATCATGTCAGACCGCACATTGAATTATGCAATTATTCTTGCCTCTCACTCAATTTTAAAAATTTCACGCTTCGAACTTGAATACTCAAAACTAAACGATTCTCTTGAAAACACAATTATTAATCATAAAATTTCAAGTTTTTTTTGCTGAACACAATGAAAATCACAAAACGATTCATATTTGCATTTTAAGACAATTAGATAATATGAATTATGACTCGAAATGTTAAATTTTAAGCTTTTTTAAGTGTTTGATTACATAAAACGAATGTTCTGAACACTCCTAGCATAGAATATATAATGGCTGTTTAAAAATCTTTCTCTCTCGAGGGGTAATTTAGAACAGATATAGAAGTGAAAAGATGTGTCAAACCAAGACGGCTGCTCCATTTATTTCAGATTTGTTACACAATGAGAAACCGATGCAAATGACTCGTTTAGTTAGTTAATAGGGAAAAGGCAAAGTAAAGCCATAACAAAAAGATCACAGATGTAGATAACGAGTGAGATGTGACGCATTTGAATTTTCACGGACAGGGAGAAGGAAGAGAACGAGAGGAAGAGAGGAATAGACCGCGATGGCGGCGGTCATTTATGAAGTAATGCGCGATAGCGCGTATTCCAAAATGCGATGCCATCAAATTTTAACTAAGTAGTCCGAGGTTGCGCGCACCAGTCCATCTAAATTAGCCTAAAAATCGGTATAGCAATCGCACACAAACGCAAACACACAAAGAGAAAACGCGACAGAGGAACGCAAATTTGGTTCACCCCATTCAGTTTTGCACCCGCGGGTGCCTCAATCAAGAGTTGCACTCTAGTCAGTGTTCTGTCGCACCATGGTTTCAGTAACACACACAATCGACAAAGGCGACAGTCAGACTCTGTGTCATTTTTGCTCGGAGAGTGCAATTTGCAAAGCAAAGATAATTAGCACTAAATTAAGGGCTCACTATACGTTCTAGTACAAATAGTGAGCGAACGACCCAGACTGGCTATTATTAGCATAATTTAGTATTTCTGTTTCCACATTTTCTTGTAATGAGTTATGTTTGCATACAAACAGACGCGTACGTACGGGGTAGATTCAAATTCGGACTGACTCAAACGAAGACTCATTAGATAAATGGCCTGTGTGATTGCAACTACTAGTACAATTACAACAATGGACACACAATTATCCATTAGCTATTAGCTTGAGAATACGTAAGCGGTTAGCTACTAAGTTTGAGCACACACTCGAAACCTTACTGGAAAGTTACTGATTCAATTACATCCGCTAATTCTCAATAGACTCGTGGCACGAGTTAACATTGTCCTTCAAAAATCGAAAGCCTCAACCCATGCTCGACTCAAACCATATAATAGACTCAATAGTTTGATCAGCCCTGATCCCTTCCATCTCATGAATATTTCATTCGATATATTCATTCATTGAGTTAGTCTCCCTCGAAGCGAATACAATTCATATTATGTTGAAACAGTTCAGTTCACAGTGCACAGAACAGTACGCAAAGTCAAACATATTTGAATAATATGGGAGGCATCCCGTAAATCTTCTCTGTTCTATGCTTCTGCATAAACGAGAAAACGAGACAATCATCATCATCATTTAGTAGCAAAGTTCCATTTGTAATTGAGTTGAATTGATGTACTGCTGTATACTATGTATGTTATGTCAATCCAACTCATGAGTGCAGTGCACCCATGTGAGTGAGCGAGTGAGTGTTCAGAATGAGTCAGAAATCTCATTTTTCATTGAGATCATAAAAATCAGTTCTGACAGATCTACTACGAGATCATACATGTAAAGCTCACGATTGTTAAGACAAAACAAGGTGATCGTCATAACCTCCGGTGCTTGTTGTAAGTCATCTCCCTCAAATCACACTCGGACAATTTAACAATCGCGCGAAGGTAAGCACAAAAACAAAGCCCAGTCATTATCCAATTATCACTACCTGAACTGCTCAACTGGACTGTATATGTTTATATTATGATCAAGTTTCATACACGCTTTAGGCGAAAAAGAAGTCTTGCACGCGTGAAGGTTCCGAAGGGCAGAAGAAACAACAAGAATTAATGAAGAAACTCATTAAACTTTTCTCTCTAAGAAGTATCCCGAATCTTTTCGATTATTAGATCATCGTAATATGTTTAAATATGGGCGACAAAACACTAACACATCAATTTGTTAAGTTATTATATTATAATATGAGTCATAATATAATAATCAATTAAGGGCGGTGAACCTGAATATAAAGTTTAATGTTTAATGTTCTACAATGTTCAAGCCGACTAAGGCCACACAACTTATCGAGTTAGCCTCTAGCGGGCGGAAAATATCAATCTTGGCAACACCTACAACAACAACAACAACAAGAACATGGCCATAAACCCGAAACCCTGGATACAGACAGACAAAGTAAGTCTAAGTCTAAGTGCAACAAGAAATTTCCATTAAGAAGAAAAAGGCAAGAAGATCCATCCTGTCTCGTACCTGTCAGATTCGTTCCTTACGTACGACATAATTTATTATAAAATATTCTCGAATACGATGTTGACTGTTGCTGCAATCATCAAACATCGTAAAAGACATTAAGAATGTGTTGGGTGAGCTAAGTTGCGATGATGCCTGTTGGGCCTGTTCAAGACTGTTGAAGACTGTTGCAATCGCAGGTTGAAAGATGAACAGAAGAAGAAGTGAGCTAAACACATTAAGAACTGCTTCTTCTTCATCCAACAAATGAATTTCAATTATATATCAAAACATATAAATATGATACAAATCGCTAATTGTAACACATGTATGTGTGTATTCATTATTATTCTCTATAAGGTCCATCATCTCCTCAGGCTCTCCTCTATCTATCTTTCCCTTCAGTTTGTTCACATGACCCCGGAGGGTCCGTAAAGAGCAAAGGTGCGTACGCGTACTCTTGAATACAGACAAAAAAAACCCGAAAAAGGTAGTAAATCTATGACTGTTTGATCTTTTGACCTAGCGAACGAGCCAGCGAGAGAACAAGAACAAGGGAAAGTGTGGCTCGTTTCAATCAGAAGCGAATCATAAACAGATGAAGTAGAAGCAGAAGCGCGAGAACATGAATGCATTTAATTTTTCAATTAACCACAACAACGCGCGGCTAGGTAGAAAGGTCAGAGGCGAAATGAGAGGCAATTGGCCAATTGAGGAGATACGATGGAAAGTCAGTGTCAGACACAGACAGACCCTAGAACAACAGCGACAAGAGGAAAGCGAACGTAGGAATACATTAAGAGGAAAAGTAAGTAATGCAAGTTCAAGGTAGAATTGTTCGATTGTTGGCCAAATGGTTTATGACTTGAGCTTCTGCTTGCTGCTGTCTTATTATACCTAGGTGGCCCTCGAAATTCCTTTGAGCAGCTCGCGCGCGGCTTCAAAACTCATAAAGCATTCTACTAACTAGGTTTGTGTATTATTTTTGCGCAAAGTAGAAAACGTTTGGTCGCGAATTTTATTGGCCCATTACGACTGGTCCGTCTGTCTGACTGTTGCTCGCCAAAACCGACAAATAGAGACGAAACGAAGCCCATGATGGTTTACTTCAAAGCATACACATGATGATCGTTTTGATGGAGATGAGATAATTCAACAATGGCCTACCTAGGCATAGACCTTAAGGGCACATTAACTGACACAAATGAGAGAAAATCGTATCGATCGAGATCAGAACAGACGGAACGCGCGTAGATAGAAATCTGATCGACCAAATGTTGTTACCTAAAACTACGATGATGATAATAATGCCAAAATAGATAAACTTTGCGGCTGTTTTTGAAGCTTTTCGAAGCTGCGAAGCGTAAAGGAAGAAAGAAGATAGAAGCTGTGAAGTCAAAACATTACACAGACTGATTGGGCTTGAATGGTCAAAACATCGAACACACACAAAAGGTCAAGGTTTGAAGGTCTTTAGTATAGTGCGGTACGAGAACATAAGGAGATTTAGACAGATTGAGACACGCGGTTGAGTGATTGAATCAAACAGCAACAAGACTGCTAACAAATATGAGAACGAGACTAAGCTCTTGCCCTTGCCCTTGAGGGTATTTTGTCGACCCTGTCGTCGACATCGACGTCATTCCAATCAGAGGTAGAGCCCTTGAGCTACCAATTCGACCTGTGCGAAAAGGTAGTTTTTTTCGTGATCGACGAATGGCTTCCTTCACTCCTTTGAACACTTTCTATTACTTTATATATGAAGCTAAGTAAGTGACTGCTTGTCAGTCATCGGTTAAACTCATCAGAAGGTCTTGTGGCAACTTTGAGCATTCAGGCAAACACACAAACCGTCTGCCTAATAAACTCTTTCTGCCCTGAGCCAGCTCATGTACGCCACATGTGAGTGTGTATGTTTATTATGTGGTAGCCCGAACCTTCTGTCTGATTGAACTGACATATTCACGACACACCGACAGACGGACGTGTTTTGAACAGCAGCATACTGAACCATGTGCAATTCATGCGAGACACAATGCATGCACAAAGGTGTGGCAAAAGCCACCGAAAGTCTACTAGAAAATTTTCCGTCAGTCACCGTCAAAGAAGTAAAATAAGAAGAAGAAGTAGACAAAGAGGTTTAATGATCGAAAGGGCTTCATGCGATTCGAGGTTAACTACTACTAGGCTTAGTTCTACTAGTAGACGAAAATTACTAGTAAGTAAAGAGGTGCGAGAGTGAGAGCAGAAAGGCAACACAGGCGTAAGAATAGTTCACAATCGACTTGACAATTACACCTCGAAAACGAGGAAGAAGCGTGCGCGGCATGGCGCTACAGAAAACAAACAGAGCAGAATCGATTGAACCTCCGTCTCAAAGTGTTTGACCTACCTGAAAGAGTTAAGTGAGATCTAGAACGATCACAACGGGTTGAGAGTGTTTTGTGTTGTTAATGAGTCTCAAAAGCAGTCAAATCACGATGACAAATTGCAGAAACAGAAGAAGAAAGAAGGAGAAGAACAATCAAGACTAGATGACACAAATGGCAGCAGTTGATTGAGGTCAATTAAATAATAAAGTAACAAAGGTCGATGGGGTTTTATTAAGTTTTCTTGAGTTGTTTAATAATCAACTTTAGAAAGGTGATGAGTTGGAAATAATACTTAGTAGTAGACTTGGATGATTAAGAAATGCTCAACACGGCGTGACATTGGTCAGGCCTGTCGTGTACTGCAAAGTAGCAACAGTGCACCAGTCTGTGACATAACTCTCACAACATGTCTCCCCAATCAAAGATCACTTAGTGTTATAAGTAGTAAGTGGGGACCACCACTTGAAAATTGTTGAGATTATACATATACGATATTTACTCGTATTTACTCATGTATATATGCTCATCAAATGATGGATAGATAAAAGTTGGAGAAGAAGAAGGTACTTGAGGAATACCGAACGGTGCAACGAGCCTAAAACAGATGACACGACGACCACGACGACGACAGGAGGAGGTGGACACTTATTGCTCTAATGATTCTAATCAATATGACAAAATTAGAGAGCAGAGAGTGAACAGTGAGGTTGACGAGTGCAGGACACCGACGAGTATGAGTCGTTAAGCACACAACAATGACAGTAACAACCACGCTTGCCGGTAAGAGAGAGAGAAGCGTCGGTTCATTAAGATCGTGGTCGATGATATTTTGGAGTGAGCGTCTCTCTTTTAGGTTTTTACCGTGCAGTAGTCGGGGGGTAGTGTACCGTGTAATATATTAATGCTATTTATGGAGCGGTCTTGTTGAGTGTTTATTTACACACAAACGCACAAACACGCTCACAAGTAACAAAGTTTTAGAACCACAAAATACAGAAGCAATTCTCAACACTCAAGATTAGGTTTTTGGGTTTGTTGTTGACAACCGACCAAACAATCAAAGGTAACCAGATCAGGTTAATTACACTCAAATTGGAGCACTCAACGTTTTGTTGGTAGAAGCTTTATGAGTTTTACGATTCAGTCGAACAAATCGAGCGAAAGTGAGCGACCACCTTCGAGAGTTGACAGGTAAAAAATGGTAATGGTGAAGGGGGATTTTATCGCTATGCAAGCTCACGATGATGATGACAAGACGATGACAGTTGTGTTGAGAGTTTGGATAGTTAGAGTCACAAACAATACGACAACGATGATCAAATAAATCGTAAACGAATGAACGAACGTGTGCACACGTTGGTGGAATTATACCAGGAAAGGAGTTAATAGACAGACACGTACTGATAGACACAATACAATTCACAGGTGAAAATTCATTACAATCAACAACAGATTCGAGATAGAGCGACCGGACAGGGACACGACCAGCGTTCACTGAAAGCGACTGACTGACTGACTGAGGCAAACGTGTGTTCGGTTGAGTCCCGCGCGCTCCACTCGCGTTCAAGTTCTCCTCATCAGAAAGAAAGAGAAGAGAGACCACGACCACTCTCGCCACTGAATACTACACGGACACAGACGCTGTTGAGTGTCAGACTGACTGAGTACTTCTATGCCACAACGTGTACACAGTCTATGCATTGCATAGCCATAAAGTGTATGGGCGATGATTGAAAGGCCAATTAGTATGGAGAGCACAAGAAGCGACTAAAAGGTGGCGAACAGGTGGCGCCATCTATTGGAATAATTGAGTTCAAAATATAACCGAGGTATTTTTGGCATATCTCCATGCATTCTTTAATGCCAATAAATAAATAAGTTAAAAAATCTCACTTGCCAAAAGGAAAATATTTCAAGTTGAAGAACCTTGAAATAGGAAAGAAAAACAAAAATGTCCAAATATAAAAAGCCATTTGTCTTATATTTATGTGACAGTTCTTTTCTTCAATAAAGTGATAAGATCTTGTTGAATCTTTAATTTCACAAACAAACATATGACACATACTTAAGATATTGCGATATTGAACTTATTTGTACAAGATGAAACAAGAAGAAGATACATGATATGTTTTCTTAATGCACTAAATAAAATTTATATTAATGAGAAATGTAATTTTACTGAATGGGAAAACCTTTCAAGACGTTCTTTTGAGTGCACATTCTCTTAATTGATAAATGATGTTTGTGGAGAGTGCACATCAAATGATAAATTCGAAAACTAAAAGTGACAGGTGAAACTAAATTTATGTGACATTAATGGAAATTACGCGAGCTTGTGTGACATTAGTAAACACGTTTAGTGGCTTGACAGACATTTTGTGTGTGTGTGTGCAATCGTAAAATGCGTTTGTGACGGATCAAACAATAAATGCAATCATCGCCAAGTTGTACGAGACACAGCTTCCTGTAAAAGCTCTTTTTTGAGTGATTTTGAATGACAATTTTATCTTTCGAAAACTTAAATATAGAGATGTCAAGTTTAATTTAAAATTTTACAAATCACAAAGGCTCTATTCAATTTTTCAATTTCAATGCCAGAAATCATCACTTTTTATGCGATGTCTGACTACTATTTGACCCTGAACTTGGTCAATACACTTGAATGCATTGCATATTTTGTTGTTGTATAGTAGTAATTATATGGTTCAGTATGTACTTGGAGTGAAGTCTATTTCGTATGCATTCATTCATGTAATATGCAGTGCAGCACTCTTCATCATGAATAGGTGACACTTTCACCCATCAGTATTAGTCATTCACCAAAAATGGGCAAAACTTGTTCGTTTCAGTCCACTCGAGAGAGCCTCTATGTCAATATCACCCCACTAACACACACACTCATACGGGACAATATCACCGATCAATCAAAAAATGTGCAGGCTCGGCCACTTTCACTTTTTAGATCGAGAGTGTGAGATGTGCGAGAGAGTAAATTAGCCATCGAGCAAACAAAACAAAAAACGAAACGAAACCGAATCCAAAAATCTGTCCAATCAGACCTACACTTGAACAACACGACAAAAGACCCGCGTTGTGGTCAAATCAGTTTCAAATCAGAGACCAATCGAGCGAGAAAGCCGAAAGTGGACCCTCCAGACCCTGGACAGCCAATCTAGCTTTATTATTATCCTAAGTGGTAGATCGATATCAAATTACGGAGATTTTTGTTCTCTGAAGGGGAGCCGCGGAGTTCTATTGAGCATTGGATAATTATTATCAATATCCTGGGATCAAGTTTTCTATTTTCTGTTGTAGCATGACCGCAATTTTGGTCAAGTCAAACAACAACGTGTGTCAAAAACCGAAAGTGCGTCACCGCACACGCGAAAAGGTGACCGGAATGAGTGTCCTTCGGACAATAGATTGCGACCCAACTGCTGCTCAATTTGGTTTCAAAGTGACTAGTACTGTAGAGTGCCCAATGAATAGACAAAAAGGCCAACCCCCCGTACAGACACTGCATAATAGGCGCTCGCGTCAATTCGTCAATTACAATCAATAAATTAACAGAACACAGAGTGCCCGCCAAACCAGCTAGAATGAATGTATCCGGGAGGAAAGAGCCGCAGGTCCTAGTGTGTCCCATTCAAATTTGTATTGACACTCTCTGGTCTGGTGTTCACTCTGTGTTTGTTTGGTTGAGTGCAAATTGGTGTTGTTGTTGTGTCTGGAGGTCTCGTTCGTTCATAAATATAAAAAAGAAAGACCTCTCAATGGGTAATTCAAAACCACCTAGAGGTGGTGCAGCACGAAATAGGCCTAGAGGGTCTAAATGTAGGCCATCTACTAGCACCCTAAACAGCTGACAGGTCAGCATGACAGCACAGAGACCTTCCCGTTTTGAAATAAACCAAACTTTGTTTAGACTGTTAAGACCGCGTATAGCGTTTCGGACCGCGTCGCACACGACCAAATCATAAATAATTGAGCATAATACACAGTAAATACTGACAGACTGAGAGACAGACAGGCGCAACGCTTGCCTGCACGTGGCCTAAACAGGCCTAAAGGCCAAATACTAGCTTTGATCCTAACCCAAACGTCTGTTTATTGTCGTCGTCCTCGTCGATCGTGCTTTGGAACGTCAAATCGATGGGGTCGAAACGTTAAACGAAAGTCTCGCTTTTCATTTCCTCATTTCATTAACAAGTCCCTTCAGAGAATTGAGAGTTGAGCCATCATTACGATTTGCACGACCATCATCAAGCCCTCTTTTGTTCATACTGTTCAAGCATCCTTATTCATTAAATTCATCAACTTCTCGGAGCGAAACAAATTCTAATTTACCACCTAATTTTAGAAAATCAAGCGCACACAGGAAATTAGAAATACTAAAATTAGATTGACAGATTCAACGGTGGAAATTTTGATGTCATAATTTCTTATTAAACATTTCAGTATTAAAACATCACAAATCCCAACAAATGACTAATCTGGATTTATGATGCTTTTCCATGTAAATCTAGATCCTTCTACAGATTGAACAAATAAAAGGCCTCAGAAATTTATGAGGCAAGTAATAGGGGCCCGGTGTTTATTTTATGCAGAGAAGAGGAATCATGAATCACCGATGATCGACGAAAAAGTGGACATCTGGACCATAGGGACTCGAGCAGCACGGGACAAGCGTGGCTTTCGCGTGACTGACTCTCAATTACTACCTCCCGCGCATACACAAACACAAGGCCCACCGACTTGTAATGATCATTAGACATTAGTCAGTTGTTGTTATTATTGTGCTGTGAGGGATAGTTCACCATGTGCAATATGGTCTAGAACTCTAGAGTCTAGAGTAACCTTGCAATCATAAAATTGAGTTGCGTTCCACTCTAACTGACCCACAGAGTACATAGGACTGATCGCGTTAATGATGCGATTGCCTTTCGGGAAGCCATTAAATCACACCCCCTCTTCTACGGGAAAGCCATTACCGGGATAGGATTTTTCGGTTTTGCGGGGGAGGGAGAAAGCGAAATAGAAAGTGAAGGACACAAAACCAAAAAGCCATTTGGTGACAACACTAACTTGACATAGTAAAAGTACGCGCGGTCAGTTTGTCGACAGACGGACAGAAAGAGAGAACAACAACAAATGTTTACCATTCAGTCGATTGTCGGTTACCCGGGCAATTAGTTAATTTGATAGAGTCGACACTGTGAGTTGAACCGAAAAACTTGTCGATGATAACGATTACTGCGATTGCAATGATTAATGGAACGCATACATAGAGTGCAATCATTACTCGAACACAATATGACTTGCATACGTATTACCACATAAATGTACAGATTGTACCTAAATTATTCAATCATGTACCTCTCTATCTTAATGACTTCCCTTTTATTATTACGTACAATCTAAAACGAATCACTCGGTATATGTAACAATATGTATGAATATATTGCCCTTTAATGTTCGTCACAAAGTGCATAAGTTTATGAATATATTTGTAGTCAATAAAAGAGAAAACTGCTTTGAACTGCATTTAGTAGGTTTCAAGAGCATTATGATATATGTAATAAACTATATGGTTACCTAGACATAATATCGTAAAATATGACAATAAGCTTGATGCAATTGATCAGTGAAGTCAATGAGTCAACAACTTCAAATTTTGTTTTTTGTGTTCACCTATTCGTTGCATGATGACATACATGTGCAAATGCACGTACATTTATGCATTGCATGATGACCAAACCAGGTTCATAATTTTAACCGTGTAGACATCATAAAAGTCAAAACATGTCTAGATTGTACAGACATTCGAGCATTCATGTTCTGTTCTGTAGTACAAGCACGAACTTTCTGGAAAGCTATGTCTGTGTGACACAGACTCTGTGTTATGATAAATGTGAGTTGTTTTGGCACAAAGACATGTCCAAACATTTTCTGTGTGTGTCCGGCTATGACTATTTGTGTTTTGAAGTTTGGAAATGCAGAAAATAATTAATAATTCACAAAACTTTTGTAGACAGACAGAGCAAAAAAGAGACAAAGTCAAAGTCAAGTCCAGCTAGACAAATAATTTTACAGTGACGCAAGACTTTGTTTTCAAACGATATAACTTTTCGACTATTGAAAAGTAGAAAAAATCTTATAATTTTTATGTAAAATTTATTATTCATTATTTGTTTGCCTTTGAAAAATGTAATTCAAACGACCCATAAATGGATTCAGCATTAAACTTTTTTGTGCAAACTTAGCTGATTTATTGATTTGAACAGCTTTAGTTAAATGCCAAGTTTTAAGGACTTTTCTGAAGTGTCCTTAACTGTAGGATTACGTTGGGGTTTAGGTCCATTATGAAACTAAAATTATACTTGCACTTATAATGCACTTGATTTGAACAAATTTTAAACAAATTGCATTAAAATTTTCCATGTTTTTTTTGTTCATTAAATTATAACTTAGGAGAACAAATACGCACAACAACAAATAAATAATTCATTGACAAATATCAGAAATAAATGAAAAGTTGCAAATCAAATTAAGGCATTCCAAGCAAAAGTCACGAAGGCGTCAAAACGCCCAATTAATTACTATATTATGATTTTATTATGATTAAGGCACTCAAATGTGATGATTTTAATGTGAAATTTGAATTTTCAAGCCTTTTCATACCTTGAAATTGACTGTGATTTTGAATGTGATTTCTCAATTTTAATAAAATATATACTTTTTGTTGAAGATTTCTCACTTTCAAATCAACAACACAAAACTTGATTTCCTTACTATCATATCAACAACAATTTTGTTTTGCACTTTGCACTTTCTCTCCTTCTTCTCTCAATTTGTGATTTCAAGTTTGTCAAAAGCATGAATTCATGTCCTTGATTGCTGTGACTTTTTCTTCTTTCAATTTTGTCAAGTTTTTTTTTCTTTTCATTCAAATACAGAAATGTAGAAATGTTGAAAGAAAATAATATCATTTTTCTTGCGGCCATTGAAACGTGTAATTGATTTTTAATAATAAAATGTATATGTCTTGAATATGTCTCTTTTTACTTTCGTTCGGTATGTGTCCTGCTATGTAATTAGATATTAGCGTGGTATAGAGCGCCACTGTTCTCTACTGACATACAAATCTTTACATACAGCATCTGTTTATGTCGTATTGATTGATCGAGGTGATAACAGTTTCGATTAGAGATAACGAGATCGAAAGCGCGCTCGCGTTCAGAAAGTAAAAATAACAAGAAAAGAAATGTTTTGATTAAACGATTTGCTAATTTTGCTGCTTATTAGTACGGGAAAATTTTTGAAACGACAATATTTGCATAATTATTGTGAAATGTATGTAAAACTATGTGTTATCTTGTATGCAGATGACAGTGGAGTGCATAAACGAGCGTCCTTATCATCAAAGGAACCTGCACGATCGGGAAATTGATGAAATTGACAGCAAAAGTGCACTCAGAAATGTCAATTTGTGTGCTTGACATGTGAGAGGACAAATTGTGAGGCTGTACCTGGAGGGTTTGATAACGTTTAAAGATTGCGAAGTCAATAAAAAATGAACAAACTAATTTGTAAAGTAACTTTGCACTCTCATAATTCAGACTTAAAAATCCTTAAATATCTAAACATTATGATGTCTCAATAATATGAAAGGAGAGTAAATTAAGAGATCTTCAAAATTCACATGAATTTTTGAGGATTAAGATTAAAAGATTTGAGGATTAATTTTTAGTTCAACTCGTATGACGATTCACAAATATTCATTTGACCTAGTTAAATGATTTAGATGTGAACGATGCTAACTTAATCTGATCATACACTTTCAAACTTTTTCAAATTTTTAAAATATTTGAACTTTTTAACAGTTCTGTTCAAAATCTAGTTTATGGACTTATTTTGGTTCTTAAACGCTCCAATTTTGAACTAACTTTCCTCAAATAATTATTGCCCATTTAAAGTAATTCTGTACTTGCACTTGGTATTAACAACAAGACAAGGAAAGCATCTAATGTCTTATATAATTTAATCAACATATAAAATATTAATAAAATTAATAACGGGACAAAGTATCATTTTTATTACACTTAATTATATGCTAAATGTTCGTGTGTAATAAAATAAATATAAATTTGATTTGAAATAATTTTGATTAAATTATTATTCATTCCCTCGAATATATAGAATTTAGTGTGTGGGATTTATGTACTATTTTTTATTAAATTATTATGTTTTATTAAATTCAATTGTGGAAGCAAAAGTAAATATTTATGAACATTTCGGTTGTTTGAATCAGAATAAAAGATTTTTTATGAAATAAAACTTGAATGTTTGAATTCAATTTGATTATTTTGTTAAGAATGCTATTTGAATGCAAAATGAGGATTTTAAAAGTAGAATTCCTAATGGATTCTTAATGGATTTTCCCATATAGATCGATTTATTGTCATAATGCTTTTGAATTCTCAAATTTGGTCTTTTAGTAGTGGAATTTTAGCATTCTTAAAATTTGATGCTTTGTCCAAGGGACATTGGGTCCTGTAGGTCTGACTTTATTTGACTTTACGGATGTACCTGGGTTATATGATTTATATGATAAATATGATAAAAGTGGTCATAAAATGAGCACATTTGTTTGATATACAGCCACAATAGCACCTAAATTCAAGTGAAAATATCATCAATAGACCAATTTATCTTTCCCTTTCTCTCTCACTCTCTCCACCACCATCAAATCCTTCGTCACTTCATTTTGCTCATTTAGACCAAAAGAGAGTGTACAAGTACAAAAGCAAATGCACGCAACAACAACAAAAAGTGCTTTATCACCTCATTAATTGCACTTAACATCATCACTCGTTCGCTCTCTCGCTCGTTCAGCACCTCATCAAGGGACTCTTGACACTCATTTACCACCAGACACATGCATGCTTATATTAATATTAATAATACTTATATTAATACACAGTAGGAGGATAATTATTTTATTACAACACATACATAGACTAAACATTCATCTAACCAGACACACACAAGAGAGGACTCAAAGACAGAGAGGCTTAATGCAAAAATTATGTATGGCACACAACGAACATCTTAGGAACAAGAAAAGATTAAATCAAGAAGTCAACGATGTTCCTGACAAAAACAAGATAAAAGTACTCGAACGCGTTCTCAAATTTCATAGGAAAACAAATTGTCAAACAAAATTAGCACTTACATCACTTAATTCCTTGTGAGTTGGAAGATGGAATACCACTTTCTGGTACTGTTTTTCTCAAGAATTTTCAAGAATTCTCAAAGTACAATCGAGAGATGTCACGTAGAGCTGTCAAGACGGCATCAATTTGGTAACTCGAGAACTTTGTACCTAAAAGTTGGTGATTTCTTACTTTTGTTGTTTGTTAATTATTGAGAGTGAAACAATCGTTGATGATTAAGGTGCAGCCTGCACAAAACAACAAAATTGTTGGCAATAGAAGCAGCACAAATAACACACAAAATTAGGTTAATTAATCAATCAAACTTAATTAGAATCTACTGTGAGCAACGTGTTTGAGAAGCACAGCGTGTTGATAGTGCTGATTGTCTGGCCGATTGTTTCTCATTCTCCGTCTAGTAAGTGTACATGTAGTACGACAGTAGCCAAACATTATCGGGTGGCAACCAAATAAGTCTAGTCTCACACTTTTTGATTTCACTAACTAACTAACTAAAACTAACGAGTCATATAAAAATGTATATGTTTGGGTGAGGGAAGTTAAGGTGATTGCTAAATTAGCATGAAACGACCACGTAGTCCTGTGCAGCACATTTGTGCAGTGCAGTTAACTAAAGAGGCGAAACAACTCACAAACAATGGAGGTAAAAATTTGATACATACTTACTAACTACTTAAGAGATTATAACATACGTACGAATCTTATTAATAAGATTGGGCAGAAGATAGTAGTGGTAGTAGTCGGCGGTAGAGTCCCTTCTCTTTTCTTTCTCTTGGCACAAACACAATAACAATAATATTACACGTTAACGTAACCAAAAATGTTGATCGTGGCTAAAGGCTTTGCGTTAGGCGCTAAAGAAGAAAAAACGTTGCACTTTTTTGACAATGAAACTGAACAAACATGTAAAAGTATAGTCAAACATAAACGTATTACAATCAAATAGAAATAGTATAAAAGTCGTTACTTGGAAATGTCAACAGCTTAAAAACATTTGGACAAACTTACTTTCATTGATTGAAATCGTATAAGCTTAAACTTTCTCAAGAGCCAGTTTTTGAGGCAATAGTAGTATTAGCAAAAGTATTGCAATACTCACAGGTTACTCATTGGTTAAATATACAGAAACGTTGGGTAAAAACAGTCATAATCTTCCGTCGCCGGAATACGAACGAATGCAAAACGTAGTGCACTTTTTGGGTTAAGTGAAAATTTTGTCAAGAAAGCGTTTTAAATACGACCTTTTCGGGTACGTTAAGTAGTACTTAGTAAGTACTGGTGCTAAGTACCTCTTAAGTCTATAATTTAAAGTCTTTGTTGTCTGTGTGAACTTTCTTGCTGGATTGTCTGAAAGAGTTAAGCTTTTGGAAACAAAGTGTTACTAAATCTATGGCGTTAAGTCTCTCTCTAACAGTAATTGCTATCTTTATCTCAACTATACTTTTGATTTTGTATTTAAGAATAGGGTTAAGAACACTTTAAGTGGAAGGATTTAGTTTTCTTTTTACTTTTTGGCAGCAATCCTACAGTCGTTGTCTAGTAGACTATCTCAACTTTTGTTTTTTGGCGCTATTTCCGTCAAACTGTTAGTTTCTTTTCCAAATATCTCCGGAACCGTTGCACTTATTTTGACACAGCACACAGATTTGGAAAGCTCTTGAGTTTTAGAATCGAAATGCATATTTTTATTTGCATATATTGATGAGAATTCCACTGAGATTTAATCAAAAACATTTTAACCTTGAAAATGCTGAAAAACAAAATGAATTTAAATATTTAAAAAAGTACAACTATAAATCAATAAGCACTCCGACACTAAATATCCTCCCACGGTTTAAACAAAAGCTCAAATTACTTTTGTATTATTACACCTCAGTTAGTTTCAAATTTATGATTATTACTGCATCTTAAATATATTCATGATTCATGAATCTTCTTCTACTTGGCATAAGTTAAACAACAAAGGTCATTTGCCACATACAACATATGAACTTCACACAAATGTAAATCATCGTGAGCAGAAGTGTCAGAAGAATGTTCAACTGGCCATAACTAGTAGAAATATGAACATATTATAAGAAGACCATCTGTGTGAATGCATTCAGTGAGAGGGGGAAGGAAATGGAGACGAGAAGCTGTGAAAATTGCTCGACTGAGCATCTCGTCTTGCAAATTCCTCTACAACAAAAACGTGTCTTCTTTTACTTCTAATTTTGCCTTGAAAATATTTCACGAGAGACGGGAGACGTAACAAAAAGCAAACCCAAAGATTTATGTACACGACAGGACTAATTTCGGTGTTGAAAATTATGTCTCGTTTTAGTAAAGGAAAGTGATACGTATAGCAATGAACCCTGCGGAGACAGACAGTCAGAGGGCTATCTATCACACACAAAAAGACGTTCACTTTTTTGTTGCCCTAATATATGAAGGCCAGAATTACTCCGAAAAAGTCATTTCTCGTGTGCATATGAGTGATTTAATCCAAATAAATGGGCTTCTGAACTCATTGACTTCTAAGTTCAAAAACGTGCCGCGTTTGGGAGCTATTTTAGGTTGCATACTACGCAGCCTACCCTCTCGTTTCTCAAGATGGTCTTCTCCGTCTTTTCTCTTGAGCCAGCGAGAGAGAGGTTCAAGAGGTCCTTGTCACACAATTGATTTTTTTTCTCGAACGCTCGTTTCAAGATCACGAGGATATAACTCTAAAGAGATCAAGATGTTCAAGATGAAATAAGGCGCGCAACAATAGGGAGAAACGTCTCCGCGGCACCTCTCGTTCGAAAATTCCAAGGAAAAAAACTGTGCCATGGCGTGCCATTTGGTGCTCATTTTGCACTCTCTGAGAAATAGTAAAAGCTTAAGCGCGTTAAGCAATCATCAATTGGTTATGTGTCAGAAGGACTGACTGACTGTGAAGGGCGAGAAGTTCAAAGGATAGTCCACTTGTGTGTGCATGCACTTTGCCCGACCCGACCAACCAAGTCGAGATCACGAGCGCAAAACAGAAATGCAGCTAAGCATGCAACTTTGAAGACACTTTCTCACTAATCGGGAAATAAAGTGAACGTACATACGCGAGCACATATGGTCAAATCGCGTTATATAAGATGTGCACTGTGGTCTAATACTTTTCAGTTAGTTAGAGTTAAGTTCGGGAAAAGAAAAGGGGGAAAGAAAATAGGCAAGGCATCGCGAATCATGAGGCAAAAACATAAAAACGTGGGTCTCCTACTTAAGTAGCCTCGTGTTATTTTGTGTTTCGCGCTCAACACTTCTTCTACTTAGTAGAGAAGTTCAGCTGTGAACAAATTAAACAACAGCAAGTTCAGATGCGTGTTTTAACACGATTAGATAGAACAGATAAAGATCAGAGAGGCAAAAGTGTTGGCCACTGGAACCTTGCGGAAAGGTCATTAAAAGCGCAACAGGAGGAAGTAAGGTTTGTTAAATTTTCCAGAAGGACTTTTTCAATAAAACAAAAGCGCAAACTTTACAGTTTTACCAAGAATTTCAAATTCCTTGTAAGAAGTAGTAGAATAGCAGTAAAAAAAAGTTTATGACTAAACGAAAATGGAAAACGCTAAACTATTTACGACTTGTTGAGCATGTAGCTGCACATGAGTATGCATTCAAAATTGACAATGCTAAACTTCTAATTGACCAAGCGATTATGACAATTGTCTAACTTTGAGTGCATTTAAATGACTTAATTAACTCAGGTTCAAGTTTTAATTTGGTTTGTTGCATTTTTTTCTTTGCACAACGTGAGAAAGTACGAAACACAAATTTTGAGATAAAACCGACAAAAACTTAATCATTACATAATTATAATTACATCAAAATGCAGCAAAGTTTGAACGTATTATCGTTATCAAGTTAAGGGATCTTTTTGTCTCTCGGTGTTCAAGGCGATCAAAATTATCTTTTTATTCTAACCGAAAGTTAAAGCTCACGGTTCCATGTCCTTGCATGCATTTTTGTACATTCTGTGACGTTTTTCGAAAAGCACACAAAGAAAATTAATTTAACTTTTATATTATTAATTTCAGTAATTGGATGATTGTGTTCTGTGCGCCCAAATAATTTATGAAGTGTTTGATATGAATTGACAGTGTCGCGGTTGCTTTTCTGTGGGAAAAGGAGAGAGATAGAGAAAAAGTTCTTACTTGCTTAGTGAGTTAGGAAAACTAGCTAACTTTCATACATGCGTCACTAATTGGTTATGGTTCATTGAGAAGTTGAAACCACGAACGAACGTATACATGAACATTCGTTAACGAGAAAACACAGCTCGCAGCTAGCAACTTGGACACTTTCGGACAAAGTAAAAGTTAGCCCACCATGACGCTTCTTTGGGATTGATGGATGATAGTGAAATAAGTCTTATCTTCTTCTTTTTGCTTCATTCGAACGCTCAAAACCTTATTTATAGCTTGTTTGTGGCGGATGCACATGAAAATGCGATGGAATTTCACATTTCTGAGCGTAATGGAATGAACAAATGAGTCATGCTTTTTAATTTTTTTTTGCAAAAAATCCTTGATAATTATTGAATTTGGAAATTGTGCATTATCATTAGCATCTTGTTATTAGGATCTTGTTGTTATTATTATGATTGAAAGTTGCAGTCGCGCGCAAACATACCACACATAGAAACTATATTTGGAGAAAAGGAATTGTTTTTCTTATATGATTGTTTCATTGTTTTATAATGTTTGTTGAAATGTTGTTGATATGCGATGATGATGACAGCTGTGCATGCCGCACCGCAAATCATCACCACCGATGCGTTTACACGGAAAAGGTGCTGCTTCAATGCGTTCTTTTTGCCATTCTTCTTGTTATTGCATGAAGAGAATAGATACGGGAAAATTACGTTGTCACGTTGGATCGACCATAACTAACTGACATAACTAGCTAAACTAACTAGCTAAAACAATCATAATAATAAGCTTCATTGGTGATCATTTTGATGGATTTCTAAACACACTAATGATTATTGAGTAATGAGTGGTCCTGATGATTTTAGTTTCGCTTCTTATATATGTTGAAATTGTTTATAATCTTGTAATTTTCTGTAATAAATTAACGTAATATAGACTCTGAATAGTAAATATCTGCTGTTTGTAAACAAATTAACTTTAAATTATATGACTTGTCAGGTAAGTGATTTATGATGTTAACTTTATTGATTTGGAAAATTTTGGCACTTTTCACGGTAATATTAGCTTTCGTGTTCGTATTTGGTAATTCAAGACGTTAACAAGTTGATTGGAATAATTGACTGATCTGTTTGTGAGTGTAAAAAGTAGCGCTGTCTGGTGGTTGTGATTTGAAGTGCCAAAGAAAGTTTGATTTGACTACTAAACAATTTGCTAAATATTGCATGTTTTGGTTTTGTGTTGCGTAAAAGAAATCTTTCTCTTTTATTTGACAGAAATTTACGTAGCGGAAACAGTAATTATTTATGAACTTTGGTACAATTCCAAAATACATCAAAATATTCTGTCATTGGTATTTTGTTCTTATCATACAGATCAATTTCGTTCAAAGGAAACTGAATAATCTGATACGCAAAAACAGAATTCGAGCAGTAAATCGTCAGCTCAAGTCAAATTTTGAAATTGTCTGAAATAGTTATCCCATACTAATTTAAATTTCTTGTTAAAAATATTATCGTTTATTTGCCAAACAATTTACTAAATTATTCCTAGCCTTATATAATAATAAATTATAGGTTGCAAACATGTAATTATATATGCAAATAATGATAATGAAAAAGTACAAACCTGCTTCGTTGAGTATTTCTGATTTATTATGCGTTGTTAATTGATATGGGAAAATTTGTTGACTTGTAATGTATTTTAGTATTTTGAGTTGATTGATGATTTATTTGATTGGATTTCGATTGGGGGTTTTAAGATTTAAAATAGAAAATTGTACGCCTACATAAAAATTTTAAAAATTGACAGTTTTTCATATTTTTTCTTTTTTATTTAACGCAGAATGTGGCGACTTCTGGTGGCTGAGAATTGAACTGGAAGAAACCTTATCACACAAAAACACATTTACACACACAGATTGGCACGATATACTGAGGTTTCCAGGGTTACGCACTTTATCCTTACGGAATACATAGAAAGTACACATTTCGTGCTATCGAGTCTACTGCAGTCCACTAAATCCATTTTGTCCGTTAAATGGACTTTTTACAATTCACAATTAATTGACACCCGTGTGTTAATTTTACACAGAATTTTCACGGGTTGTCAGATAATTTCACATAACACCTCGATTAATACGAATTTTGATAACTTTAGCTTACCACAAAAGTTCAATGTTAAAACACACAAATATTTTTCAAGTAATGAAAAATAACACAAAACCGCTAGAATAGAAAATGAATGTTAAGTTTTTCGAATCTAATCACTAAAAAATGCAAACTTCAACTGGCAGAAAATTGAATGACTATCAATCTAATGCTTAAATACCCCAATTAGTTGATGTATTGTGTATCCTGGAATGTCATATTACAATGGTAGAACCACAAATTGAAGCAAGCCAAATTAGACAGCTCGATCTGAGTTTATCTCATCCCCACTCGTCACCAAACAAAGGTAAGTGACATGTTTATGACTTACTTGTGGGGGAATAAAAAAAGTAATAAAATAAATTAATGGATGTAACCAGATTTAACACCCAAAAACACACTCACCCACACACAAATATCCGGGAGAATTAAGACACGAGAACATGTTGGCGACAAGAAAATGTTTATACCCTTAGGTAATGTCAAAAGTGTTATTTTGTGTCAGCAGTAACAACAAAATACAAGTGCTTTTCAAGTGCTCGTGTTCAACAGAGAATATAGATTACGTTTACCAATCAGATATTCAAAAGAAAAAACGGCATGGATCCATTAAAATCTCAAATATCATCAGCGAATTTTGAATTGGAAGGCGAACTGATAGGATGGGATCGCTTCGAGACTCTACCGCCACCTGATGAACCTGAAAATTCTGCATTGGTTGAAATAATGATTGAATGGTTCAATATTGTAGACAATTTTGTAAAGCTAGCTTCTGTGGGCATCTCCAAAAGTCTCACTTTTCTGTTGACCTCAAAGTATCCAACTTTTTGTTGCATTCTATTCTTAATATGTCAACTTGTTAATTAACTTATAAATAAAATTATCATTTTATTTGTAATAAACTTAAGGTAGGACGCGAAACTTCAAACATATGTGAATGGCCCCTTCACATATTAGTGCAAAAAAGTGGTTTTCGTAATCTTCCCTTTTCTCCGGAACCTATTGACCGATTTTTGTCTATTATAGCTCAAATTAAAGGTAAATGTATGATCTTGAAAAATGACGATCTGAATTTTTTATAATTCCTCACATTAAATAATGAGAGTGATTCAAACAGTCTCGAATAGCAAAAAAACGTTGTTTACATTTACTTTTATGGATAGATTTTCTTAGTTAGTTCTAAATAAAAAAAATTCAGATCGTCATTTTTCAAGATCATACATTTACCTTTAATTTGAGCTATAATAGACAAAAATCGGTCAATAGGTTCCGGAGAAAAAGGAAGATTACGAATCCCGCTTTTTTTGCACTAATATGTGAAGGGGCCATTCACATATGTTTGAAGTTTCGCGTCCTACCTTAAAATTCCTTTTTTTAACGAGAAAACCTTTGCAACAGGGGCAATTCTCAAAGTGGCCCAAATGATCCAAATTATTCAAAATGATTCAAATGATCTCAAAAGTCCTTAAAATATACCATTACCAATGCATTATCAATAGCATCATTGTCATTAGCAACAGCAACAATAATAGCTTCAAATCAAAATCATTATTTTACCTTACCATACATCCTCAATATCATCGTAATATGATCGATGCAATACAAATAGACAGACACCGGAGCTTAAGGATTAAGTGTCAAAATTAGCAAAAGTAATCATAATTTAAATTAGTTTTGAATTTGACCTAAAAGAATGTCGAGAATGTGCACAATTGCATCAGATTAGATGAATCATTATACAAATTAAAACATCTGTAATTGCACTCGACAGTTGAGAAAAAATGTGCCCCGGAAAGAAAAGAAACTCAAGTTCGAGGACCTTGATAATGAAAAGTATCGCTCCAATCAATTGGTTTGAGCTTATTTTTAGTCTAATTGAGACCCTTGATTGCACGTTAATATCATTCCAAAACGAAACAACAACCCCGACAACACTCAACACAGCAACATAAATCTGATATCAAACATGAACAAACAAGATCGATGATAATCAAATCAAATCACTCACAAAACACATGAGATTGAAAGTGATTTTTGAGGAAGAAAAAGAAACTAGCCGCTCATTAGGAAGGAAGAAAGATAACACATTGACATTTGGACAACAACCGAATGAGTGGGCTAACATAGCAAACAGACAAAAGTCATCAGGTGTCAAGTGGATTGGTTCTCATGTTGTTGTATTGCTCTCTTATCAATCTTATTGCCTACAATCGACTAATTGCGCTTGTTTGACATGTGTGCTCTGTCACTCTTTCTTTTATTTTTCCAATTGTGCAATATTAGAAAGAATGAAATGCCACGAAGTGATTGAGTAAATAAAACATGAAGCCATTAGGCATGAAGTGACAAAGGTGACATTTCGTAATAATCCACTCATACTTTGAGTCTCATTGCGTTGGTTGAGAGATGTATTTGGTGCTATGTTGGTTGCACCAGCCAAATACAAGCCAAATACGAGATTGAGATCGACTTGAAGAAGCTTAACTACGGAAGAATTTCTTGCGCATTATCTGCCAATGATGTGAGATGTATCGTGACTGACTGGTTGACAGGACAAGCAGCAACAATGGAATTAGGGATACAAGAGTGGATCGATACATATAATGGTTGATCTTCTCTCATTATCGAGGACATCAGATGAGTCTAAATGAGTTACAACAAGGAGTCACTTATTATGAAGGTCGTATATGAGAGATGTGAAATCAATGCTGACTGATAAGTGGAACATGTCAACCTGTAGTATTGGTTGGTAAATTGGTAAAATGGGTTGTCTCTGGTTGGAAGAACTTGTATTGTCACGTCCAAACGTCGTATCCAAGACTTGTAATTAGTCCATGATCTCATATATTTGGAGATGCAGTTGCGCGCGCCCGTCCTAACAAGATCCTCATTGCTACTGGTTTTGCCAATTTAGTTTACAAAGTTCGTTACTTGTTTGCACAGCGCATTGCATTCATCATCATCATCATCACGCCATCATCTTAATTCCTTTAAAATATAATATCATTTCGATTGTGCGCACAAGCCATTGCATTCCTTTGAGCACTTTTAAGAGATTTGTTTGCCTTTAAGATACTAGTCGAGCGAAGAGGCTAGCCTCAAATCGACGAGAGTGATCTTACTTACTAGACTGGTTAACTCAAACTCAACAAACCAGACAAAGCAAGACATTAGTGTCTGTCTCTTAATCTCTCAACCAACGCGCCAACACTCATCGACACTTAGTAAATCAAATCGATTGTTCTTTTTCGTTTTATTTGTAATTGTTAAAGTGCGCAAAGTTTAATTTTGTAATCAGTTTTTTGTATGATTCACCTAAAAATGTTTTAAAAGTCGTTTATTAACAAACTTTAGTGTTTTCGTTATATAAAAATCAGTATTTCTTCAAAAGAACAACAAATGAAGCTTCTTCTGAATGAGTCACCGTCGAATCCAACGATTTGATTCGATTTCTACGATCTACTCGGATCAAATGTCCCTGTTTGATGATCCAGACAAGCAGAAGACAGCAGCACCAACCAAAATGGATCCACCAAAACTAACTTTAACCATGCCCACACCTCCACCACAGCCACCCACACCTGGGCCACTTAGTCAGGCTCATCTCGGTGGCAGTCCGCACAATGAAACACCAAACTCCACCGCCACCACTTCAAACCCATTTTCCTCTACTCCTGAACATCATCAAGGTCATGAAATACCCCAGTCTGCTCCAATAATTCAAAATGAACAACCTGATTGCGAACTGTTGAATCACCAATCGTTTATTCAAGCTTCCAAGCCGGGTATAATGCGACTTCGATCGGTGAGCTTTAAGAAGCCACAAATTGTTGTGCCCAAACCGAGTTTTGAAGGCTACCACAATATGGCTTACGCACAAGATGACAGTGAGGAGGAGAATAATTCCGACAATGAGACATTTCTGGCTCATTCAACAACACCCACAACCACCACTACCAACACTTCAGGGGGAACAAACACTTTCAGCACCAACCGAACATCCACCACCTACCACGCATCACCAGACTTGGATACACTTTGGAATGCAAACGAAGCGCCACCTTCAGATCAATCGCATCCTCATGACTTTTCACCTGAAACTGAGCTACCAAAGAAGTCACTCGAAGAGGAGATGAAAGAATGGGATCGCTTCGAGACACTACCGCCACCTGACGACGATGAAACTGTCGACTCGGAATGGGTGAAAATATCGATTCAATGGCTCAAAATTGCTGCCTACGTTGTGACCTTTCTTGTCGTCCTCTTCTTTGCAGTCGTTTCCAAAAGTCTGATCCTTCTGATGACCTCAATGGTCAAGGTCAACCAGCGAATTACTCTGTGCAATCAAGACAAGACCTACATTCTGCAACCAGCACTGGAGCATGATAAGATCTATACGGTTCAGTATGGACTCAACGATGTTGATCGTGTTGCATGGCTCTGGGCACTGTACTTTGCGATTGTGGCGCCATATGTGTTTGCCTTGGGAAGAAGTTTGAGGATTTGCTACTTCAAATCGGCTAATGTTTCTTCACTAGCCACTTTGTTGACGGTAATTGTTTTTCCCTTTTTGGCCTGTTGCCTTTTGCCTTTTGCCTTTTGCCTTTTGCCTTTTGCCTTTTGCCTTTTGCCTTTTGCCTTTTGCCTTTTGCTTGACTTTGACTAACTCTTTCTTTTTTTGTATTTCGGTAATAGGTTTTCTGCATGGAATCGCTGCACTGTATCGGTCTCTCGATCTTGGCCTTCATGGTGCTGCCCAACATGGACGCCATCAAGGGCGCCATGTTGATGAACTCTGCCTGCACTCTGCCCTCAATACTTCGACTCTTTGTCCAAAAACCAATACCCACTAAAGAAATACCAAACCCAGAAAGCAAATTTGGTTTGGCCGCCAACAAATTGATTGGTTGGTTTACCTTTTCGATGCAAGCTCTCTCGCTTGTGGCTTGGACTGTTTTTGGTTACGAGGAACGAGATCTATTTGACAAATGGTACCTCATTCCGGTTGCTCTAATTTTGGTTTCCTTTGAGTGGTGGGAGAACTATCTAGTTCCGAAGAATATGCATCGTTGGTTATCGTTCCTGGAGAATGCACGAAAAGATCTAGAAGAGAATAAATCCCGTTATTTTGTGTCTTGTTTCGTAATGACATGGAAGATTCTGCTAATATTTGCCTTTATGATACTCAACGAATTTACAGTGAACAAATCGGAGATTTCCGGGATGATGTTCCGCAATTTTACCGATGGATTTAATAGTCCTAAGGTTTCGGTTCTCCGAGTGAAGAACAGTGGTCTACTGTTGGATTCTGAGAAGCATGAACTCTATGTGCTGAGTTCACTTTGGCCTCTATGGATCTTACTGATTCATTTGGGTGTAACTTATATCTGCTATGCCTTTGCAAAATTCACCTGTAAAGTCTGTATCCAGGAGATTAGTTTCGCCATTCCAGTCACAATCTCCGTCCCGGTCACTGTGTCCGTACTCTGGGCCCTCAAAAACATGGGTATCCAGGATAAGTGTCAACTAACTACATTCTGGTCTCCGTCTCAGTACATTTTCTGGAACATGGGAACTCTAACCACACTAGGATCGTTTCAGTACACTTCTGCACTGGGCGACTTTCATGGTTGGATGAACATTCTGGTATCGGTTATATGGTTTCTTTGTTTGGTGAGTCAGATCACGAATACATTGCACATTTGGAAGGAAACTAGTGAACGGTTGGCATCGACTGAACAGCTGTTTGTTGCACCAATGTACAATTCGGTGCTGATTGATCAGTCGCTGGCGATGAATCGGAGGTCGCTCAAGCTTATCTACAGTGGAGGTTTGTGAATTTGATAGGGTTTTGGTGATCGGATATTCTAATTATTAAACAATTTCAGAACAAGAAGAACTTGTAAAAGAGAAAAAACATGTCAAAGACGTCGAAATGTACAGTGCTCAGTTTGAGGACGAAAATAAGCTGGACATGAACAACAATCACATCGGTTACCAAAATCCCCTTTATCAGTCGTTCAGTTCGAATCGTAAGAAATCCCAAAACTCAGACTTTGACGAAAAGTACGAAGCAGAAAAGACGGAAGAGGACTGGATGCGTGAATGGGCAGAGATTGCGGCACGAGAAGGTGTCGATGAGGATGGCATTGACTCAAAGCCAAATCCAAAAGAGGATGACACCATTAGGATTTTTGCCTGTGCCACCATGTGGCATGAGGACAAGAATGAAATGTTGCAAATGTTGAAAGCTATCATGCGACTGGACAAGGATCAATGGGCAAGAAGGAAAGCGAGGGAAGATAATCCTGAAGAAGAGACAATGTATTACGAAATTGAAAGTAAGTTGTGTTTCTTTTTGACATTAAACATTAGATACTAATCCATATTCTTACTCAATCCCTAGCCAACATCTTCTTCGACGATGCCTATGAGCAAGGCCCAACAGATGACGAAGATGATCGTGTGGTGAATCGTTTCGTTGAGCAACTGATCGATGTAATGAACGAAGCTGCAAATCATGTGCTCGAAATGAACGTTTTTATCGAATTTCCAACAATCGTTCCCACGCCCTACGGTGGTAAACTTATCTGGAAACTTCCCGGAGAGAATCGATTGATTGCTCATGTGAAGGACAAAAATTTGATTCGACATCGAAAGCGTTGGAGTCAGGTATGTGATTGGTTTTTGATTTGATTTAACTTAATCATTAATTAATCGTATCTTTTGTGTATTATTGTGTAGTGCATGTACATGTACTATCTGCTCGGTTATCGACTCGCTGCCCGTCACGATCTATCCGAACAACGAAAACGCAAAATCGCAAACAACACTTTTGTACTTGCACTGGATGGTGACATTAACTTTCAGCCAGACGCAGTGCACTTGGTGGTGGATTTGATGAAAAAGAACTCAAAACTTGGTGCCGTCTGTGGTCGAATTCATCCGATTGGCGGTGGACCGATTGTGTGGTACCAGAAGTTTGAGTATGTCTTTGAAAATGTTTTATTTCGATTGATAAATTATTTACATCTTTGTTCATAGATACGCAGTTGGTCATTGGCTTCAGAAAGCAACTGAGCACGTTTTTGGTTGTGTTTTGTGTAGTCCTGGATGTTTCTCACTGTTTCGAGCAAGAGCAGTCATGAGTAAATCGGTCATGCACAAATATACCTTGAAACCATCGGAAGCACTGCACTATGTTCAATATGATCAGGGCGAAGACCGATGGTTGTGTACTCTCATGTTACAACAGGGATGGCGAATTGAGGTAAGATTTCCCAAAAACCATTTTTTTTATTTGGGGCGATCAGGAAAAACAATTTGGGATTGGGATAGTTTGGAAAGCCAATTTAAGGATACGGAACAATCTAGATACTTACTTGAGCCTTGAGAAAATAACCCTAATCTCATACAACCCTACATAGCTCTACCTTTATGCAAAACTTACCCTCTGGGTTTTGTAAATTATTTTACCTCTAATTTCCTTTTTCTAATTTAGTATTGTGCTGCCTCGGATTCATACACGCATGCGCCTGAAGGTTTCGGAGAATTCTACACACAACGACGACGTTGGGCGCCATCTACCATGGCTAACATCATGGACTTGCTGGGAGATTACAAACAAACGATCGAACGTAATGAAAACATCTCGCTTCCGTACATTCTTTATCAGGCTTTCTTAATGGTGGGCACAATCCTGTCGCCTGGAACCATTTTCCTGATGATTATCTCAGCTCTGAACACGGCAATGAACTTTAATTCAGAGACTTCCTTGCTGATTAATGTGATTCCCATACTTGCGTTCACGTTTGTGTGTTTGCAGTTCAAGGACAATGATATCAAGATTAATTTTGCAATGATGCTTTCACTGATTTATGCGCTGTTGATGTTGGCTGTGCTGGTCGGAACAGGTAAACTGGCATTTTGTCAATTTTGTATCTTACCCATTGTTATTTTAATCCTAAGGTATCGACATGTTCCAGCAAGGCTTCCTATCGCCAAATTCGCTCTTCTTCTCGCTCATGATGGGCAGTTTTCTGGTTGCCGCCATCATCCACCCACAAGAATTTTCCTGTGTTCTGCCCCTGCCCATTTACTGGATGCTCATTCCCAGTATGTACCTACTGCTCACCATCTACTCTGTGACCAACATGCACATTGTCGCCTGGGGAACCCGAGAAGTGAAATCAAAACTCAGTGCCAAAGAAATGGCTGCTCAGAAGGAGGAAGAAGAACAGAGGGCGGCTGCTGCTGCGGCTGCAGCTGCCAAGAAGGGTATCTTCAGTCAGTACATGGATGTGTCCAAATTCAGTTCAGGCAGCAATGGATTCTTCACGTGCATGTGCTGCGCAGGTTCACAACAGGATCACGGTTCCAAGATTAATGATATCCACAGTAATGTTACTGAACTCAAGACTGTGGTCAATCAGATGCAGAGTCAAAATTTTCTTCCAAATATGCGGTAAGTTGTTCAATGCACAGTTTCTCATTATCTAATTTTGTCAAATCTTAGTCGTCAATCGTTCATTCAACTTTCAAACGGAACTATCGCTTCAGTGGTCGAAACACCCCAAGACGTGCCCTCAACACCAAATGAAAACACACCCAACGGACTGGAAACTCTTCAAGAAGCCGCAAACGAGAACTCATCCACAAGTTCGGTGAATCAAGAGGAAGCGGCAAAAGCAGTGGACAATGAAATACCTCGATGGATTCGAAACAACAAAAGATTTATGACCTTCAAGCGGAAACCATTGCACGAGCGTGAACTTCACTTTTGGAAGGCCATGATCACCAAGTATCTTCTACCACTGGACGAGGATGCAAAGGAGAAGAAACGCATTTCGGACGAACTGATCGAGTTGCGCAATCGAATGGTGTTCGCCTTTGCATTCATGAACATTATTTTCATTTTGTTCGTGTTTATGTTGCAATTGCACAAGGACGTTTTCGGTATTGACATTCCTGTTGGCGTTGCTGGGTACAATCGAACCTACAATGAGGATGATGGAACTTGGGATGTGAAGACAATTGTCAACTATACCAGAATGGATCCTATTTCCATTTTTTTGGTGGTGTTTTTTGGTTCGATTTTGATTATTCAACTTATTGGTAAGGATTGAATCTAGGTTTCTGTCCTTTGATTCTATCTTTGATTCTCAGGAATGTTCATCCATCGCTTCGGTACTTTGGCTCATCTGTTGGCGTACACCAAGATTGAGTTGTTCAAGCGCGACAAGATGGACATTACTGGCGCGGATTGGGTCAAAAAGATGATCCAAATGACAGCGAACAATAAACGTGGTAACAATAAGAAAGTGGACGGAGATGACAGTCCACCGGGAGGTGGTTCGGTGAGAGGAAATCGAAAATCACAATTCAGATTGAGTGACATGTTGGAGAAGCAGATGGATAAGATTGAGACAGGTGAATTTGTTTGATCAAGTTTAAAAAACTCAAACATTAATCTTAAATTCATATTTCCAAAGACACATCTCGACTCGAAAAGATGCCTTCCCTGATGCGTAAGAACACGATCCATGCAATGAAACGTCGGGAAACGAAACGAAAGCGTCAACCATCGTTCACCTCACTGGATCGAAGTGACACCTTCTATTCGGACTCTCAAATGAGTTTCACCAGTGGTATCAGTAATTTGGGATCCATTACAGGCAATCGAAACTCGAATCCAAATGCAAGACCAACACTCGAAGCAATGAAATCGTACAATCCAACTCCAACAACAAATCCTGGTCCAACAAGTTCAACCGGACACATTCCCACGACATCATCAAAATTCACTATTGTGAATAGCAATACAAATACGAATGCAAGCAACGACAAACATGGATCGATCAATCAGTTGGCCCGAGACCGAGCTATACGACCACAGAATCCGCCTCCATCGATTCCAATGAACGATTTGCCTGGAAATCACAACTCGGAACGACTGGCAAACATTCTCGAGAGTAGTCGATTGTAGACTGAAGACTCAGGCAAATAAGCATTCCAAACACGCATATTACTAGACTTTTTACTATTTATTACAATTTATATATTTAATTAATTAAACGTTATTGTTTTGTTGTTTTGATAAACAAACAAAAGTTCATTCATTTTTTTACCAAGCCAGGAATGTGTTTCGTTTCGAGCTCGAAACGGTCAAAGAATTGAACAATTTTCATGAGCAATTTTATTCCTTATAAGAATTTTTCAAATTTTTTTTCATTGATTTTTTCTGCAATATTATTCTTGTTCTGTTTTACTCGCATTCTTTTTCCTTTTTTTCAATTCTGTCATGATAAATCCAATCAGTCATTATATATGCTAATGTAGTGATAATATAGACAGAACAAAATAAGCTAAACAATATTGATTAATCATTATTTAACATGAAAATTATTAATTAATTGATTACTTTGCTCATTTACTTCATGACACTCTTTTGCCCAAATGCACTAATTACGATGTGATAATTAACTTTCGTTGTTTTTTGTATTTTCCTCGGCATATATGATAATGCGAATTTCATAATGCATTTATTATTTTAATGTCATTAATTTTCGGTGCTTGTTACATTCATGATGATTATTACAGATTAATAAAGTGAATTTTCTTTACTTTAGTGAACATTTTAGCAATTTTAAGTTCATAATAATTTTACTCTTATTTTTGGAAAGGAAACAACTCCAAATTATATATATTTAAATTTGACAGTTCCTCTGGAGAGAGACTCTTGGAACATTCGCTTTAGGGAAATTTTTATTCAAACATTGGAAACAGTAGCGACATCTAGTGTAGTATAATCAAATTATTTATTTTGAAAAAATTATTAAAATATTTATATTGGAGGGCTGTAACATTGTAGCATTAAAATATTAATGTTTTTAGAGGCTTTAAAACCAAATTTGACTTTGAGTACAGAAAATTTAAGATGGAGGAAAACACCTACTTGGACTTAATTCTGTCATGAGTTGATATAAAAAAATATCAACAATAAAATATAATACTAATAACAAATATATTTTATTTACATTCTGACAAGTTTTGAATAAACAACATCAAAATTAGTTCAAGGTTTTTAGTACTTTATATATAGAACTTAAGCCAATAGTATTTATACTCGCAAGCATGTGTCTAATGAAAGCACTTGAGACTTTGACAACTTTTGCGATACAATCAGCAAACTTAATTGGCATTTTTGATAACGGACATAAAGTCACATTCAAAATATATATCGATGCTCATAAACAGACTCCGAAGCGGTACTGCGGATTAACAGTTAAAAATGCGTCTCACAATTTACATAATCCGAGTGAAATATACATTTTGCTTTTGCATTCTAATTGACCTAAAAGAATGTGATGCGCTCCGATTAGAATAATCTTATATATTGAGCTTCAAAAACAGATTTAATATATTGCACCACATAATTGAAAGGCACACGGGAAAAATGGATTGTCAAAAGGATCACTTTTAGCCGTCAATCAAACCGCAAAGATATAAGCCCCGTCAAGTGGTTAATTAAAGATTAAATTGGCTTCAAATCAACAATAGAGCGATCTTAATAGTTGGCCGTTGGTGAAGCTCAGTAACAGTAGATCTGGATCATAATGCATTTGTAACACATTAACACATACTAAGAACAAAAATCGATTTATTATTTTATGTGCTTTTACACTCAGTACAATTTTGGATGAGTCACACTTGCGTTAAAATTGTTGGTTTTTGTTATTAATTCTTTCGAATCAATTCAATATTTCTTCAAGGCAACAAATCAAATCAAACCTCAACCAATGAATGAGTCACAGTAGAATCGAACGATTTGATTCCATCTCCACGATCGACTCGGATCAGATGTCCCTGTTTGATGATCCGACAAAACAGAAGACTACAACCAAAATGGATCCACCCAAAATAACTTTAACCATGCCCACGACTCCACCGCAGTCACCTACACCTGGGCAAGCTGTGGCATTTGACAGTCCGCACAATGAACCTCCAAATTCAACTACCAAAAATCAATTTTCCGAACAGAAGAATCCGCACAATCAGCAAACATTCAAATCTGCACCTATCATGCAACAGACTGAACCACTCAATTATGAAAAATTGAGTAATGAATCGATCATTCACTCACCCAAGTCAGGAATAATGCGAACGCGTTCGGTGAGCTTCATGAAGCCACAAATTGTTGTGCCCAAACCGAGCTTTGAGGGTTACCACAATGAGGCTTACGAACAAGAAGACAGTGAAGAAGAAGAGGATGATAATTTTGACAATGACGCTTTTCTGGGTCATCAATCCACAACCAATAACAGCCGAACATCTACCACGTACCACGCATCACCAGACTTGGATAATATTTGGAATGCCAACGAAGCTCCACCCTCAGATTCGTCGCATCCTCATGACTTTTCACCAAAACCTGAGGAACCAAAGAAGTCACTCGAAGAAGAAATGAGTGACTGGGATCGTTTCGAAACACTACCGCCACCTGACGACGATGAAACTGTCGACTCGAGGTGGGTTAAATTATCGATTCAATGGCTCAAAATTGGAGCCTACATTGTGACCTTTGCTGTCGTCCTCTTCTTTGCTGTCATCTCCAAAAGTCTCACCCTTCTGATGACCTCAATGGTCAAGGTCAACCAGCGGGTAACCCTGTGCAGTCAAGACAAGACCTACATTATGGAACCATCACTTGATCACGATAAAATGTATTCGGTTCAATATGGACTCAACAATGTGGATCGAGTTGCATGGCTCTGGGCACTGTACTTTGCGATTGTGGCGCCATATGTGTTTGCGTTGGGAAGAAGTTTGAGGATTTGCTACTTCAAATCGGCTAATGTTTCTTCACTAGCCACATTGTTGACGGTAATTGTTTTTGCCTTTTGCCTTTTGCCTTTTGCCTTTTGCCTTTTGCCTTTTGCCTTTTGCCTTTTGCCTTTTGCCTTTTGCCTTTTGCCTTTTGCCTTTTGCCTTTTGCCTTTTGCCTTTTGCCTTTTGCCTTTTACTTGACTTTAATTAACACTTATTCTGTTTTATATATTTGTAATAATTTGTAGGTTTTCTGCATGGAATCACTACACTGCATCGGTCTATCAATTCTGGCCTTCATGGTACTTCCAAACATGGACGTCATTAAGGGAGCCATGTTGATGAACACTGCCTGTACTCTGCCATCAATACTTCGCCTTTTTGCTCAAAAACCAATACTGACCAATGTAGAGCAAAATCTCGAATCAAAATTTGGTTTTGCCGCCAACAAATGGATTGGTTGGTTCACTTTCTCAATGCAAGCTCTCTCGGTTGTGGCTTGGACATTCTTCGGCTATGAGGAACGAGCCCATTTCAACAAATGGTACCTCATTCCTGTGAGTCTAATTTTAGTTTCCTTTGAGTGGTGGGAGAACTATCTGGTTCCAAAGAATATGCATCGTTGGTTATCATTCCTGGAGAATGCACGAAAAGACCTGGAGGAAAATAAATCCCGTTATTTTGTGTCTTGTTTCGTAATGGCATGGAAGATTCTGTTGATTTTTGCATTGATGATATTCAGTGAATTTACAATCAACAAGTCCGAGATTTCTGGGATGATGTTCCGTAACTTTACCGACGGATTCAACAGTCCTTCTGTTCCAGTTATTCGAGTGAAAAGCGATGGTCATCTTTTGGATACTGACAAACACGAACTTTACATGCTCAGCACACTTTGGCCTCTATGGCTTCTACTCATTCATCTAGCAGTAACCTACATCTGTTATGCCTTTGCTAAATTTGCCTGTAAAGTCTGCATCCAGGAGATTAGTTTCGCCATTCCTGTCACCATCTCCGTGCCGGTCACTGTCTCTTTCTTGTGGGCACTCAAAAACATGGACATTCATGACAAGTGTCAACTAACCGATTTCTGGTCACCGTTTCAGTACATTTTCTGGAACATGGGTACTATCAACTCTCTGGGGACGTTTCAGTTCAGTTCTACGCAGGAATTCTCCGGTTGGTTGAACATTCTAGTTTCGGTTGTATGGTTCCTGTGTTTGGTGAGTCAAATTACGAATACATTGCATATTTGGAAGGAAACTAGTGAACGGTTGGCTTCCTCTGAACATCTGTTTGTCTCACCAATGTACAATTCAGTACTGATTGATCAGTCGTTGGCGATGAATCGAAGGTCGATCAAAGTTGTCTACAGTGGAGGTTTGTGATTTTAAATTTGTTCATAATGATCTAGATCTCATTTCATTTCATCTCAATTTCATTTGTCAACAGAACAAGAAGAAAATGTACCAGTGAAAACCCAAGTTCAAGAAGATATCGAAATGTTCAATGCTCAATTTAACAATGAAGACGAAAACACGCTGTACATGAACAACAACATCAACCGCCAAAATCCCCTCTACCAATCTAATAGAAGAAATACACAAAATTCTGATTTTGAGGACATCAACCTGAATCAAAACGATCCGACAGAAAAGGCAGAATGGGAATGGATGCGTGAATGGGTCGAGATTGCGGAACGGGAAGGTATCGACGAGGATGGCATTGATCCGAAACCGAATCCAAAAGACGATGACACCATTAGGATTTATGCCTGTGCCACCATGTGGCATGAGGACAAGAATGAAATGTTGCAAATGTTGAAAGCTATCATGCGGTTGGACAAGGATCAGTGGGCAAGGAGGATGGCAAGGGAAGAGAATCCTGATGAGGAGACAATGTATTATGAAATTGAAAGTGAGTTGTTGTGTTTCCGTTGATATTAGATGATAATTCAAATTCATACTCAATCCTTAGCCAACATCTTTTTCGATGATGCTTACGAGCAAGGAAAAACGGACGACGAAGATGATCGAGTGGTGAATCGTTTCGTGGAGCAACTGATCGATGTAATGAACGAAGCAGCAAATCATGTGCTCGAAATGAATGTTTTTATCGACTATCCAACGATCATACCAACTCCTTACGGTGGCAAACTTATTTGGAAACTGCCCGGAGAGAATCGATTGATTGCTCATGTGAAGGACAAAAATTTGATTCGACATCGAAAGCGTTGGAGTCAGGTATGTGATTGGTCTTTGATTTAATTGATGAATTGATCTTATCTTTTGTGTCTATGTGCAGTGTATGTACATGTACTATCTGCTCGGTTATCGACTCGCGGCACGTCACGATCTATCCGATCAACGAAAACGAAAAATTGCAAACAACACTTTTGTACTGGCATTGGATGGTGACATTAACTTTCAACCCGATGCACTGCACTTGGTTGTTGATTTGATGAAAAAGAATCCTAAGCTAGGTGCAGCCTGTGGTCGAATTCATCCTATCGGTGGTGGACCGATTGTGTGGTACCAGAAGTTTGAGTATGTTTTTGAAAATGTTTTATTTTGATTGATTAACTATTTACATTTAATTCACAGGTACGCAGTTGGTCATTGGCTTCAGAAAGCAACGGAGCACGTTTTTGGTTGTGTTTTCGTGTAGTCCTGGATGTTTCTCACTCTTTCGAGCAAGAGCAGTCATGAGTAAATCTGTCATGCACAAATATACCTTGAAACCATCAGAAGCACTGCATTATGTTCAGTATGACCAAGGAGAAGATCGATGGTTGTGCACTCTCATGTTGCAACAGGGCTGGCGTATAGAATATTGCGCCGCTTCCGATTCGTACACGCATGCGCCTGAAGGTTTCGGTGAATTCTATACACAACGCCGTCGTTGGGCACCCTCAACCATGGCCAACAGTATGGACTTGCTGGGAGATTACAAGAACACCATCGAACGGAACGAAAACATTTCTTTTCTCTACATTATCTATCAGGCATTCTTGATGGTTGGATCAATTCTGTCGCCTGGAACCATCTTTCTTATGGTTGTCTCAGCTATGAATACGGCAATGAATTTCAATTCACAGACTTCTCTACTGGCTAATGTGATTCCAATTTTGGCGTTTACATTTGTGTGTTTGTATGTCAAAGACAATGATATCAAGGTTAATTTTGCACTGTTGCTTTCACTGGTTTATGCATTGCTGATGTTGGCTGTGCTGGTTGGAACAGGTAAACTAGATTTATTTTTTACATCGTTTTTTATATTTATCATTTCAGGCATCGACATGTACGAACAAGGCTTCCTATCACCAAATTCGCTCTTCTTCACCCTCATAATGGGCAGCTTCATTGTGGCCGCCATCATCCACCCTCAAGAATTTTCCTGTGTCCTTTTCCTGCCTGTGTACATGTTGCTCATTCCCAGCATGTACCTACTGCTCACCATCTACTCTGTGACCAACATGCACATTGTCGCCTGGGGAACCCGAGAAGTGAAATCAAAACTCAGTGCCAAAGAGTTGGCTGCTCAGAAGGAGGAGGAAGAACAGAGGGCGGCTGCTGCTGCGGCTGCCGCTGCCAAGAAGGGTCTCTTCAGTCAATATTTGGATGTTTCTAAATTCAGTTCCGGAAACAATGGACTATTCACGTGCATGTGCTGCTCAGGATCACAGCAGGATCATACTAGCAAGATCGATGATATTCATAGTAATGTTAATGAACTGAAAACTGTGGTCAATCAGATTCAGGGTCAAAATTTTCTACCTAACCAAATGCGGTAAGCTGTTCATTGGACACAATTTTTCGTTATCTAATTTTGCCAATTCTAAGACGTCAATCGATAATCCAACTCCCGAATGGAACTTTTGCCTCAGTCTTCGAACCACCCCAAGACGTACCTACAACACCAAATGAAAACACACCAAACGGCCTCGAAACTCTTCAAGAAGATGACAACGAAAATTCATCTACAAGTTCCGTAAACTATGATTCGAAAACTGTTGATACGAAAATTCCCCGATGGATTCGAAACAACAAACGATTCATGACTTTCGAGCGTAAACCATTGCCCGAACGAGAGCTACACTTTTGGAAAGCCATGATCACCAAGTACCTTTTACCACTGGACGAGGATGCAACTGAGAAAAAACGTATTTCGGACGAATTAATCGAGCTGCGCAATAGAATGGTTTTCGCATTTGCATTCATGAATATTGTTTTCATTTTGTTTGTCTTTATGCTTCAACTGCACAAAGACGTTTTTGGTATTAACATTCCTGTGGGCATTGAAAAGTACAATCGAACTTATAATGACGACGATGGAACTTGGGATGTGAAGACAATTTACAAGTATACCAGAATGGATCCTATTTCTATCTTTTTAGTTGTATTTTTTGGTCTGATTTTGATTATTCAACTTATTGGTAAAGATTGGATCTATAAGTTTCTATTTTGAAATTTCTATCTTTGATTTTCAGGTATGTTCATCCATCGATTCGGTACTCTCACCCATCTGTTGGCATACACCAAGATTGAGCTGTTCAAGCGTGTCACAAAGGACCTAACCACTGCGGATTGGGTCAAGAAAATGATTAAAATGAATGCGGAAAATAGACGTGATTCTAGAAAGAATGTCAACCGAAATGACAGTCTACTGCCAGAGGGCGTAAAGACACGAGATCGAAAATCGGTTCACTTCAAACTGAGTGACATGTATGAGAAGACGATGCATGACATTGAGACAGGTGAGTTATCGATTATCGAATAGGCAAATTAACCTAAAGTTATAAATTACCAGATACATCTCAACTCGAGACGATGCCTTCCATGATGCGTAGGAACACAATGCACGCAATTAAACGTCGTAGTTCGCTGTTTACTGGTGTTAATAGAACAGATTCGAATGCAAGCACAAACACCGAGCACAGAAGAGGTTCAATCCATCAGTGGGCTCGAACCGGATCGGTACGACAGCAAAATCGGCCTGTATCGATTGCAATTCACGATTTGCCAAGTAATCGCAATTCGGAACGACTGGCAGACATTATCGAGAGTAGTCGATTGTAAACTCAGGGAGAATCCATTATGAAATACATATTACTTCATTCATAACTAAAATATATTTATTTGCAATTTATAATTTAATAATTCTTAATTAAACGTATTATTGTTTTCTTTTCTTTTACTATGAGCAAAAAGTAAAGACAAAAAGAGGGGCATTTCAGGTTTTGGTGGTATTATAAATTTAGAAACAATTTGATGCAATTTGTCACTTGACTGATTTAAAAATAACAATTCAAACAAGGAAAAAATATTGATCCAATAGAACGTAAGTTAGCGAAGCTATTTGTTTTGCGCAATTTCATGGTTAACTTGAATGTGAAAGTGTGCGCTTGAGAATGAAAAACTGGTTTTTGAAAATGTTCTTTTATTACCATCTAGTTAAGATGATTTAGTTTAGATACATTCAATGTTCGGTTTGGTAGATGACGATACAACAACGTATATAATACGAGTTACACAGCAAAAGTGGTCATTTTACAATTTCTTTTGAGAAAGCTAACAAAATGATGAAGCGTCGAAAGCGGAAAAGGACGATTTTTATGCTTTGATTATGAATTACTTCTTGGGACTTATATAACGTGTAAGCTAATAATGATTATGCTCAAAAATTCGACATATTCTTATTGATTTTTTATTATAGAATGTACATTTCGTTAACATGTTATTGTGTGCAACAAACATCTACGTAATAATTTACTTTGATCTGAAATATCGAAATTGTGAACGAAATGAAGGCTAATCTCAAATATCGAATATTTTGCAAATAATTTGGTTTTTTTGGTGGAAAGAAGATAAACAAATTTTTATAAGATGAGTTAAAAATATCAATTACATATTTACTTTAAAACTTTAATGAAAATCTCTGACGAGAATGTCAATCTTTGCATCTCATTTAAAATAGCATTATCCGAAATGCACAGATTTACATCTTGTTTCAAAGATTTTCACTAAAGGTTTTAAGTGAATTTGACCTACTTTTTTGCCTGTCTGTGCAGTGCTCTATGAGAAATTCAATGATATTTACTCTGTCATATATATTTTTAAATAAAATTAATTTAAAAAAAAAGTTATTTAATATATTTTTGTTTCTGTTTGTGAATGTATTTTTCAATTTTATGAGAAAATCTTACTTTGTAATTTAAAAAATTTGAGACGAAAATCTTTATTTAATAAATCTTAATTTTAAAATATAAAATTATGAAGAAATTGAATCAATATTGTTAAAGGTATTGTTAGGCTGATCACCACAGAATTCGATAGCCAGAAGAGTTTTAATCTCATCAAAAATTTCAAAGTTACGTTTCCAAGAGCTGATGCAATTTGTCTAATATTAAATATAATAAATTAGTATAGTGAAAAAAAAGAAAGTCACGAGTTTAAACTTACATATTTTTTAGATGCAATTTCTATCTTGAAGGTAACTTCAATTGAATTATGAAAAGATTTTATGTAGTTTTAAGTATTTTTATGCGTGTAATAATAATTCAGTTAGATTCATATTCAGGTAATAAAATTTTGTGATTAAACTAATAGATAGATAGGTAAAAGCAAAGGATAGTTGTGTTTTGTGCATTGTTTTAATTATCTGATAATTGATTTTGTAATAATTCCAGTTGTATTTGTGTTTGTAAAGAAAAGAATCAATGTTCCTCGAAAAAGTCTTTCTGTTTTAAGATTGGTAAAATTTGTTGGCTCAAATGATCAATTCGAACATTTTGTTCCTGTGCTGGAGATTGATACGACAACTGATTTGCCAAAGAATTGTTTTTGCCCCAAAGCAGTCCGACAATCAATTGACCAAACACTAAGCTTTCTTTAATGTCTATAAAGTTGGTTACATAATTGTTTGAACTTGGGATATTGTTTTGATCAATTTTAGAGCCGTCAATTGCAAGTTTTTGCTTAAAATTGGAAAACTTATTAACTGTTTTCACGTAGAAATGTTTGATCTGATCAACAAATGAACTCGCACGTGTTGCGCTACTTGTTACTGGCGGAAAAGTGACAGTATCCTGAGATGTGTTTGTTTCGAGATTTTCAACAAATCTTTTTGCTCGATTAACATCAACAAGTTGGTCAGAATAAAACGAGAAACCAATTTCCTCATTATTATAATCAAGAGTATCATCAACTTTGTAATAATCATCAACATTTAAGCCGATTGCATTTCGTTCAACATAACTACCACGTCCAATCAATTCCAAATCAATTTTATCATCAAACAAACTCAATTCCCTGAACGAGACAGTATCCGTAAGATTGACTAACCTAACTCTCCACATTGCATACGGACTTAGCATTAAATTGCCATCCACAATTTTACTGTAAACTGCATTCGCGTGAATTGGCACTCCACTTTGAGCATCTTTCTCGAAAGAGTATTGCATAGTTTGACTTTCACTGTTAATCACATAGTACTGACCATTGTAACGATAATATGAATTGCCTAAATGGGTTGCTTCCACTTTAAAACTTTTCAACATTCGTTCCAACTCGAATTGAATGGTTGCATTTGTTGATTTTAAAGCAAACTCAATTAAATTGAACTTGATGGCATCTTTATCGTTGTGTTCACTCATGCGCACATCAGCCTTGATCACTATTTCTTGACCTGAAAGTAGTTTTGAAATTGTGTATTTGTATTGGGAATTTTTCCAAATAAAAAATGGTTTCGTCGAAATGTGATCACTGTCAAACCAGCCACTGTGAGAGTATTTGTCGTACGACCAAATTGTGGTTCGATGTTCACGAACTTTGAGCGCTATTTTCTCGATTTGCTTAACAGCTCGTGAAGCTAATTTTTGGACTGAAGTCTTTGGATTTAACTCCAAAGAATCAACATCCAAATAGAACTGAACATATGGAAAGACCAATTGCTTGAGTCCAGCAATAATCGATTGGTACTGTCTTGCGACAATATTCGATTGAACCATAATTTCCAACTTGTTGAGCAGCGTTGAAAGCTTAGGATCGGTCACTTCTAATTGGTCAGTTGGTAGATTAATTTTTGCTATGTAATTTGCAAAATGTTTCTGTTCTTGAAGATTCTGTACACGATCGTAGATGTTAACCAAAGTAGTGATAACATCCTCAAACTTTTCAACACAACGCACTAGATCATCTTCAACTTTAAAACCATTGGTTAGTTTCCTAATTTCTAACTGAATATCTTTCAACTTGCTTTGAACTCGCCATTTGATAAGATCTAGGTCAATGGGAGATTTCACTTGGTCTATCTTGTTTGACGTTACTTTGAGAATTTTGGTTGCATGCTGCAATAGTGGAGCTAGTGTTGTATAGATTCGGTTTTCGTGCTCTTTTAACTGTTGAAACGCATCTTCTTTCTCTTTAATTACAGAACTTATTATGTCTATTTTAACTTGATCATAGCTATTATCAAGATCAAGGGTTAATAAAGAAGACAACTGAAAAGCTCTTTTTGATGAAGCTGCGATTATTGCTGCAGCTCGTCCTCCAGCTCCAATTGCTAGACCACCAGCAGGACCTAATAAACAAACAGCCAAAACCGTAAGAGTTACTTCCAGCACTTGAAACACTTGTTTAATTGCTAATTCCTTTTGTAGCTCATGCTGTGATTTGATCAATTCTGATCGTTGTTCGAGATTCTGTAGTTGATGTGCAAGTATTTGTTTAATTAGTTCGTGAATTCGATTTTCTATTTGAAAACTTATATATTCAATCTCAGGTATGATATGTGTTTGCACAATAGATCGTGCTTCAGCCATTCTAAGATCAATCTGAGATTTGTAATCGACATTCAATGTCTGTTCAATGAATTCAATTTTGTTTTGTTTGTTTTGGATATCTTTGAGCATAAGAATATTTTTCTCAACTAAATTCAGATACTCATTTACGTCTACAATCAAGTTGGTCAAAGGTGATGATTTCAAGTTTGATATTTTGCCCAAAGTTGTCACAGCCATGTAGTTGAGTACCTTTTTGTTTTGATTCTCAGCTTCCATCTTGTTTGAATAATCATCAATTCTGCTAAGCAATGATTGATAAAAAGAATGGAGATCATCTTTGTTCAACCGATGAGACTGCTCATCTAGACTGCACAATTCATCAAAAAGACCAAATGTATCATAGATATTCGTTGTATCTGAATCAGAATTAAGAAATCCAAGAAATTTAATCGCTGAATGACGTTTGAAACGATAGTTTGAATTGTTGAGATTTTCTCGAAGATAACTCTTGTACTCGTTCATAATGTATTGGAGATTCAGTGACATGGTGTGATCTGCTTCCGGGACCATTCTGTCTACAACATTGAATCCATCAGTTCCATTTGGAACACGACCGGTTATTGGCTCCTTCTCATAAATGTCCACTAGTTTACTCGAAACACTATTGAACATGTAGTTACATTGTACAATCACATCCTCGCCTTCATCACCATATTCGGCACCAATTCCGCCTAGGCCCATTTCTCCTTGCATTCCAACTTGGTTATGTTTCTGTATACGATTTGTATTGTTTAACCCAAAAATCACAATTTCTCCCGGATTGCCACCATTTCCTCCAGCGCCGCCATTTCCCCCAAGTCCGCCCGCTTCACCAGCACCTCCAAAGATTCGGTACAGACATCGATTGTTATCAATATGATCTTGCACTATTTTTGCGCTCACCACAACAGCCAGTGCCAATCCACCCAGAACATATAGATTTCTTTTCTTGCGTTTATTAAAATTGTTATCAGTCGCACCACAATGTTGAGGCTTGCATGCACACAAATTCTCATGACAGTAAACATCTAAATAGTTTGTGTTCAAACTATAGCCCACTTGACCCTTTTGACCGTCTCCACCATTCTGGCCCAGACCGCCCTTGCCACCATTGACAGAAATGGTCAAATTGAATTGAGAATTGGCAATTTGTTGGCCAAAACCAAAGAAACTTCCACCAGGTCCTCCAGGTAAACCAGGTAAACCATCATGTCCTTTGCTTCCTGGTGCAACACCAGGTTGTGCTTTCAAAAGATAGTGCGCATGCGCAGGAGCTCCATCCAAAAAGATTACTCTATCTCCAAGAATTTGCCATTCTGGTGCAATAACCGTAAGTTTCAAACTATCGCCCCGTCCATTGATATCGCGATCAATGAAAACAGTTTTCGTTGCAAAAATAGTCACAGAATCTAATTTCAGACTACTTGAGCACATATTTTTAATTTTCCAATTCGTATCGATCAAATCACTAAATTTCACATAATCTCCTTTAATTATCAGTTTATCGGGCTGAGGACAGTAGAATGCGAATTTGTCCTTCAGCGTAAGACTTAAAAGTTGATTCAGTTCTCGTAATTGTGAATCAGTGATTTGCATCTCATTGACGAGGCCAGTTTCAGTTAGTTTGAATTGTTTCAATTTGTTCATAAATTGTTTGATATTATCTCGGGTAATTAGAATACCTTGTGCTTTACCCACAGTTGACCAATCTTCCAAGCTAGCCACATTGTATCGAGTGGTGTCACGTTGAATGTCATAACTCGAAAGACTTGCATAGAGATTGTCCAAAAATGTATACCAAATCATTGAGTCATAGATAAATTTGTCAACTTCATCAAATTGGATATGCAATTCGTTGATAGAATTTGGTAAAAAATTCTTGCCACTTAAAGTTTGCAAGAAAGTCCAATATTTTCCATAATGGAATAGAGCTAACGTTACTCTTGCAATTTTGCTTGTTTCAACATTCAACTTGGGCAAGTTTTTACTAATTTTGATAGCGAACTCTTGAACATTAGTTGCGCTCCCAATTTCTTTGCGCAAACTCATCAATGCAGCATACTCTTTGTTAAGCCAGGAAGGCAGAATTTGGATTTCAAATTCCGAGATTTTCTTTTGATAAATTTGCAGCAATTCTTCCACAAATTCACTGGCGGTAAAATCGATCATGAATTGAATCTTTTCGCCAATGCTTTCAGATTCAATTTGAATGCTTTGCTTTGTGCGCGAAATAGAAGTCTTGAGATTTTGAAACAGCACATCCCATGATCTTGTAGCAAGTTTAGTGTCAGTGATAACAACTTGAAGAAAATTGTATAGATCTCCTTGATTTGAAATGTTTTCCAAATTTTCTTTGCATGTTTCGATGTTCAAAATAGTGAGACTCTTGGTAACCAGGTCTTCTAGATCATTTGTAGTTGCATTTGATGATTTATCCACTAAATCCGAACTAACGTTATACGCAGTTTCAAGTAAAAACTTGAATGTTTGCGCATCATTTTGATTAGCTTCAACTATTTCCGAACTATTAGTGACAAAGGATCTTATCTTGACGCGCATTTTCTCAACCAAATCTGTATAAAACGCCTCAACTTTCTCAACAATCACACCCAAATCGTACCACACATTATCGTTAATCTTTTCAACTAGTTCATTAATATCATTCTTGGATCTATCCGAAATTGTATAGCCAAAGTCGTGTTCATTTTTAAGGGTAAAACTAAGATACTGAGATAGTATCAGTTTAATGTGATTTTTACCTTCTTGAAACATGACAAGTTTGCTCAATGGTCCTGCTTCGTCTGGTCGGCGAAAAATTCCTATGCGAGTGTATGCTTTCTCGTCATTCTGACTCAACAAGATTTTGACAAATTTAATCGAATTGCTGTAAAAGGTTTGATCTTTTTCAGAAATGTTACTTACGCTTAGCCTTTCTTCTAAACTTTGTTGAATCTCTATCAAAAAATCAGAAATAGCTTCAATAATATTCTCATCTGACAACAGAGTAAGTGTTTTGCCAATTTTAACATACTGATTGTCAACTTTGGTAACAACCAACGCAATACTATTTGAGAATTTATCAACATTTCTAATCAATTCAGTAGAATGTCTGAGTAATTTCAAGAAATCCTGTCTATCCACTCCTCTTCTGACCGCAGGATATCCAACTACAAAGAGCAGCTTCACAGCCTCAACATGATCTGACACTTTTTTGATGAAGTAACTAGTGGCAACATCGAAACTAGTACTTCGTGTGTCACTAAATCCTGGCGTGTCATAGAAAGCTGTTTGTGTTAATGGATCTACAACTAGTTCCGGAAAAACTGTCTTTGATGTTATGGTAGCATTACCAATTCGTTTATTATTGTCCTCAATCAAGAACTCACCGGAGCCTTTTCTCAATTCTTTGGCAATCAATTTGCTATCATCTCCAGCCAACCACTGAACCAGTGTCGACTTGCCTGAGCCTGTATTGCCCAACAGTAGAACTGCATTCTTGTGCTGATCGGATAGAACTATTTTGTCTTCTCCTTCCTTTAGAAGCTGTAAAGTTATGTCTGCAAAGTGTGCTTTGTGTAATGTGGTAGTCATGTTTGTGGAGTGTTTTGTTTAAAAAAATTAATTTTTTCAACATGTAAAAGTGTGAAACGATTTTAAAAAATGATAAATTGTTTTAAAAGATAGCAATTAATTGAAACAACTAAACAAATGACTGAAATAAAAAAAATTAAATTAAATTAATTTTTGTTTTTTAAACATGATAAAATAAATACCTCGAAATGATGAAAGTTTGAAGATTTGAAGATTGAATATTAAGAGTTGAAATTTTTTTTTATTGTTTTGATGATGATGAGAGTTGAAGATATTGAAAATGCAGTTTGTTGTTGGTTTTAACACATTTGAATATAAATATGAAATGAAGAAGATTTGCCAAATTATTTTAAAATGATGAAAAATGAAATTTAACTGAATTTCTATTTAGTTTAACGGGGTTGCAAAAATTTCTAGATTCATAAAGAAAATTTAAATTGGTATTGGTATTGAAATGATAGAAAGTTGTCGTTATGAAAAACTTACTTTTAAGCTTGCAATTCAAAGAAGCGAAAATGATAATTCAAAAACATGGATATAAAATTAAAAATATGGCTTAATAGCATAAATTTTTTTAGATGAATTAGTTAGACAATAGTGTGAAAACATATGATGTAATGCTCGGTTTTCAATGTTTGAATACAAAAACCAAAAAGTAATAAAAGATAGAAACGTTAGTCAAAACTAGTTTCAGTAATATAGCAAGATTGCAATGTACAGTCATTGTGGCTGTGCAAAATGAAATGAAGCGCAATATTAGACACAATCCACAAGTCGATCATTTTATGATGAAAAAATGTTGACAGAGAAATTATTTTCCAGAAAAAACATTGACAGAGCCAATTTTAGGAAAATATATCATCAATAATAATAATAAATTTCTTTATGTAAAAGCACAAAAGTATAGAGGATATCCATATAGAAAAATAACCAAAACAGTTCAAATATAATGTATCGTAATATAAGTTTATTAATTAATGAGAAAAAACAAAATAATAAGTAGCATTGACTTGGTTGGTGATAACGTTTGATAAGATTATTTGGAATCAGGCAGTGGGATTTCACAATTTTCCTTTATTAACTATGGTGTTTGTATATTAATTTCTGAGATTGTGTTTTGATTTTGGAATTTAATTCTTAGAAGAGTTCTGAAGCAACTCAACCAGCAAATTGTTTCTAGTACAAGTTGTTTCTATCTCTCTGTTTTCATGACTTCCATGGAATTTAAGGTAATAAAGTCGATGCGTTTCAATCGCCAGCAATCAGTAAAAAAACTAAAGACGGAGTTGATGTCAAGAAGCTTGATAGCCTCTTTGCAAACTGATTTCAGCTTTGTCAGTTGATACTATAGTTATTACTTGATATTTGGTTAAGCAAAAAATAAGTCATGTTTGCTCGTTATCCATGAGAACAAACCTTATCAGCAGCAACATAGAGATCGACTGCATATTCACTCATAATTCTGTCAATGTAAATGTATTTGAGCATGACATCGCAGACCCATTTTGACACGTGTCCGGACAAGGCGCCTCAATCGATATTTGATTTTCAAACATTTTTCCATTTTTTACAAAAGTTTTTATTTGGAAAGATTACAAAATGATTAAAAAGTCAAAATAAAAACTATGTTTTTAGAAGCTTTGTCAGGATGGCCATCAACTGGATTTACTCGTCAGAAGTGGATTAAGGCGGGACACGACGTTTCAAACATATGTGAATGGTCCCTATGATTTAATGGGGAAAAGTGGTTTTTGTATTTGTATCTTTTTCTCCGGAACCTGATTACAGATTTTTGCAGTTGCATATTAAAATAAAGTGAAAGCATGAGCTAAACTTTTTGATCTTGATTTTAGAAATGATTATGATTTTGACGACAAATATGCATAAAGAAGGTGCTCATAATAAAGATTGCCTAAATAGAAATTTGGTTTCATTAAATCATTAAAAAATTTTCTTTGATCAAACCATGTTGAAAGCAGTCGAGTCGAGACGATAGCCATTGACCAGTCGGAAGCAGCATTTGGAAAAGTTTCGATTGATCGCGATTTTGTTGATCTACAAGCAAAAAGATGTATCTGGATTAATCAATTTGATAGAGAATACGATAAAACATTTACATGGATCAATTGTCGAATCGAGGAGCGATAATCGAAATTCATGCCAAACGCCATGCCAGCCTGCATGTTCCTCTCATAGCACAAGTGATTGTTTCGATCAACCACACAAGCGAGCGAAATTGCAATGAAAATGAATGTTCCAATTTCAATGAGAAAGAAGAAGAAATACGTGAACTGTATCACCGATGTCTGTTCATAGAAAATGAACGAATAGAGCAGATAACAAACGGTGACAATGTCCACTCCGAATACGATGCTAATGGCCGAGGCCCAAAAGCGATTGTAACCACGAATCTCAGCACACTGGTAGGCCAAGTGAGTGTTGATTGCGCCAAAGTCAAACTGAAGTCTCAAGTTTGGTCGTTTAATCTTTGCCAGAGTATTTCCCTTGAGACGTTTGATTAGTTCATCCTGTTGAGCAATCAAATAGGCTTGCTTGATCATCACATACTTGGTGATGACGAAAAAATGATAAAACATCAGGATAACCGCTGACCAAAAAGATACACAATTTACTTTAATTAAATCAAATTGTACATATGTTATCATCCAAACGAGAAATTCGTCATTCCGTGGTTTGCCCTAGGCAATCCAAGAAAGATCTGAACAAACTTCGTTTTTCGTTTTTGCCTATAGGCAGTCTAAGGAATGACTAGACATTCCGCGTTTTATAATTCTCGTTTTAGGCAAAAGTGAAAAATATCTAAACTTTTATCTAGTTTTGCTTAGGAACACCACGGAATGACGAATTTTGGGCTTGGACGGTATATGATACCGGCAAAGTGGAAATGTCGTCATTCCGTGGTTTGCCTAGAAATATTCAAAATAATTTCAACTGTATAAAAACTTTATATTTTAGATATTGTGATATTAAAACATCCTTAATTCCTTAAAAAACATTAAATTATTTTACTATCTAATTTAACCAAAATTAAAATTTGTACTATAAGCTAGTTTTAAACATGTTTGCAAGTGAAATTACATTTTTATCGCAGTTAATTGAATTCTCAATTTTGCCTAAAGTGAAAAATTTAAAACGCGTAGTGCCTAGTCAATTTTTAGACTGCCTAGGTAAAACCCGGAATCGGACATTTCAAATATTTTTTCTTGCTTTGCCTAGACAAACCACGGAATGACGTATTTCGCGTTTCGACATAAATAAAACTTACTCAAAACACAATACCAAACCATAATTGGAAGATAGAACACCAGCATGAGTCGATGGCCAATGTCATCAAAGTCGGCACGGGCAAAATTCCACAGGAAAAACAAATAACAAACCAGCCAAGCTGAAATGGCCACAGGAAGTATCGTCTTTTTGGTTAGATTTCGAAATTTGTACATTTTCTTTGCATTCTCTTTGTTCCAGACTAGATTTGATGAAATTAGTTTAAGTTTGAGAAATTGGAAATGTAAATGTTTACCTTTGCCATTGACAATCAAATCGTAGTCTCCATTTGGACCATACACAAAGTACATGCAGTAGCGATCCGATAGCCATGAAACAAAGGTAAATGTGAAGCCATACAAGCCGAGGCCAGTAACAGCCGCAAGTACTATCATGTCGCCTTGTCGCCAAAATTCCTCTGTATACATTCGATGGGTCAACAGTTGGGCCATTGGTCGAGTGTAGTACTCGAAATCATCCTTCCACATGACCCAAACAGTGTGAGTGGCTATGAAAGCCCAAACACAAATTGGCATAATGAAGAAACGTTGAATTCGTAGTTCACGAGCTCGTTTCACTCGATGCGAAGCCAAATTGTGAACGCCGACACCAGGCGGAGCATCAATGATGGAATCAAATGCGTAGAGACATGCTTTGACATGTGAACTCACAAACCAAATCAACAAATTCAATGGCTTGTCAAGTAGCCAAACAAAAGCAAACCAAATTTTTGCAAAAATCATTCTTAAGGATAGAACATTTTTTAATTAAGAATATTTATTTTTGTTAGAATTATTAATTTTAATTAGCTATTTTTTTACTGCTATTGCAAAAGTTAGAAATTACAATTAGACCAATGGACTATTCCACAGAAGTGTCTCTACCGACTCAATTTCAAATGTCGACCATTCAAAGATTGGGGCGCCAAATCGTGTCATAAATTACTTTCATCACCGATGGTACGCCAATTAAAAATTATTTTAAAATGCAAATTTATTTATTATTATTATTTTTTATTTGAATAATATTTTGAAGTAAAGTCAATTAAATATTATTCTCATATATTTCATTATCTTAATAATTGCTATTTTTAATTGAATTTTTATTGATAATATAATTTAAAAATTAGGTAAATGGAAAATTCCTCTTCAGTGACTCGACGTCGGTTCCCAAAGTTAACTTGAATTTCAATATGAATCGATCAAATTGGGTAGATGTTGGAGATCAGAACAACTAAGACGCAGTTGTTGGTGAATTGAAATAAAATTTTCCATTCTTAATGACGAATCTTAATGGCATGCATGACCAGCGCCGTTCCACCCCTAGGAACACCAGGAGCATGTACGCGAGGCGCCAAACTAAACAGGGACGCAAAATTGGGGTCGGTTGAACAAATAGGCGGCAGCGAAAAGACCGCAAATTTTTTGAAATCATAGTTTATGAAGATCGTACTTCAATAAAAAGGCACTTTATCAACGTCTCAATTAATTTATCTTCCACTTCCACACAGTGCATTTTTCTGTGGCGCTTATTGGAAGGCAGCGCTTATTAAAGATTATACGGTAAACGGACTCTAAGAAAAAATGGCAGAGGTGGATTTAGTGTGGCGTTTGGTGGGAGAAAGATTTCACGGACTCCTGATTTGGATTGGTTCTTTTGAATTGTCGACTTTAAACTTTTTATTACTGATATTAAGTTCACTTTGCTTGGACCAAAACAACTAAAACCATATATATGTTTTAGCCTTTATCAGTTTCCATCCCTCAGTTTTCATGACATCTTCAGCATTCATAGTGATAAAGTTGATGCATTTCGATTTGAGTTCCACCGCATTGCAACCGTCTGCAATCAATAGAACACTGCAGACAGTGTCAATGTCGAGCAACTTGACCAGTGCCTCTTCACAGGCCAATTTTAACTTTGTCAGTTGATACTAATTTGGATTGATAAAACAAAACATGACAAGTTTGTTGTATCGGTAAAATATGAACAAACCTTATCAGCTGCCACAAACAGATCGAATGCATATTCACTCATATTGGATGGAATGCAGCCCGTGTAAATGTGCTTGAGCATCTCTTCGCACACGTCACTCGACATGTCCTCAATTGAGATGCGATTTTCCCGAACTTCTAGTGTGTCCTTATGCTCGAACATTGCAGCAAACACCGAAGATCGTGCCGCAAGCACAATCTTATGAACACGAAAATCTTTGCCACCAGTCGACAATGTCATATCGCTTAGAGTTCCATTCGTTAGAAGTGAACCAAAATCATCAGACAAATCGATCAATTTTTTAGCCTTTTTGACATTAGCAACTTCTTCTATTATATCCACCTATACAATGTAATAAAGTATTGAGAATATGAATGTCTAATTAAATAGAACATACCAAACATGTAATCGCCAAATTATTATTCTTCAGTTGACGTTTACATATCTCATACGAACTGTAGTCGTGGAACTTGTCTCGATCACTTGGATTACTTTCGAATACTAAATTCATAGAGGACAAATTAACAATTATTAAAATTATAATATACAAATAATAATAATAATAATATTAAAAACATACTTCGAGTACGAACTTTGTGTCCATCCGAATTAATCATCGAAATGAAAAATTTAAATTTAGATTCTTTTACACAATCACGTTCATTCTGTTTGCATTGCAATAATACTCGTGTCTTTTTTCTAAATACATCAAACAACAGGTGAAATGACAACTTCTTGACAGATGAAACAAATTTTGGACTGAGATGGGTACTTGGATTCGAAAAGTTTTCAATCTCCCATGAAAGCTTAGCCGCGTCCGTCACTGATAAGTGAATTATGGATGTCATAATAATTGTCTCTAATATTTTTGCAGTTCAATGATAAACGAATTGAATTTTTAGAAAACATGAAAATCTCGTTAAAAACTGTAACTTAAAGTAGAACTTGAGCTGGAGTGGTTGAGTGAACTTTAGTTAAAAACTTATGTAGCTGTATAGCCCCTACACAGAATACAGTGTAGCTGAATTTAATAACAACAAAACATTGACAGGATACCGCAGAGGTAGCGCCATCTAGTGGGCTAAATCTAAACCAAATCAAATGATGAAATGTTTATTTAAAATAAGCAGACTAATTTGGCTAAATCTCTTATATAAAAATAATGTTTCTAGTAATTGTTGATTCAAAATTAATTCAAAATGTCTCTAGTAATTACTCGACTTTGAGTCTTTTATTACTGAAATAAGGTTGACTTTCCTGGGATAAGCGTCCAAACAACTCAACCAGCAAATCGTGTTTCACCTCAATCTGTTTCCATCCCTCAGTTTTCATGACTTCCACAGAATTGTTGGTGATATAGTGGATGCATTTTGATTTGAGTTTCACGGAATTGCAACCGTCAGCAATCAGTAGAACGCTAGAGACTGAGTTGATGTCGAGCAGATTTATTAACGCCTTTTCGCAAGCAGATTTCAAATTTGTCAGTTGATACTATTTGGATTGATAAACACAAAATAAATTTAGTTTTATATTTTAAAAAAACTTAAACGAACCTTATCAGCAGCAACATAGAGATCGAATGCATATTCACTCATATTGGACGGATTTCGACCCGTGTAGATGTGCTTGAGCATCTCCTCACAAACATCACTCGACATGTCCACAATTGAGATTCTGCCTTCCATCGCTTCTTTGCTGTCCTTATTCTCGAACATTGCATCAAACACAGGCGATCGAGAAGCAAGAATAATTTTGTGAACTGGAAAATCTTTGCCACCAACCGACAGGGTAATATCACTTAGAGATCCACTTGTAAGAAGTGTACCAAAATTATCCGACAAGTTCATCATGTCCTCAGCATTAACATCAGGAACTTCCTCGAGTATTTCCACCTGTTCACAAAATATTGAATAAATTTCTCGGTTCATTGTCATTTTTGCTTCAAAATCACAAACCGAACAAAGAATATTCAACTTGTTGAGATTATGCTCATATTCCTCCACGTATTGTTTACATATGTCAAATGAAATGTAGTCATCGAAGCATTTCTCACCTCTACGGACTTCCATACGTTTAAATTCAAATTCTAATAAAATATTCAAATACTCAAATTATACAAACAAAAACGCATGTAGTACATACCTTGAGAATGGACCTGTTCTTGATATTCTGGTAAAATCTCACGACGTGTTATCGCAATTTGATATCGAATGGGCAATTCTGAATCCTGACCAGATGAATTACTGTGCAGCATTACACTCGTTTTGTTTTGTTCAACTTTAAAATACAAACAGAACATAAACTCCAAAGTACGAGAACAAAATTTGGGACTGCCTTCAACAAACGGGTCACTAATGCCCCTAATGGCCCATATAAGTAGGGCACTATCTTTCACAACGAGCTTTTTTGGCCAATTCGTAGACATATTAGGACATTTTCACAAACAAACGCACAATTTTGTCAAAGTGTCCATAGTTACAGCATATGCAAAGTTGAAATCAAAACAACAAAATATCAACAAAACATTGGATATGTTGCGCCATCTAAAGTGCTAGAGTTAAACAATTTTTTAAAATTAAAATATGATTGAATTGTAAATTTATTTAATGATATTCTCAAAAAAATCGATTGCACAGAATAAAAAAATTTAAAACAATAACCGGAAATAATGCTTGATATGATCGTGAATTTAATTTGTTGTATTTTATTGTATTTTACTTGACTTTTTGTTTTTTTATTACAACTACTGAAATAAGGCAGACTTTTCTTGGATAAGTGTCCATACAGTTCAACCAGCAGTTCATTTTTAGCCGCAATCTGTTTCCATCCTTCACTTTTCATGACTTCCGAAGAATTTTTGGTGATAAATTTGATGCAACTCGATTTGAGCTTCAATGCATTGCAACCGTCCGCAATCAGTAGAACACTGGAGACGGAGTTAATGTCGAGCAGAGTGATTAGTGCCTTTTGGCAGGCTATTTTTAGTCTCGTCAGTTGATACTATTTTGAATTGTTGATAGAAAAATTGAAAAAATCAAATTGATTGTAAACGAACCTTATCAGCAGCAACATAGAGATCGAATGCATATTCGCTCATTTTGGTCGGAATACTGCCCGTGTAAATATGCTTGAGCATCTCCCCGCACACATCACTCGACATGTCCTCAATTGAGATTCGATTTTCCTGCACTTCTTTACTGTCCTTATTCTCGAACATTGCACCAAAAACCGGAGATCGTGCAGCAAGCACAATCTTGTGAACACAAAAATCTTTGCCACCAGCCGACAGGGTCATATCGCTTAGAGTTCCGCTTGTAAGCATAGAACCAAAATTAGCAGATAAATCCACCAGTTCGTCAACCTTGAAATCTTCTTCGTATATCTGAACCTGTTCAAAAAATTGTAAATTTAGAAACATTGAATTATTTGTTTAAAAAACACAAACCGAGCCAACAAACTTCAGTGCACCTTGCGTCATATAACGCTGACAATATTCAAATGAACAGTACTCATCAGGAATGGCATGCTCACTGCGTCTATATTCAAATGCTAAATAAGTGTTAACACAAATTTTAAATTAAAATTCACAACAAATCCAAACATACTCCTCGGCGAGGCCACTTGTCCTCTGTATGGATTGTACATTGCAATGTTCAATTGCACCCGAATGTCATTTTCCCACTCGTCTGCAGTGATACATTGCAGTGTCAGTTGTGTTCTGGTTTGTTTCACTTCAAAGTACAAATGAAATTTCATCTTCAAGATTGGCGTTACAATTTCATGACTTTTTCGTGTGCACGGATCGCGCAAATCCTCAATTGTCCATCTGATGATATCCTTGTCAATGGCTGGTCTTCTTTTTGTGAGACAATTTGATGCCATTGTTGTGTTGATTTGATTTGAGAGGTGGGCAAGTAAAATTTACTAATAACCCGTGGGTTGACTTAATCTGCAGCAGACATTACTGAAAATATAAAAACAAATTGAAAAATGCTTTGTTCTGCAGTGGCGTATTGTGGGGGCACTGGTGGAACATACAGCCCCACTTGTTATTGTCAAAATAAATGCATTTTGGCTATAGGACTGACTGTTTTAACTTTCAACTATGGATCTTACTGCCCACCGAGAAAATTTTCTGTATACCGGGTATACTATACCCCAACTCTTACTGACTGCATGCTACTCACACATGTGAGCTCTATACTATTCTAACTCGGAAAACAAGCGAATGTAAAAGTTCTTTGGCCTGTAGCTTTGCAGTGGCGTGTTTGAGGGCACTGAAGGGACATATGCCCCTCATTTGATATTGTCAAAATAAATGCGTTTTGCTATAGAACAGACAGCTATTGGTTCCAATTATGGATCGTATTGCCCCCTTAAGAAAATTTTCTGAATACCCCACTCCGATCTGACTGAGCATGCGTGAGCTTTTTTCTTGTAACTGTCATTCAGATAAACAAAGGCAGTGTTCAAGTTATAACTATTCATTCAGCGAATAGTATTCGTGAGACTTGACTATTTTTCCCCAAGAAAAATCACCAATATTCATTCACGTGCGATAAGTCTTACTTGCGAAATTATTGGCACAATCATTAATAAGCACAATCACTAAAGTATCTTCAAGTCCAAATTATATACAATACATAGAGACAAATTCACTAGAAAATTCGTCATGGAACTCAACTCACCACGGTTTGAGTACTGTCTCCTCTATCTCTTGGAACTTTTTCCCGTCAATATCCAATCGCAACTTCGAGCTGTGTGCTCACTGTGGAAATCGCTCATTGAACAACGAATCTGGTGTAAAGTGAAGGAAATTTATATCAAATATTATGACAACGATGACGATTATTTGATTACCTTTGACGATTGCATGCGGTGCAAAGTTGACTCCACCTTGGAACGATTTGTCACCAATGAAAACTTTCCTGGTTTGACTTCCTTGGACTTGCACTTTGCTTATGATAACAAGCCATCGAGCAAGTCACTTGTGTCCCACTGTCTCACTCAGTGGACTTTCACTTTAACCGATTTGATATTGACGCCTTTTGTAGAACATTCTCGCGAATGTCAATCGGCCCTGTGGAGACAGATTGACTCGTTGAAGTCGTTGAAATCACTTGAATTGTACTTTTGTGAATCTGATAGTAGTGATTGGACAATTCCAAATAATATTTCAATTTTGGTCAATTTAAAAAAGTTTACATTGAATGATTATGTCAATGATCAAATGTGTGCATTGACTCAGCTTGGACCAAATTTAAGACAGTTGTTTTATGTAGAAACTAAACCAGCGACCATTCAATTGCTCAATTCGACTGTATCAAAGTGGATTTCTCTCCGTAAACTTTGTATTGAAATGACTTGTAAATCTTCCAAGGTAACCAATTCCTAATCTCAATTTAATTTTCAATTTCACCAACCCTCATTTTCCCATCACAGCTATTGGACCATCTCACTGCACTGGCTCAACTCAAACAACTGGAGAAGATTATATTTTGGAATGTCGATTGGGACCAATTCAATTCTCTGATCACACCAAGTCTCAGTCACGATTATCCTAAATTGATTTCTGTCAAACATTTTAGAATATTACTCAAGAATTTTACTCAGCACTCCGATCCTCGTTACCACATTGATCAATTTGATCGATTCTTTTTCGCTTGTATGCCAATCATGTTTCCATCCCTGGAGATCATTAATGTGGATATGTATGGTCCAGACGATCAACAATTTGTTGACATGATCCATGATAAAATGAAACGAAAGTTTGTTGCCCTGGTCCAAGGACAATTTGTGTTACGTCCTTATGTGCGTAGATAGCGCTAAGCTTTGTCAGTTAAGACTATTTGGTGTGAATAAAACAAAAATAAAGTTTGGATCGTTTCCAGTATGAACGAACCTTATCAGCAGCAACAAAGAGATCGAATGCATATTCGCTAATGGACGGAATACTGCCCGTGTAGATGTAGATGTGTTCAATAGTATTCAATTCATCATAATCACACATTTCTGTGACTATCCCAAATTAATTTTCACATTTTGAAAGCTAAAAAATAAAACCATTTATTGCAACAAACTAATTGAATTTAAACATTATGTATTCTCAGACAAATATATGCGATCTTGGTAAGCATATTAACAAAGCATTTAAACATCATAATGATCCCAATGGCATTGAATTTCATCCCATTTGGATGTAGTCGGAGCGTTCGCTATTAATTGTCGAGCGTAAGCGAAGACTATGGTTCCACTTTTTAGAATCTTGTCCAGCTAACTCCTCCTACATTTCTTAACCGATTTGCTTCAAATTTGGCCAAAGTGCTTAGAATAACGTGCAGATGTGCAGTTTGACCTTGGTTTTTGTGAAAAATGTTTTTCCGGTGTACCTGCCGAACAAATCTCTGATTGAAAATGTCTCAGCTTGAGGCCCCATTGTTGGGTCTCTTGTCCAACAATGAGTCCCGCAACGAGTGCAACAATGAAAACATGAAATTTGGTCAAAGAGAGGAACGAGTTAAGTTAGTTTTAGGTGGTTAGGTGAGTGTGGGCGCCGGTTAGGATATGGTTAGGTTAGGTTTAGGTGATTAGGTGAGTGTGGGCGTCGGTTAGGATAGGGTTAGGTTAGGTTTATGTGGTTAGGTGAGTGTGGGCGTCATTAGGTTTAGGTTAGGTTAGGTTTATGTGGTTAGGTGAGTGTGGGCGTCGTTAGGTTTAGGTTAGGTTAGGTGGTTAGGTGGGTGTGGGCGTCGGTTAGGATATGGTTAGGTTAGGTTTAGGTGGTTAGGTGTGTATGGATTTTGCTTACACTCGACCATTCCCCAGAATTTCAATTTTGGGGACATTACTTTCAAAATAATATCAAAGAATTTGAATTTAGCACCCGCAGGGCCCACTAGTACTCAATTGTTTATGAGTTGCTCTTTTGCCATTTGACAAAACGCGTTATCAACATTGGTTTTGTTCCTATGAGAGGGAAAGCTGGTAGAAACATAATATCTTCAAGTCTTTTAACCCTACTTAATACCACATGTGCACATAAGTCATTCGATCTGTTTTCACTATTACCTACAATCACCTTGGTAAGAGTTTGACCTTGCCAGTGCATAAAATAGTTTTAAAGCCAATGTAAAATCAGATTCCGGCCGATCGCAATTGCAATTTTTGAGGATTTTTTCCTGAATTTGTTCAAGGTCCTTAGTATCCCAATTCAGGGATCATAGAATCCCAGCGTTAGCTGTGGTCCTTTGTAGTAATTAAACTCGACCATAACAAACTTAGTATGATTTGTATGCTAATTGGCAAGGAACGAAGCATCACGAAGCTAGATTTAACACATGATTCAATCACATTTTTGATTCAACTTCATGAATGGTTTCCAAGAATATTGACAAAGGCAATTCTTGCAATCTGAACTTCTAATTTGTCAATTGTTCTCAGCAGTGCACCCCTTGTTGGTTGTCTAAAGATAAAAACCTTATGTGATTTTTTCAGTTTCACTTAAAATCGTATTTCATTTAAAGTCTTTCGGAGTTGCAGAAATAACTGACGAATCTGTGATGATATTCAGAAATGCGTGCGTATGCCAACAAAAACCGATAATTGAACGAGATTTTTATTGTTCTGGAGCTGGTGACGAAGACTTTGTCAGTAAAAATCTGGGAATATCGCCATAGTCACATTGTTACATTTGAATCATATGCAAATTGCATGTTTTAAAGGCAGTTCAGTCAAACAGGCAAACTGTTTCACGAAAACAATATTAAAAGCAAAATATAGAATGAAATAAAAAGATTTACGCTGCACAAACGAATAGATCTGGATAGCGAAAACAGCTCAAAATATCACAAACTGTGGCCAAAGGAGCAAGAGATGACAACCCAACGATGTAAACAAAGCAGCCACAGCTACACTCAGACCCACTCAGCTGACAACAGCAACAACAGAAACCACATCAAAGATAGTTTGTCACTTTTAGTCACTAGGTGGCGCTAGTGGTCTAATCTTATCTTTGAGTTTTTGAAGACGCCAGGTATTTATGACACACCTCCACGATATTCTAAGGCTATTCCCAAAATCTTATGCAAATCGGTTCAGTCGTTTTGGCTGGATAATTCGGGCAAGGAACGCCAAAAGCTGTGGTATAGTCTCCGCTGCTTCGCACGCTCCGACAAAAAAGTTAAAAGATAAAGTTGTTTTTATGCATGAGACAAATGTTAATAATGTGAAGAAAATGATGTCCCAGCAGAAGAGGTAGGGCTGACTTTTAGCTTCTTAATGCACCCGAGATATGGATGACTTTTCTTGGACAAGTGACCAAACAGCTCAACCAAAAAAAAAATTTTAGCCGCAATATGTTTCCATCCTTCAGTTTTCATGACTTCTTCTGAATGAACACCCAGCTCGGAAAAACGAGTTGTTGAAATAATGTTAATCAATTGTCTTACAACGTTGTTGGACAATGTTTATTATGACACAATAACGATTGTTATAACATTGGTTCTTGACCATGCATGAACAATTGTTTTTGAACAAGTGCTTAACTATTGTTAAGATATTGTTACTGAACAATATGCTTCCAATGAAAGATTGTTCACTCATAATTGTTAAAACATTGTTACAACGTTGTCTTGCAACAATAACCTTTCCTACTAGTACTGCTTTACAGCTGCCGTATTAATTAGCTAATTATACACGAAATCACATTAATAATTTATTGATATAACAGAATTATAACAATCATCAAAGAACAACAAGAATATAAAACAACATAGTTGGAAATCTTGACTTCAGGTTTCACTTAATGTATCGATACGTAACCATCGTTAGCCAAAGTATTTAGGCATTCGGTGAAAACAAATGGAATTAGAATCTTGGACGTGTTCAATAGCTTTAAATGAAATTCCAACCAATATTTTGAAAGATGTAAATAGATTTCGAGTGGTGGGTGAGATTGTTACTTGATGATACTACAAAAATATTAGAAGATTTAGATAATTTGCTAAATAAATGTACTAACAGACTTACAAATTATGGAGTACTTGATACCGAAATTAAACAAATTGTAAATTTACATGACAACAACAAGTTTCACATCACTCTTATAAGTATACTCGAGTCAATCAGAATTTCTATCAATTTGAGTGGAACAGTGAGGAAAACAATCGAGAAGACAACCCGAATCGTAGAACAAGCTTCGTGCGTGAATAGTCAATTTCGGAAATATAAATAAATAAATAAATACACTAGGCATTAACACACGGTTACAATATCTAATAGGTTCACGGGCACAAAAAAATAATTCTCAGTGTACAAAGGAATCCGGTAGATTGAGGAATAAATCTTTTAAGTTCATCAGTTTGTACAACAGGAACGAAATAACACAACACAACTCCAAACTTAACCGTCACTAAAGCGATCGCCACACACAAACAGCTGTGTAACTGCAATGCTATGTGACGTTCACAGAGGAGGTTACAGATATAAAAAATTGTTAAATTTTGGTTAAACCAATGTCTGCCAACAATTGTCTTCTGTCAGGTGTTATTCAATTGTTGGCAGACAATAGTATAACAATTGATCTGTTGACAATCCTTGAATAGCATTTGGCAATTGTTTATTCCTTGTTAAACAGTTGTTAGGCCAACAATTGTAGACCAACAACTGTCCGACAAGAAGCGCTTTCCGAGCTGGGCAGTGAGTGAAAGAACGAAATTGCGTATTGGAAATGAACAACTGTAGAATGACTTGAACTCAATGATGATAAAACCAAAAAACAGAACTACAGGCGAGAAAGAATTGCTCGGGCTTGGGTCTCAGTGAAAACCCAAATGGAAGCAAAACAAATGAAACATCAAAATAAGACAAACGTTAACACAAAAGAAGCAGACAACCGAACTAGACGAGCGCTCAACAAAAAGTCTATAAACGTCATAAGAACGTCTCAAATCACAAACAGCAAATTAGTTTGAAAATTATCGGATAATTTTCTTACCGAATGAGAATTAGCGTAAATTGTTTACAATACTAAAGGACTAATTTGAACGATATTTTTTTATTAAAATAAAAATTAATTCAGAGGGGGAATTACAAAAAAATGGCAGTGCATAGTAAAAGTAATGTTTTTGTCAATGGGTTAATGGGTTAACAGATGCTATTGTGTAGTTTTCAATGGTGTTTTCTTGTATTACTTGACTCTTAACTTTTTATTACTGAAATATGGTTGACTTTTCTTGGACAAGTGTCCAAACAACTCAATGAGCAAATCGTTTTTAGCCTCAATCTGTTTCCATCCATCACTTTTCATGACATCTACAGAATTTTTGGTGATAAATTTGATGCAACTCGATTTGAGCTTCAACGCATTGCAACCGTCAGCAATGAGCAGAACACTGGTGACGGAGTTGATGTCGAGCAGCTTGATTAGTGCCCTTTCGCAGACCGATTTAAGCTTTGTAAGTTGATACTAATTTGGATGAAACAACCACAAAAAAGTATAAGTTTGCTATTGTTGAACAAATAAAATGAGCGAACAGACCTTATCAGCAGCCACAAACAGATCAAAGGCAAATTCACTCATGCAAGGAATGCTACCCGTGTAGATGTGTCTGAGCATCACTTGGCACACATCACTCGACATGTCCTCAATTGAGATTCGATTTTCCTGTACTTCGCGTATGTCCGAATGCTCAAACATTGCACCAAAGACTGGGGATCGAGCAGCGAGAATAATCTTGTGAACGGCAAAATCTTTGCCACCAGCCGACAGGATCATGTCACTTAGTTTACCCGTTTCGAGTAATGTTCCAAAGTCAGCAGATATGTCAGTTTTAGTTTCAACTTGAGACGCTATGTCTTCAAGAACGTCCACCTGAATGCAAAAATAAAATCTTTAGTTGTGATCACTTGCTTGTTTGTTTATAAAAACCTCAACAAATATTCTGCAAATATTATTTTGGAATCTAACAAACGATATCAAATCATCATAACGAATATATTTTTCGAGATCATCTTTACTTGAAGGTGGGAAACTCTTCGGTCTCCATTTGTATTCTGTGCATAATTTAAATAATTAGAATAAAAATATTCCAATGTAATTGCAAACACATACCAAAAGGGAACTGCTTATCTCCATCTGAATCTAACAATGAGACACGATACCGAATGGGACACTTGACACCAAATTGGAGAACCGATACAAGAATATCTGGTGAGGAGGATGCGTAGAAAAGGAATCCAAATGAATTCTGCTTGTTTGCAGATAAAAATCGACCGATCATTTTGCATGGTCTCGCCAGATCATATATAAAGGTGAAGTTTGTAGTGTTTTTTATGTTTAGGATTTTTGGTTTTTTATGATTATTTTTTGATGCTTCAGAAGATGCCATAGTTTGGTTGTTTTTGTTTTGAGTAATTTTGGTAACTTGAGATTCAACTTCAATGCGAGTAGTAGCAGTAACGATTCAGCGTTCATTGGACAATTCAAATCATTCAATCGATGTTAATTCTCAAGTCAATTCAACTAACTATCACGAACCTCAGTTTAAAGAAGAGATCAATGATCCATCGAATGTTCAATTGGATCCAAATGATTCAATCCATTCATCATCATCAACAAATGACGCATCACTGTTTGCTCAATCAATGAATACATCAACTTCAACTGAATCTGAATCTTTAAACACTGAAATGCATCAACAGTCTCACATTAAAGACAACGAATATGAATATGATGATGACGAAGATGAATGTGATTGTGCCGAATGTGTTTATGGAAGTATTGATTTGAAGGATCAGGCCAGCTAGAAGAGATCGGCAGTACTGCGGGAAACGAGAAGACAGACGGGCGTCAAAGATCGTTTTATAAGAAAGTGTATAGGGAGCCAAAGAGGACAGCTAAAGTGAGCGGAAAGTAATGAGGCGGGCACGAATAGAAGACTGGAGAGTGGTCAGGTTTCAATCGGCCGTCAACTGGGACAGGGAATATGTCACGGTCAGATGAGAGAGGTCCTTATATACGGTTCTGTGGTCGCGGTCGAATGGGCGGGAAGAAGCTTTTAACAGAGACAAACAGACAGAGAGATCGAGCGGTCTCGGTTAGGGTAACGGTATACTGCACCGTGCCTAGACGAGTAAAGTAAGGGCCCGCGGCAAGTGTTTCTCTGCATGGGGGCTTTATTGCATAGTTTGGACCGCTTTCACTGGCGAGTTGGGACTCCAAACTCGGGGAGAGAGATGACGGAGAAAAGGCGTCCGAAGAAGCTTGAACACTTGCACGAGAGACACACAAGTGCAAGACGCGAATTGACCGCACCAGTCGGACTGCATCAATTCAATTAGAAAACAAAACCAACGTTGATGACAATACTATTTAGTCTAATACTCAAGCACATTCCAAGAGGGTGGTTAGGCAATAAATTATTTGGGCTCTATTGTCCAGTGTCATTTCCCACGCTATAGTATTGAGGTCGCGGTTGAGGCCCTTTGTCTTTATTCTTTTGGACCATCTGGAGGGAATATATATTGAATACCAGAAAGAAACCAAACAAAACAATACGTATTCAAAACGTAGTATTGCGTATCAGTGACACAATCTCATACCTGGTGAACTAACCCCCGACCGTTTGCAAAAGTCAAATGAACAAAAATCACCGTACTTGCCAATGTCACTGGGGTTATATTCAAATACTAAATACATGCAAAGAATTAAGCACAAATTTGGATATATCATAGAAATCGTAACATTCCAAACAAAACATACTTTTAGCATTAACAAATTGTACGGGGTGCTGTTTGAATATGGCAATGTTCGCTCGTATTCGCATGTCATTTCCCCACTCATTTGAATTGATAAATCTCACTGATATTCGTACATAGTTTTGTTCTACATTAAAAAACAAACGAAATCTCATATTTCGAAATGGTGAAGCAAATTGGCAGCTTTTTCGTAAGCATGGATCACGTACATCCCTAATGGCCCACTTGAGCTTAGCAATGTCTGGACAATTTGAAGACATGGTTTTGCTGTTTTCAGATTGGAAAGTTAATTTTTTCAATCTATTCACTTGAATTTATGACTGAAAACAAACGAATAAAAAAGTTCTTTGGCCTGTAGCTCTGCAGTGGCGTATTTGGGGGCACTGGAGGAACATACTGCCCCCACTTGTTACTGTCAGAATAAATGCATTTTGCAATGGAACTAACAACAGTAGCTTTCAATTATGGATCGTACTGCCCCTTTCGATACAATTTTCTGAATACCCCACTCTGATCTGACTGAGCATGCGTGAGCGCATGATTGTATAGCTGCAGTCATTCATACTCATGTAAATAAAGGCAGTGAGTTCACTGTTCAATGAATAGTATTCATGACTTATGAAATGAATCATGCTGTTTGACTATTTTTTCTAAGAAAACTCACCAATCTTCACTCAGATGATTAGTCAAATTTTTAAAGATTAAATTATCAAGTCCAAATTTTAAAATTCAACAAAACAAATTAAGTGATCACTCACATTAAGTGAACGATCGTCATGGAACTCAACTCACCTCGGTTTGGGTACTGTCTCCTCTATCTTTTGGAACTTTTTCCCGTCAATATCCAATCGCAACTTCGAGCTGTGTGCTCACAGTGGAAATCGCTCATTGAACAACGAGTTTGGAGTAAAGTGAAGAAAATTGATATCACTTTTTATGACGACTATGACAATTATTTGATTACCTTTGACGATTGCATTTCACTGCTGTGCAAAGTTGATTCCACCTTGAAACGATTTGTCACCAATGAAAACTTTCCTGGTGTGACTTCGTTAGGCTTGCACTTTGCTTTTGATAACAAGCCATCGAGCAAGTCACTTGCGTCCCACTGTCTCACTCAGTGGACTTTCACTTTAACCGATTTGAAATTGATGCCTTTTGTAGAACATTCTCGCGAATGTCAATCGGCCCTGTGGAGACAGATTGACTTGTTGAAGTCATTGAAATCACTTGAATTAACCATTTTTGAAGATTTTGAAGATAGTGATTGGACAGTTCCAAAGAATCTTTCAATTTTGACCAATTTAGAAAGGCTTTCATTGAGTGATGGTGGGAAAGGCCAACGACGTGCTTTGACTCAACTTGGCCCAAATTTGAAACGATTAATTTTTGCAGAATCTAGACCAGCGAGCATTCGATTGCTCACGTCGATTGTACCAAAGTGGATTTTTCTCCGTGAACTTAATATTTCAATTTGTAAATCTTCCAAGGTAACCAATGCCCAATCTTAATTCCATTTCAATTTCACCCAACCCTCAACTTTCTTTCACAGCCATATCTATTGGATCATCTCACAGCATTGGCTCACCTCAATCAACTAAACAGGCTTGAATTGTGGAATGCCGACTGGGACCAATTCAACTTTTTGATCACACCAAGTCTCAGTCACGATTATCCCAAATTGATTTCTGTCAAACATTTGGACATAGGATTCTTGAATACGGTTCAACACTCCGATCCTCGTCATCAAATTGATCGATTTGATCGATTCTTTTTCGCTTGTATGCCAATCATGTTTCCATCCCTGGAGACCATTAAGGTGGAGATGTTCGGTCCAGACGATCAACAATTTGTTGACATGATCCAGGACAAAATGAAACAAAAGTTTGTCGCCCTGGTACATGGACAATTTGTGTTACATCCTTATGTGCTTAGATAGTGCTAAATGCTAATGAACAACAAATCTCATATTATCCATTAACTTTTCTCACATTATTTGCTCGATTCAACCAACCGAAAAACCAATTCACCCTAAATTAATTTTCATCATCTTGAAAGCGAAATCTAACTATTTTTGAAAGAAACCAATTGAATTTAATCTTTATAATTGAAAAAATAATGTTTATTGAACAAAAAAATATTATACATGAATGTCGAATATTTTCAATGTTCCTCGTGTACTTTACTTTACTTTTAACTTTAGCCATGGTTTTGCAGTTTTCAGAGTGGATAGTTAATTTTCAATCTATTTACTTGACAGGATGACTGAAAACAAACGAATAGAAAAGTTCTTTAGCTCTGCAGTGGCGTATCTGGAGGGGGCACTGGAGGAACATACTGCCCCCACTTGTTATTGTCAGAATAAACACATTTTGTAATAGAACTGAGTGCAGTTGCTTTAAATTATGGATCGTACTGCCCCCTCGAAAAAATTTTCTGTATACCCCACTATGATCTGACTGAGCATGGGCGAGCGCATGCTTGTAACAGTCATTAATGAATTCATGTAAACACAGCCTGTGCTCAAGTGCCAAAGTTTACTATTCAATGAATAGTATTCATAAGGCTTGACTATTTGTCACCAAAAAATCACAAATCTTCACTCAGGTGATTAGACTTACTTGCGAAATCATTTATTACACAACATTCACAAGTATCTTCAAGTCCAAATTTCAAAATTCAGCGAGATCAATTCACGAGAAGATTCATCATGGAACTCAACTCACCTCGGTTTGAGTACTGTCTCCTCTATCTCTTGGAACTTTTTCCCGTCAATATCCAATCGCAACTTCGAGCTGTGTGCTCACTGTGGAAATCGCTCATTGAACAACGAATCTGGTGTAAAGTGAAGAATATTCGAATGAGTGATGAGGAAGTTGGCGTTTATCTTGTTCTCATTGACGATTGCTGTCCAATACCATGCAAGGTTAGTTCCACCTTGGAACGATTTTTCACCAACGAACACTTTACTGGTGTGACTTCGTTGGATTTGGACTTTTTTTGTGATAACAAGCCATCGAGCAAGTCACTTGTGTCCCACTGTCTCACTCAGTGGACTTTCACTTTAACCGATTTGAAATTGACGCCTTTTTCAGAATATTCTCGCGAATGTCATTCGGCACTGTGGAGACAGATTGACACGAACAAGTCGTTGAAATCACTTGAATTGAACTTGTGTGAATTAGATGGTAGTGATTGGACAGTTCCAAATAATCTTTCAATTTTGGCCAATTTAGAAAAGTTTATATTGAATGATGCCGTGAATGATCAAATGTGTGCATTGACTCAGCTTGGACCAAATTTGAAACAGTTGCTTTATGTAGAATCTAAATCAGCGACCATTCCATTTCTTAATTCAACTGTACCAAAGTGGGTTTCTCTCCGTGAACTTTGTATCTATTGTAAATCTACCAAGGTAACTAAACTCAATATATTTTTTATTTCAATTTCACCCAACCCTTATTTTTCCATCACAGCTATTGGATCATCTCACAGCACTGGCTCAACTCAAACAACTGAACAAACTTGAATTGAGGGCTGTCGATTGGGACCGATTCAACTCTTTGATCACACCAAGTCACAGTCGGGAATATCCCAAATTGATTTCTGTCAAACATTTGGACATAAGATTCTTGAATACGACTCAACACTCCGATCCTCGTCATCAAATTGATCAATTTGATCGATTCTTTTTCGCTTGTATGCCAATCATGTTTCCATCCCTGGAGACCATTAAGGTGGAGATGTTCGGTCCAGACGATCAACAATTTGTTGATATGATCCAGGACAAAATGAAACAAAAGTTTGTCGCCCTGGTACATGGACAATTTGTGTTACGTCCTTATGTGCTTAGATAGTGCTAAATGCAAATGTATAATGAATATTAAATTATCTGAATCTGGATATTGATACTATATGGATCTTCTAGCTTCATTCGCTCAACTCAACCAACAGAAAAATCATTTATACCATAAACATTCATGGATTGTCGAATAGAACAAATTCATTTTCTTAATCACACATCTCCATGACTATCCCAAATTAATTTTTATCATTTTGAAAATTAAAATTAAACTATTTTTTGCAAGTAACAAATTGAATTATTTATTCTCAAGCAAATATATGTGATTTTGGTAAACATATTAAGACTTTTAAAAATTAATAAATTAATAAAATATGACATTTATTTTGAATTAATGCAATGAGAATAAATTGAGGTCTGAGCAGAAGAGGTCGGACTGACTTTTAGCTTTTTATTACACCCGAGATATGGTTGACTTTTCTTGGACAAGTGACCAAACAGCTCAACCAGCAGCTCATTTTTAGCCGCAATCTGTTTCCATCCTTCAGTTTTCATGACATCCACAGAATTGTCAGTGATGAATTCGAGGCATTTCAATTTGAGCTTCGACGCATTACAACCGTCTGCAATCAGTAGAACACTGCAGACAGTGTCTAGGTCTAGCAACTTTGAAAGTGCCTCTTCGCAGATCGATTTAAGCTTTGTCAGTTGATACTATTTGGGTGAAACAAATAAAAAATAAGTCGTTTGTTGTATTTCTGAAGATTCTGTAACAAACCTTATCAGCAGCAACATAGAGATCGAATGCATATTCACTCATATTGGACGGAACCTGACCCGTGTAGATGTGCTTGAGCATCACTTCGCACACATCACTCGACATGTCCTCAATTGAGATTCGATTTTCTTGCATTTCTCTACTGTCCTTATGTTCAAACATTGCACCAAACACTGGCGATCGAGCAGCAAGAATATTCTTGTGGACAGGAAAATCTTTACCACCCACAACCGACAGGGTCATATCGCTCAGAGTTCCAGAAGTGAGAAGTGAACCAAAAGAATCCGACAAGTCCATCAAGTCTTCAACCTTGACATCGGGGATTTCTTCAATTATTTTCACCTGCAAAAAAAATAATATATCAGTAATTTTTGGATCATTTTGTTTCTTGCACAAACACAAACCGAACATATAACCCTGAGGGTGTTATTCATTAAATAACGCTTGCACATATCAAATGAACAGTAGTCGTAGTACTTGTTTTTGCCGAGTTTACATTGCATTACTAAAATTCAAAATTAAATTTATAAAAAATAGAGTTGACAAAACAACCAACTTACCTCGATCCAGAAACAGTTGTCCAGTGCCTTCACTGTACAGTCCAATGTGATATCGAAAACTAAACTTGTCCCTGTCAAAGTCGTCTGCGTTGATGCATCGCAGCAGTACTCGAGTCTTGTTTTGTACCAACTCAAAAAAGAGTCGAAATTTCATCTTCTTGAGGGGCGATTCAAAGTAGGGACTATTGTGGACACTTGGATCGCGAATATTCTTAATTTTCCACTTGAGCTTGACAGTGTCTACCACAGCCTTATTTTTGGGCCATTTTGTGGTTGCCATGATGGTGCTGGTTAGCACAAATCAAATTTCAATCCAATTAGTCATTCAGAGCCAATGCTTGATTCGAGCAGCTTGATAAAATGATGATGTGCAATGTAAAAATGTTTGGTATGGTCTGTAGCAATGCAGTGGCGTTTTGATACATGATTGAGGGCGCAACAAAGAGTGGCATATGCCCCACTTGTTGTTATAAAGAAGTACACGAACTGGGCAGTAAAGCACTGGTAGTATTCACTATGGATCGTACTGCCCCTTGAGAAAATTTTCTGTATATGTTACGGCCCAAGCCCGACTTTGGCCAAAGTGCACTTTGGCCGGCCAATGTCCGCTGTAATATCATTCTCTGCATATCATTCACATTGGCCGGTCAAAGTGCACTTCGGCCGGCCCAAGCACACATTGGCCGACTGTGATCGGCCAATGTCCAAGATATTGCATCATTAAGCATCATTGATATTATCTATTAAATATTTCCGCATCATCTTATATTTAATAATTATAATAATTAAAAAGTAATTAATTGTTCATCAATTAATAAGAATAAAATTAATTTTATCACAGGTGATTAAGTCTTAAAAATTCTATTAAAATTTAAATTTGATCTAATTAATTGATTTAATAGCTCAATAAACTCATAATTAATCAATATAATTAAATTCATATTTAATCTGATAAGATTATCTAAATAAAAGAAAGTCAAATAAAGTATTTGTTGGACATTGGCCTAACCACATTGGCCAAAGTGCACATTGGCCGGTCCAAGCCCACATTGGCCGGCCAATGTGAATGATATGCGTGAAATGATATCGCAGCGTACATTGGCCGGCCAAAGTGCACTTTGGCCGAAATCGGGCTTGGGCCGTAGCATATACACCACTATTTTACGACTGACTGTGAGTGAACACAGTATCCAACTGTGCTGCTACTGTCTGCAATTAATAACAAAAACAAAACAATCACAAACTACAGATTTCGTAGCGCTATCTACAGGCTTAAAGTTAAACTATTTTTAAATGAAATTGTAATGATTGCGGAGACATTCTGTTTTATCCAAAATTGACTCGGTAGACTCGATTCAATGAATAATTGCATTTCGGACCAATAATACGATTATTAAGGATAAAAAATACTTTAATTTGATTTTCAATGTGGTCCTTGTATTTAAAATGTCGGGTTTGTACATTTTTATTCTCAGACAAATAGATATGATCTTGGCAAATATATTAAGCCATCTAATCGACAAAATATGTAGATTGAAATGATGTTCCTGCATTACTGCCAGAGTTAACTTTTACCTTTTTATTGCACCCGAGATATGGCTGACTTTTCTTGGACAAGTGACCAAACAGCTCAACCAGCAGTTCATTTTTAGCCGCAATCTGTTTCCATCCCTCACTTTTCATGACATCTACAGAATTGTCAGTGATAAAGTCAATGCAACTCGATTTGAGCTTCGTCGCATTGCAACCGTCCGCAATCAGTAGAACACTGCAGACAGTGTCGATGTCGAGTAGGTTCAAAAGTGCCTCTTCGCAGATCGATTTTAGCCTTGATAATTGATACTATTTGGGTGAAACAAAAAAAATTAATCAAATTTGCTTTGTATTTCTGAACAAACGAACCTTATCAGCAGCAACATAGAGATCGAATGCATATTCACTCATATTGGTCGGATTTCGACCCGTGTAGATGTGTCTGAGCATCACTTCGCACACATCACTCGACATGTCCTCAATTGAGATTCGATTTTCTTGCATTTCTTTACTGTCCTTATGTTCAAACATTGCAGCAAATACCGGCGATCGGGCAGCAAGAATATTCTTGTGGACAGGAAAATCTTTACCACCCACAACCGACAGGGTCATATCGCTAAGTGTTCCACTGGTGAGAAGTGAACCAAAAGAATCCGACAAGTCCATCAAGTCTTCAAGTTTGACATTGAGAATTTCTTCAAATATTTTCACCTGTAATTCAAAGTAATTCAAAGTAATTATTGATCATTTAGTTTGTCAAAGCACACAAACCGAGCATATAATCCTCAGCTTATCATCCACCACATACGGCTTGCACACATCAAATGTACCGTAGTCAAAGTATTTGTTATTATCACCGAGTTTACATACAAACACTAAATCAGATTTAAGTCAACAAAATAGAGTTTATTACAAATCAGTTAACCTTACCTCGATTATTGATAAATTTTCTAGTGCAATTGTCATTGTTCAGTGAAATGTGATATCGAACAATCAGCCGCTCCTTGTGCCATTCGTCCGCATTGACACATTGCAACGATATGCGAGTTTTGTTTTGGGCAACCTCAAAAATGAGTCGAAATGTTTTCTCCATTTGAGGCGAAGTGAATGGGTGACTTTGGTTTGCGCTTGGATCACGAATATCCTCAATGTTCCATTTGAGTGTAACAGTGTCTTTCAAGAGCCTCTTTTTGACCCATTTCGAAGTACTCGGGTTCATGTTTCAGGGTGTGGGAAAATCAATCAACTCATGCCTGAACAAAACAGCGATATCAAAATAACAAATGTTTACCAATGTTCACTTTGGACTTTTTCCCATTGCTCTGCAGTGGCGTATTTGGATATAGAAGAGGGGCACAGGAGGTGGCACATGTCCCTTGTTATTGTCAAAATGTTCGGATTATCCTGTAAGACTAACGGTTTTTCAATTTACTTTATGGGTGGCACTGCCCCAATGAGGCAATTTTCTGTATACTTTACTCATCGGTGTGTGAGTGAGCTTCAATGCAATTCATAGGATTCAACTGCAGCACAAACAACAACAAAACAAAAATAACAGTTAGAAAATATTAAATTTTAATAACTGTACACAGAACAGGTGGCACCACCTAGAGGCTAAAATAAAACTATTTTTGTATGAAAAAATTGCAATGATTCATTTCATTCATTTATTAAAATGACTACATTTAATTGATAATTTGAAAAAAATTCTTTGACAATGATCATTTATCAATGATGATTTTACAAATGTTAGATATATAAGATAGTTTTACAAAAATCGGTTAGCCCCCGAACGGTGTTCTGTTTTTTTTACTTCCAGTCGGAATTTTGATATATTTTGTTGTCAGATGATAGATAATACGATACAATGTAATAGCTTAAGTAAAAGTAGAAGTAAAGTTTTCCCCAAAAAATGTTGAAGGAAAAATATCTTTACAAAATTTAAAAAAAATAGATGAAAAAACAATTAAAAACTCATAGAATTTATGAATTGAGTCAACAGACGATTATATTTCAATTTTTTCGAATATAGGGTTAATTAAAACAATTTCGTATAATCGTTCCAGACGGGAAATATGTGGGATATCATCCAAAATTAAGAATAAAAAAATATCCAAATCAGCCAATTTGGTCATGGATTTAAAATTTGAATTTTATACATAGATTTTTTACAAAATTTCATCGCCAATAAATTGTGCTGGGTGAAACCATTTTTGATCCTTCCATGTCTTGGGCATGTGTTCTATCACTTGGCGCATTAAATCTTTATTCGATTCAATCTGTTTCCAACCTTCAGTTTTCATAACTTTAAAAAATTTAAAAAATTTTGTTTTGTTGAAAAATTCTAAACATCTCGTTTTGAGCATCGGATCATTGCAACAGTCAGCAATCAGTAGAACACGACAAAAAGAGTCAACGTCGACAAGAATGCCTAGTGCATAGGCACAGACTGGCTTGAGATGGTTCAGTTGATACTATTTTGAGGAAACAAAATTACAACAAAAATGTAAAGTAAAGTTATTGAATTGAAAATATGAACGAACCTTATCAGCAGTAACAAACAGATCAAATGCATATTCACTCATATTGGACGAAATACTGCCCGTGTAGATGTGTCTGAGCATCGCTTCGCACACATCACTCGACATGTCCTCAATTGAGATTTGATTTTCCTGTGCTTCTCGTGTGTTTTTATGTTCGAACATTGCACCAAAAACCGGAGATCGAACAGAAAGTATAAACTTATGAACATGAAAATGCTTGCCACCAGCCGACAGGATCATGTCACTCAGTTTTCCGGTTTCGAGAAACTCCCCAAAATCATCAAATGGATTTATAGTGGATAATATATCAACCTCACAATACACTTTCACTTTGCCATTCACGCGAAAATAGTTTTCAAATGTTTGCAATGAGATATATTTGAAAAAACAACGATTCCATGATTCATACTCTAAATATATGAAAAATAGAAACAATTAGTTTAAGTTTATGGAAACAACAACTTGTCAACTATTTACCAAAATTATGATGCTTCTCTCCATTGGCATCGAGAAAAGAAAATCGATATCGATATTTGAAATTTCTGTCATTCAAACTTTGGAACCTTGTGCTGAAGTCTGGACAAATCCTTGGAACCCCAAAAATTATTTGAGTGTCAATGTGACCAAAACTTGAAGTAATTTTCAATTTGCAACAAATGTCACCTGTGGATTGTGAGCAAAATAGCGGAGAAAATATTGTAACTCCCGAGTTTGTCGAATTCTGAGTTGTTTCATTGTCGAGCATTCTTTGAATATCACTTTCATCAATGGTCCACACAAGCAGGATAACATTTGTGACAATATATTTTGATTGATTCAAAGGCATTCTCGATGAGATCGCGGATTGGCTAGACTGAGGTTGCTGCAGCCATTCAATAAACAAGTACTTTCTGCCTACAATCTCATTCCATCCATCAGTTTGCATGATTTCATCACAATTTCTAGAGAAGAATTCGATGCATTTAACTTTGAGATCAGGTGAATTGCAACTGTGAGCAATCTGTAGAATATGGCAAAAAGTGTTAACATCCATCAGAATGTTTAATGCATGGGCACAGATTGGTTTCAGCTTGTTGAGTTGATACTGTTTTGAAAAACAACAGCAAAAAGTGAGTCAAGTTGTAGAATGTTTAACATGAACGAACCTTATGAACTGCAACATAAAGATCGAATGCATATTCACTCATGGACGGAATGCAACCCGTGTAGATGTGCTTGAGCATCGCTTCACATCCATCACTCGAAATGTCCTCAATCGTGATTCGATCGAGATTCCCTATATTCTCGAACATTGTACAAAACACCGGCGACCTAGCAGCAAGCACAAATTTATGAACACGAAAATCCTTGCCACCAGCCGAAAGTATAATGTCACTCAGTTTTCCTGTTTCGAAAAATTCTTCAAAGTAACCAAAAGAATTTTCGACAATTTCGTGGGCACTTGTCAGTAAATCAACCTAAATAGAAAAACTTGTACTTTCAGTACACTTTCATGTCAACACAAACCTCACAATACACTTTCACACGACCATTTTCGAGAAAATAGTTTTCAAATGTTTTCAATGGAATATATTCAACAGTACTGTAAGACAATCCTTCATTTTCTGAGTAAACAAATGTGGGATTTAGATGGGTTTATATTTTTACAAATATATTTCTTACCACAATTATAATGTTTATTTCCGTTGGAGTCGAGAAAATATAGGCGAAATCGAAACTGTTTTGATGTCTTAAAGCATATTTGAGTGTATGGAAATGTCAAGTTAAACCAAAAATGACAAGAAATAGCATTGATTTGTGAGTAAAATTGAGGGGATACGATTGATACATTCGAGCCCTGAGACACATTCTGCATTGCACTGTAAATGACACTGACACTTTTTTCAATATTCCACACAGTCAGGGCAACATCGTTGACTACATATTGAATTTCACTATTTGAAGACATTTCACTTATTTGCTTTATTTTGTTTCACAAAAATATAAAAGTAATAGTGGCCTGTCCGTGTGAGTTTGTTGTTCAACTGATTCAACAGTGATTTATTTGTTATTATATATATATATAGAAAATCAAAATAGAATGGGTAGCTCCACCTATTGAGCTTTCTTGGAACTAATTTAGCGAGTTAGATCCGATAATATAAAAACTCACAATCAAAGCAATTTTGACATATTACTTAACTTTGAGCTTTTTGTGATAATTAGTGAAATAAAGTTGACTTTATTGGGAAATTTATTTTAAAAATTGTCATCGCCCACAAATTGTGCTGGATGAAACAATTTTTGGTCCTCACAACATTTGTGCATGTGCCCCAGTGCTTCGTATAGTAAAACTTTTTTGCGTTTAAACTGCTTCCAACCATCAGTTTTCATGATATTCCTAGAATTTTTTCCGAAAAAATCTAAGCATTTCAATTTGAGCACCTTCGCATTGCAGCCTTCAGCAATCAGTAGTACACTGCAAAAAGTGTTAACTTCGAGCAATTTTTCTAATGCAAAGGCACAGATTGATTTGAGCTTGTTCAGTTGATACTATTTTGATGAAGAGAGAAAAAGTCAAGTAAAGTTATTGAAACAGAAATATGAACAAACCTTATCAGCAGCAACATAGAGATCGAATGCAAATTCACTCATGGATGGAATGCTGCCCGTGTAGATGTGCTTGAGCATCGCGTCCCACACATCGCTTGACATGTCTTCAATTGAAATTCGATTTTGTTGCATTTCTTTACTGTCCTTATGTTCGAACATTGCAGCAAACACGGGAGATCGAGCAGCAAGCACAAACTTGTGAACACGAAAATCCTTGCCCCCAGCCGAAAGTGTCATGTCACTCAGTTTTCCCGTTTCAAGAAATTGTTCAAAGTCATCAAAAGGATTGAGAGTGGTTAGTACATCAACCTATATCCAACAAAAATATACGTTAGTTACTTTTTCTATCGAAATAAATATGTAAATAAGCTTCAAGACAAACCTCACAAATCACTTTAACATAGCCATTAACACAAAAATATTTTTCAAATGTTTTCAATGAAATATATTTAACCGAATGAATATTCCATGCTTCGTGCTCTGAATAAACAAATGGGGAAAAAGTTTAAGCTTATTCAAGCCAAAATTGTATGTATCGTATAATCTTTACCAAAATAATGATGCTTCTGTCCATTGGCGTCGAGAAAATAAAAACGATATCGAAAATGGATAATTTCGTCATCGTACAATCTAGAAAAATGGCACCCCCTCCCAATAGTTATCTGAGTGTACGGAAGTGTTAAACCAATTTTAAATTTGAAACCAATGTTACTGATATTTGAATAAAAGTATGGAGAAACGATTGTTAAGCTTTTGTCTTTTGAATCCTTGGTTGATACTTGAGCGTCGAGTATTTTTTGAATATCGCTTTTTTTAATGTTCCACACAAGCAGGGCAATTTCTTTGACAGCACATTTTGCATTTGCAGATAAACACATCACGGGTTCCCATAAGTCGATCGGTCGACTGTACAGATTACGCTGCTCTAATTCTAGGTACAATTCCTTTAGGCGAATGTTATTTTTATATTTCTCCTTTTGCATGAGTTCCACATAATTTTCAACGATAAATTTGGCTAATTTCATTTTGAGATAAGTTGAATCGCAACGGCGAGCAGTCCGTAGAACACGCCAAAAAGAGTTAACATCTAGCAGAATGACTAATGCATTGCCACAGATTGACTTCAGCTTGTTGAGTTGGTACTATTTTGACATAAAATAATAAGTAAAGTTATTGAAATGAACTCAAACGAACCTTATCAGCAGCAACAAAGAGATCGAATGCATATTCACTCATGGACGGAATGCAGCCCGTGTAGATGTGCTTGAGTATCACTTCTACCAAATCACTAGACCAGCCCTTAATTACGATTCGTTTGAGATGCTTTCTATTCTCGAACATTTCACAAAACATCGGTGAGCGAGCAGCAAGCACAAACTTGTGAACACGAAAATCCTTGCCACCAGCCGAAAGTGTCATGTCACTCAGTTTTCCTGTTTCGAGAAAAGCTTCAAAGTCACCAAAAGGAATGTCGTAAATTTTGTTGACAGTTGTGAGAATATCAACCTATACATAGAAAATCATACATTTTGTCATTCAAATGAGTCAACACAACAAACCTCACAATACACTTTCACGTCATCATTATCGCTAAAATAGTCATTAAATGTGTCCAATGGAATATATTCAACCGTAAGATTAGACCATCCTTCATGTTCTGAGTTTATAAATGTAAATAATTGAAATTTTTAAAAATCATGTTTATTACCACAATTATGATGATGTTTTCCATTTGCGTCGATAAATGATAAGCGATATCGAAACTGCTGTTTTGTCTCAAAATATATTTGAGTGTTTGGAGATGTTAATTTAAGCTTTAATTTGAAAGGAATGCCATTGATTTGTGAATAAAATTCTGGAAATGAAATCGAATTATCCGAATACTTTGGGTCATTGTAAGTGACAATGTAGTTAATATTATACACCATCAGAGCAACATCATTGACAACATTTTGAATTTCTTTATTTGAAGACATTTCAACTTTATTTCACTTTATGTTTAACATTGTTTATGTTTCACAGAAATAAAAAACAACACATAAAAGCGTTAGAGGCCTGTCAGTGTGTGTTTGTGTTGGTCAGCTGATTCAACAGCAAATCTAATAATAAAATTTATTTAATAAATGCAGTGCATTATTCCGTTCAAGCGACCTCTTGTGAGGTAATATCAAATTGCAGTTGTTTACATCCGGCAGCCAACAAAAACATGGCAGTGAGCAGCAAGGCTGCAGTGCAAATGCAATCTATTTTCATCGTCCCTATTTGGCTTGAATTTTTCAGATTATAAGTGGTGTATTTTTCAATCGAGCCTCATTATTTGAATCGAGTTTTATCACTTCGGCACTGTTTTATTGTCAATGCAACTTTGCCCACTCCCCCACACAATTTCCACAATGTCGATACAGACAACGAACAACAAATCACAACAGGCCAAATGTCCTCATCTTTGTCTGCACTGCCCTCGAATGAACAATCGAACATAACTTGACCAATGGAGATGATGATGATGATGATGAAGATGAAGATGAAGATGGTTGTGATTGTGATGAATGTCAAAATAGAATCGAGGCAAATGTAGAAGATGGAGATGATGATGATGATGTCCAAATTATTGAAGACAGTGATGGACCTTCTCGGCCACCAAAGATGCAAAGAATGGACACGACTGAATCCACCAACCGACAAACACGGCTCACCAGACAGTCTTCCAGGCTTGTAATCAAATCAAGTCAAACAAATCCACCTCAGTCCGACAATAAACAGACAAATGAAACAAATGAGGAGGCAGACGAGATGAACGATGTGAACAACAACAACCAGGATAAACAAATCATTACCATCAGTGTCCAATGTCTGCACACTGGCTGTCCACTAGTGTTCCAAAACAAATGCGAACTCAAAGGCCACATGAGCACTCAACACAACATCCTGCTAAATCGATGTCTTGTCAAGGATTGCAAACAATCGTTCAATAATAAGTAAGTACATATTATATTTTTGTGATAAATTAACAAGTAAAATAATCTATAGATATAAACTACGAATGCACAACAAACAAGTTCACCCAAACATGTCCCAATGGCACTGTGACAAGTGTCCAAAGCATTTCCCCACTCGAATTGTACAATGTACAATGCACATTCAATTCTGCGTATCATTTGCTGATAAAAAAAATATATCGACAGCTCAATCCAATCCTGTTTCTATGAATTTTATCTCAAACTAATGTTTCTACTCATAAATCAGTACTTTGTCGTATGATTTTGTTTATCTTGTAACTAATTGATTTAGTACCAATAAAAAAATAATGAATTGACGTAAAAAGACGCCAATTTTAATAACGTAACATTTGGGAAATTTCAAATTAAATTCCCCTTTTAAATAATTCTGTTCTACCGGTAAATTCCCTCCAAATAGAGATTTTAATTTTATCCAACAAACAACCTTAAGATTGGTGAATTATTTGTTTTTTGTGAGCTAGAAAATTTTTCAAATAAGATTAAATGGCAATTTATTAAATAAAAAATCAAAATAAAAATCGGTGGCCTATTGGGCTCTAAAACAAAAAGGACTCACTATCAAAACCAATTTAAACACACATATTACTTGGTCTTGAGCTTTTTGTTACCATTACTGAAATAAGGTTGACTTTTGTTGGACAAACTTTGCAACAATTCGAGTACTAATCCGTGCTTGTTCATAATCTGCTTCCATGCTTCAGTTTCCATGACTTCCACAGAATTTGCGCAGAAAAAGTCGATGCATTTCAATTTGAGCTCCTTCGAGTTGGAACCGTCCGCAATCAGTAGAACACTGCAGACAGTGTCAATGCCGAGAATATTGGCAAGATCTTTTTCGCAGACAGATTTAAGCTTTGTCAGTTGATACTATTTTGATTAAAACAAAATTTTAAAAAATAAGTAATTCAATTGAAAATATGAACGAACCTTATCAGCAGCAACATAGAGATCGAAAGCATATTCACTCTTATTGGACGGAATGCTACCCGTGTAGATGTGTCTGAGCATCACTTCGGCCACATCACTCGACATGTCCTCAATTGAGATTCGGCCTTCCTGCATTTCTCTGCTGTCCTTATTCTCGAACATTGCAGCAAACACCGGAGATCGTGCAGCAAGAAACGCTTTATGAACAGCAAAATCTTTGCCCTCAACCGACAGAACCATGTCGCTAAATTTTCCACTTTCAAACAAACTTCCAAACTCATCAGACACATCAATTTTAGTATCCAAAACTGGGGGCGCTGGTTCGAGTATCTCCACCTGTAGACAAACAAACAAAAATTAAGTATATCGAATTATCGTTTTTTAAATAATCAAATAAAAATATTTACATACTTCACAGAAAAACCTCACATTGCCATCCGACAAAAAAGCTTGACATTGGTCATAGGAAAGATAGATGTGCTCTTTGGTGGGATTTTGGTCAGTTTTGTAGTTCCAATCGAAGCCTGAAAGTTGTTAAACATTTAATTAAACACAAATAAACATTAATACAAATGAATATTTATTAAATATTTATTATATTTTAATTTACCTTTAGTATGATGCTTCTGCATCAAGTCCCAAAGTGAAACATGATATCGAAGGTGAACTGCTTTATCCTCTGGCGCTTGGACAATTTTCAATTGAAATGTAACCATCGAATTTGAACCACCAAAATATTTCACTTTAAAGGCGTACTCTTTATCAGCGGAGCAAAATTTAGGTGACTCTGGATATTGACATATCTGGCCCCAGGAAATTTTACAGGTTGTTTCTGCTCTGTCTTTTATCACTGGAAGTGATGATGATGATGATGATTCAGATTTGACGAGAGCCATATTTGAGTCAATTTTTACTGAACACAAAATAATAATCAAGAGATCCAATTTTCAGTGCATGCAGGCACACTCTTAGGAGATCACTAAATGTGCTACTACTCGCTACATTAAAGTAACTTAAAGTCAAAACAAACACAGGTGGCGCCATCTGGTGGACAATAGAAAAACTATTTGTTAATGTTAAAGAATTTTTTTGTGTTAAATTGTTTTTGAGCATTTTAGGATGTTAAGATTGTTACATATTAATAAATTTTATCAGAAAACTTAGATTGTTGTATGTACAATGTAGTTAAAAATCTGTCTCGTTTCCTGAAGCGAGTGAGTGCGAATTCAATTCTTTATAAATAGTATCCTGGATCTAATAAGATTCGCTGATTGAGCCTTAAAAAATTACTCTAAACTGAAATAAAAGCTTCACTAACATAAAATGTTTAAAGATACTTTCGTGTTAGTTGACTTTTAACTTTTTATTACAATTACTCAAATGATGTTGACTTATGTTGGACAAATGTTGCAGCAATTCTAGTAGCAAATCCTTTCTATCCGCAATTTGTTTCCATTGCTCAGTTTTCATGACTTCCGCAGAATGGCTGCTGAAAAATTCGATACATTTCGATTTGAGATTCTCTGCATTGCAACCGTCCGCAATCAGTAGAACACTGGAGACAGTGTCCACGTCGAGTAAATTGATAAGTGCATCTTCGCACAACGATTTCAGTTTTGTTAGTTGGTACTATAAAATAAATAAAAATTAATTCCTTGTATTGTTGAAAATATGAACGAACCTTATCAGCAGCAACATAGAGATCGAATGCAAATTCACTCATATTGGACGGTGTACGGTCAGTGTAGATGTGTTTGAGCATCTCGTTACACACCTCACTCGACATGTCCTCAATTGAGATTCGACCCTCCTGCACTTCTTTGCTGTCCTTGTTCTCAAACATTGCACCAAACACCGGGGATCGTGCCGCAAGAAACACTTTATGAACTGGAAAATCTCTTCCGCCAGCCGACAAGATCATATCGCTCAGTTTACCGCTTTCTAGAAAATTTCCAAACTGATCAACAGCATCATTCTTATCCAAAACTACAGCAGTCTCTTCGAGAATTTCTACCTGTATACAAATAAAAGTCAATTTAAGAAAACATTGAAATGTTATTTTTCATTTTATATTGACTTGCCTCACATGCAAAAGTTACACTGCCATCAAGCATAAATGGTCGACATTGGTCATATGAAAGATATTCCTGCTCATTGTAGGTCTTTTGGCCAGTTTTATAGATCCAATCAAAACCTGTTAAATATTTTATTAATTACAGTTATATACGTAAACATAGATTCTTACTTTTAGTATGATGTTCCTTTATAATCACAATTTTTCCCCACTCCACAAGTGAAACACGACATCGTAGGTGACTTGTTTGATCTTCTGGTGCTTTTGCAATTATTAATCGAAATTTTATCTTCGAATCTGAGCTTATGAATTGCATTACAAATGAGTGTTTTTGACTAGAAGAGTCAAATTTGGTCGTCTCTTTATAGACGACGTGCCCTGGCGCCAATCGAAATAGTTCATCCGAGTTGATTTTACAGATGCGAATTGCTATATCTTTATCATTATTCTGTGAATGATTTATTGGTGTTAGTGATTTCGAAGAGCCGCTTGAAGATCGTTTGAAGAACTCAGCCATTGTTAACAATTTTCCTTGAATATAACAAAAATTAAGAAATCCAATTTTAAATGTGTTCAGGCACAGTGCCTGGCACACACAAAAAATCAATAAATGTGTTACTACTTCAGCAAACATTGAGTGACTCAATTTGAGTCAAAACAAACACGATGGTGCCGTCTAGTGGGATAAAATTGTACCTTTTATTCAAAATTCAGCAAATTTTTATTTAATTATTAAAAAATTGAATGAATAAAAAATGATTAAGTAGTTACATTATAATGTTGGTGAAATATTTACATTTGTACAATTCAAAAAATAAAATGGACCATAAATTGGTGATCTGATTTTTAGAATATTTTGTCCTTCGTTTTGTGGTGATATTTATTTTTTTTGTAAAATAAATTCATTATTATTAAAATTATTATTAAAATTATTTATAGTACAAATTAGTTATTTTTATGGAGAGATTCAATTTTTTTGTGCGACAAAATTAATTAGGTTTCTTATAAAATTTAACTTATTACTCTATTTTATAACGAATGAAATGTTTAATTAACTTTCGACTTTTCGTTGGCCAATTTCATTATGGTTGGAACTATATGCTCATGATCAGTTAGTGTTAAAATCTCTCTTTTCCATTCATCAGTTTTTGTGACCTGTTCGTAATGTTTGGCACAAAATTCAGCACATTTCTTTATTAATTCTCTTTTTCTCTTAAAGCCTAATGTACTAAAGTAGGCTTTACGGAGTTTTTCTGGAACAGTGTTGATGTCGAGCCAAATGTCTATTGCGTACCCACAGACTGATTTGAGTTGGGTTAGTTGGTACTACGTTTTTTATAATTAAATATTATTAAATATTATAAAGTAATGTAAATGTTTTTTTTAATATAAACAAATCTTTTCTGCTAAAACAAAATGAGCTCGAATGCATAATCACTCATGAACGGAATGGTGCCAGTGTAGATGTAATTGAGCACTCTTGCAAACATATGACACGATATGTATGGCTCAATTACACTGATCTACAGGAATTGCCAAGTTTTAGGTACTCGGAATTTTATTACCTATTCTTACAGCATTTTTAACGTAGAATTCGATGGTCTGGTCAAAATTGACCGTTTGACTTCTGTTTTTAAGATATTCAAGTTTTAAGCGCATTTTTGTCTAAATTTCGAATTTCTAGGCTCGAAACTTCAACTTAAAGCTAATTTTCAAATTCTCCTCGTTTTTGTGAAAATTTTAAGCACAAGAACGTCCAAATCGCTTAAGATTTACTATTTTAACTCGATTATTAAAGATGATACTTTTCAGGTAAAACGATAAAAATCACCTTCATAAACTTCACGACCTGATAAAAATTATTCAATTTTTTATCTTTTTTAAAAAATTGAGTTAAAATAGTAAATATTAAGCGATTCGGACGTTCTTGTGCTTAAAATTTTCAGAAAAACGAGAGGAATTTGAAAAATTAGCTTTAAATTGAAGTTTCGAGCCTAGAAATTCGAAATTTGAACAAAAATGCGCTTAAAACTTGAATAACTCAAAAACTGAAGTCAAACGGTCAATTTTGACCAGACCATCGAATTCTACGTCAAAAATGGTGTAAGAATCACTCATAAAATTCCGAGTACCTTAAAATTGACAATTCCTGTAGATCAGTGTTATGATTCGTCCTTCCTTCACTTCTTGACTCTCCTTATTCTCGAGCATTTCACGAAACACCGGACATCCTGCAGCAAGAGCATTCTTGTGGAGAAGAATTTCTGTACGACCAAGCTGTGCGATGATGTCACTTCTCCGTCCGCTAGTCCGCCACCAGCAGACAAAATCATATCGCTCTGTTTTCCAGACTCCAGCAAGTAGCCATAACTGTAAAAACCGACTGGTGCATCATTGAATATCTCCACCTTGCATTGAATTGTCAATTTATCATCATGCAAATATTTTTCTACTGATTTCAATGGAATATACGACAGACGCTCGAAACTTTCGTTGCAATCGAACCCTGAAATTCAAAAATGACATTCATGAATATAAATGTTTGTTTTTCTATTCATAAAGACATTCTCACGTTCTGTATTATGCTCTTTTCCTTTGTGATCCAAAAGTGAAATAATTATTCTGTACTTGGACTTGACTCCATTCTTTTGATGCACATTGAAATTAAACATGGCAATTGTATCAGCTTTTAAGAATCGCAAATAGAACACATGTTGCTCGTCGGTTGAGTGAAACGCTGGTGACATGGGGAAAAATCTTTTGGTATCCCACTTGAGTGTCCAGACGAGGGTAGCTACGTTTTCAGTAGATGAATTCATGATTTGTGCTGAAATTATGGAACAAACACAATATATAAAATCGAGAGAACACTTTCCACGGTGAATCGAGAATCGCCTGTGTGTGCAGTAAACAGTGTACTGCATTCAATGCAGTGCATTGATCATCAAGAAAATTTTACTCCAAAATTGAGTCAAAACAAACACTGTTGCGCCATCTTGGGGGTTATATGAAAACATTTTTTTAATCTGTTGAGAATATTTTTTTCTCGTTAAATCCCGCACTCATATACAAAAAATAAAATTTCTATTGATCATCATTTTGAAGACTAACATAATGTATTCTCGTTAAAATAGAAAAAAAACTAATAACAAAACTCAAATGAACTTTTCATCTTAACAGTTCACTTGACCAAATGTAACAAAAAATTGTCATTTCAATTTTTTTGCGCCCAGGAAGTTGAGTTTCTGACAATGGTGGGACAATATAAATTGTTCGGACAATTTTTGGTATACTTTGAAAATCGGTAAAAATGGTTCTTAGATTTAAAAACAATTGGAGGGTCACAAAAAATTATTTAAAAATAAAATTTGAGAATAACAGTTGAAACTATTGATTGTTAACAGCAAACTTATATTTTTAAAATTCTCAATAACAATAAAAACCTCACGTAAAAAATTATATTTTTTAATTTATTGTTTAAAACAGCAAAAATATTTAAATCCAAGTATTATTGATTTTCAAATATTGTTTAGCAGTAGTGTCCTGTAACCCTTGAAATAAAGGCAAGACATGGAGAACATTTTTAGTGAAAATAGTCGCCACATATTTCAGTGTATTTTTGGTGGTCATGTGTTGGTACCATTTTAATTTACAATTCTGAACGGATTTTGCTTTTAGATACCAAAAATTAAAGATAAATGTATATTATTTAAAACGAATGTACCAGGATACCTGAAATTATTCACTAAGCTAATCTTAAATGAACATCAAACTTGTGTTCTATATTTTACTTATGCTTCACCGATTTTTTAATGCAAATTTTGAATAAAACTGAATTTAAAAAAATGTGGCCCATTTTGCAACTGTGCAAAAGTACGTTTGAATCATACATTTGAGTGATTAAACATTGAACCATTGGATTGATTTCCTAACTGGAAAAAATTATATACTGATCAAAGGTCAAATACTCATTCCGGAACTTAAACAACTTAATCGTGTATCTCTCATAATTCAATTGATTCGGTCAACTGTAATTACACACAAAAATTAAGCTTAAGCAAACGTAACGCATTCAACATTTGACAATTGAGCGAGTTTACTACTTTTGTATTGGTACTCGAGTGATAAGATAGATCAATGTGATGGATCATACGACTATTATTAATTGACACAATCAGATTGAACACAAATTGTACTCATTCAATTACACTTGTTTGATTTGAGTGATAAGATGACAATGTGCCTCAATACAAATTGTGTCTCATGTTAATTAATTAAATAAGTGTGCAATAAGACTATTATAAGTGACATAATCAAATTTTGATATGATCACAAATTGCACTTTTGCATTTACACTTTTTAAATTACACTTATTAAATTGATCAATTTTGATTTAGTGCATTGGACCATTTGGTATATAAAGCAGATTCAGAGCAAATTGACACACTACAGAGCTCATAATCGTCATCAAAAAGGCTCAAGAACCAAAATTACCATGTTAGCCATTGTCGTTACTTTTGCCGCAGCATATTTCGGAACAGCACTGTCGGCTGATGTGACCACCACCGCAACACCCAACCTCGGACTTACTTTTTACTTGATGAACGTCAATCATTACCATTATGGATCCGGTCCTCTCAAACTGTGGCTTATTTCGACTGAAACCGAACTAACTGTGAGTGATTTGTGTTTGTTCTTTATATTTTACTTAATTAACATGCTTTGTTTATACAGTTGCCCATCACCGAATCGCAACTACCCAACGCGAAGCACTACCACAACGAAACCTTTACTTACGATTATGAAAATTCCTATCGTCCTTTTCATTTTATTCCCTTTTTAAATGCGTCCACTCCACAGCTGTACAATGAGCACTCGTCCATTGTGATCGAGCTGTGGGATCGTTATTTGGATGTGCCAAACAAATTCGTCGCTTTCGCAGCCATTACGATTGAACAGCTGAAGAAAACCAGCCCAAATGTGGTGCATATTTGGCCAATGTTTGATGCTCAAAGTAAAAAAGCAAGTGGAATGTTTTATTTCATGTGGCAACATAATTGAGCAATGTAATAATGCTTTTGTGCATTCTAATTTGGTGTGCCCTTAACAAAAAAGATAAAACAATCTGTGTTACACGTATACCTTCTGTTCTGATTTAAAAATAAACAGTTTTTACGGTAATTGTTTCATTGCTTCATTGATTTAAAAAATGAAAAATATCAAATCGAGACAAAATTCACTGAATATCTAAGCAAAACTGGCATAATCAAAGCGATTATACAACTGCAACTGCATTTTCAAAATACCGCCAAATTAACAATCACATTCCAAGCCAATAGATGGCGTTACGAGCTCTTGTTACAAGAGTCTTGTAGCAATTTACTTGTTTTACAAATCTGTCAAACAAGTCTTGTAATTTATGGATTTTTGTTGTGTAGGGTTGTATGCCACAACTATGCAGTCATTAGCAGCCAAACAAAGAGTCGTATTTTTGCCGTTCTTGTTACCTCACAGTGTTCCTCGTATATTCCCGTTTATAGATTCCTAAAGATCAGATCGAAGATAATAAAAATTGGAAAATGGAAAATGTGAGAATATATTTGTTTTTTGAATAAACTAAATTGAATTTTACTATTACTTTTATAGAATCCTCATCAAGATCAGACATGGGCCTCAGTATTTGCTTACAACATGATTCAGAAACAAATTCGAACTGTGAACTGTGGTGGACCAAAGAAGCCTCGTAATCTGCTGCAGGCGCTCGCCTATCGGCAACTCTATCCAAACCAATCATTTTATTGTGATCACCATCTTCGTGACTCACAAAGTTCAACATTTGCGAATCGAATCCAAGAATCTCCCTATGCCCAAGCACGTGTACCCAATTTTGAGAATACATTCGGACGTACAGTAATGTTCCAATTGGAGGGACTGCACTCGGACACGATTGCAATGATTCGACCATTCCCGGACCAGACGATGCTACTCATCAAGCCACGAGTGGCACTGTCAAACCAAGACAGATCAGCATCATCACATGCTGAGTCGGACTTTGATATTGTTCAGCTAGCAAACTCATTCTTTGTGAAACAGGATCAGAGTCAGGAACACATTTTTATACACAAAAATGCATTCGGCAATATCAAGGTAAGTTTTGGTATGTCTATTTGTACTTTTATCTATTTCTTTTTTTTTGTTAAATTGAATTAGTTTCAAAACTACCCAGAGGACAACTATTCCAACATTGCCGTGTTCATGAGCCACTTTTCGGGCCTATTACTTGAAAGAGACAATCAACTACAATTAAATTGGACTATTTATTGTGAGCCCGATTCAGTCAACATTGACCCCGCTGTACAGAATGTTCTACCACACACTCGGGAAAATTACTTTGAAGATCACTCACTCACAGATGAGCCCTACCTTGGACCCAATAGGCCATTCGAGGATTACTACACTGAGATCGAGTACGGACCTTCAGACACTAATGAAGATGAACAAATAAATGAACGAGAAATGGTCCCACTCATGGAACATCTTCCAATCCCAGGTTACCTAGCAATTCATTGGGACTTGATTCGAATGTTTTACTGTGAAAATGTCCAAACTACAACTTCGCCTGTTTTACCGTTGCACGATGTATCACTTAACACGTTCGACATTCGTTACCGTGAACCCGGTTATCATCGTTGTCCAATTCCGTGCGCGTCAATTTGTGGTTATTCGAACGGTAACATTCGACTGGGCATCTATGATCGACGGTGCACTCCAATGCGGCATGAAATCAACATTCATGATGAGTCTATTATGGAAGTAAAGTTTCATCCAAAAAATGATTTTCAATTTCTGGTTTCGGGTGATGATGATTTTCTTCGACTTTACGATGTTCGGATGTTCCCATTCGATGGTTCGGGTGTTCCAGAACCGGTTATAGACTTTCCCGAACATCAAAGCGGAAGCCGGCATCACCATATCATTCTCGATCCCACCACAAATCTTCTCGTATCTCCCGGCTATGATAATATGGTTCGTTTCTGGAACTTGAGTACGGGTAAACTAGAACGATGCTTCAATCCTCAGTATGATATCTTACCAGAGGCATATTCTCCCTTTCACGCATTCTATAGTGGTGATTTTCGATATAATGACTGTTCGAATCAGTCTGAAGTGCTCTTGACAATGTATGATGGTGACTATCGAGTGTTTGCTTCAAAGATTTGCAATTCGACTGATTCGGAGTGACATTAGCCATTGGCCAATGACCAATCAGATTGAAGTATGCAAATTCTAATTGGTAATCTAATTTATGACCTTAAAAAATATTTATTATTATCTTTGAATTATCCCTTCTTTAGATTGCGTGATAAGTGTTTGTTTTTTCCACTTTTTGATGCGCAAAATAAATCCACTGAAAAGCTTTATTTCTTGTGTGGCAAAATAATTGAACAATATAATTGCACTTGAATTGGCGGGTGCCTTTAACTATTAAATAAAACAATTTAATGTACAGTGCATGGGACAACTCGATGGTAAGGCTTTGTGCTTGTATATGTCCATTTCCTCTTGTTTTGCCATAAGTTGGCTTGCTCGATTGAATCGGATCAGATTACAGTGCAGGGCGGAATGCACATCCAATGAATAGCCATCATGATTCATCACTCGGAACCATCGCTCTCGGTTCCTGTTCTTTGTTCTGTTTGGTTTCGAGTTTGATGACTTTTTTCATTCCACACAGTGACATATGCGACTGCATTTTCAAAATAATTCCGCCAAATTCACACAACCACATTCCAAACCAATAGATGGCGTTACGGACTTGTGTTATTTATTGATTTTGTTGTTGTTTTGCTATATGTAGCAGCAGAAGCAGCTACTAGCTGCAAGCTACATCAACAGCCAAACAAAGGCTCATTTTGCAAGTTCTTGTTACCATACGGCGGTTTATCGTATGTAATACATACTATGTTTTCCAGATTGATGGATTCCAAAAAAAATTAACCCAAGATGAATCAACAACACAACACGAAAGCGACCACCAAGAGAAGTGAGTTTTATTCTCGGGTCTATTAATTTTCTTTAGGGATCTTATTTAATTAATTTTGTAATTACTACTTAACAGTAAATTTTGACTGAATTTTCCTGATGAATTCCAGAACGAGATTGTAATTCCATGATGAGTAAACAAAACATACAACAACAACCATCACCAGAAGTGAGAATATATTCTTTGTATCCACTCCATATTACCTAGCTAACTTTGACTATTTTATAGAATCTTAATCAATTGATGCAATCAATTGACTTGCAAGACCCGGCATCAGTATTTGCTTACAACATGATTCAGAAACAAATTCGAGTGAACTGTGGTCCAAAGAAGCCTGTGAATCTGGTCGAGGCACTCAGCTATCGTCAACTCTATCCAAACCAATCATTTTATGATCACCCTCTTCGTGACTCGCAAAGTTCAATATTTGCGAATCGAATCCAAGAATCTCCCTATGCCCAATTACGTCCAGTCAATTGTGACATTCTATTCGGACGTGCAGCAATGTTCCAGCCCAAAGGCCTGCTTTCGGGCTCAATTGCACTGATGCGACCCTATCCGGACCAGGTGGCACTACTCATCAAGCCACGTGTGTCAAACCAAAACAGATCACTACTTCCTGAGTTGGATATTGAAATGGTCGGTTTGGCAATGTCAACCTTTTTGAAAAAAATATAGAACACATTTTTGTGCACGAAAATGTGTTCAATGACATCAAGGTAAGATGATCATCTTTTTTGTGTATCCACTTTTACTTACTTTTGTATATATTTAATTTTTCTCGTAATTAGTTGCAAAACAGCCCAGATGACAACCATTACAACATTCCCATGTTCATGAGCCACTTTTCGGGAATAGAAAGAAAAAATCAACTTATATTACATTCAGCTATTTATTGTAAGTCCGAATCAGTCGACGCACAGAATCATCGACAGCAGCACTCTCAGCGTAGTTTCTACGACAAACACAAACTCACAGATGAGCCCTACCTTGGTCCCAATCGGCCATTCGAGGATTACTACACTGAGCTCGTGTACAAAGCTTCCGACAATACACAACATGAAGATGGATGCCTTTGTACGAATTGTTGGCCTCAATTTGGTGTTGAAGGTGTAAATGTTCCAGAAATGGTCCCAATCGAGCGCCAACTTCCAATCAAAGCCTACCGAGCTATTCATTGGGATTTGATTCGAATGTTTTATTGTGAAAATCAAAACCAAACTACTTCACCTGTTCGACCACTGCACAAAGTGTCACTTCACTCGTTTGACATTCGTTACCATGAACCCGGTTATCATCGTTTTCCAATTCCGTATGCTTCAATTTGTGGTTATTCGAATGGTAACATTCGACTGGGAATCCATGATCGACGGTGCACTCCGATGCGACATGAAATCAACATTCATAATCATCGTATTCAGGAAGTAAAGTTTCATCCAAAAAATGATTTACAATTTCTGGTTTCGGCGGATCGTGGTTTTCTTCGACTTTACGATATTCGGATGTTCCCTTTTGATGGTTCGGGTGGAACTGTTCCAGCACCAGTTTTGGACTTTCAAGAACATCAAAGCGGATACCAACATCAGCATATTATTCTCGATCCAACCACGAATCTTCTCGTATCTTCCGGCAATGATAATATGGTTCGTTTCTGGAATTCGAGTACTGGCAAGCTGGAAAGATGCTTCAATCCTCAGTATGGTGTCCGAGAGAAGGTGCGCTATCCTCTTTTAGCGTTTTATAGTGGTGATTTTCGATATAATGATTGTTCGAATCAGTCTGAAGTGCTCTTCACAATGTACGATGGTGACTATCGAGTGTTTGCTTCAAAGATTTACAATTCGGCTGATACAGAGTGACCAAATTGACCAATCAGAAGTGAAGTATGCAAATTTGAAAGAATCTGATTGGTTCAAACAAAAGACACTTGATCTGCTACACTGACCAATCATATCATTTCACTTTATTTAATGATCAATGTTTATGAATTATAAATACTTTTTGTATATGAATGTTGAATATGTAGATTTGTTCCAAAATCACCAACAAACACGTAACACCCATCTACAGAAGGAATATTTCATAGTAACTGAAAATAAAAAATATTTATCGTTTATATGAAATATACCTTCTATAGATGGCGTTACGTGTTTGTTTATCTTTTTGGAAACTCGCTCTATATATAGTAGAGTTGTTCTATTAAAGTATACTTGTAACACGTAGAAAATGAAAGTTCGCTCACAAAAGACAATACAGACTGTGGTTGCTTTATAGAATCCTCGCTTAGCTTACATCCAAGTTGTTGTCTTATCTGTCATTTTTTGGGTAATTATTCTTTAATTATTCTGAATTCTTAGAATGTGAATTCTTCTTACTTATAAATGTAATTTGTAATAGATTTTGTCCGCATTTTTCTAAAATGTATACTCAACTAACCTGAATATCCGGAATCTTACAAATTTATTCCACAACTCTATTGTTCAGTGTGAGCAAACAAACCAACAATGCCTAACAATCGGTCAAACTGTGTGAATCTGGTTCCTTTACTGGCACGTGGTCAAGTAAACGGACTACCCTACCAAATCCCGACCGTCACCTCCATGTTTCCACGAATTTTTCGAGAATTTTACAGAGACACTCCACGACCTGATGACCAACCAAATCGTTTGTACTTGGGCTCTCGATTGGTGGCCATTCATTGTGGCCTCGAAAAGCCCAATCATATTTGCTATTTTCGTCTGGAGGATGTGTTTGCACCAAGTTTGCAGTTGTTTGTGCTTGCACCAACACTCAACAAATCCCTAGAAAGGATTGATAAGGTTGAGTTTCCATGCAAAAATTATGACTTGATAGGGGAGAGCGATGATGTGGTCACTGATCCTTGCACTGAGGTCACTTACATTCACGAGAATGCATCACTCGAGGTATATATTGTGCTTTGTATGTTATAATATGCTACTACACTGTTATATATTGAATAATAAGTTGGAGGTACTCAAAATGGTAAGATCCATTCCTACAGTATTTTTAACACTCTTTCCAGTAGTATACTGCAAATTCTCAAGTTGATTCAAGTTTTTTAATACTTTCGAGATTTTCTATACATTTTCAGCAATGACATTATTTTTGGCACACAAAACATCGATTTAATACTCAGATTTAAAATCTGCACGTTTTTCTCAAACTTCTGAGCGAAACTGTTGATTGTTTGAGACCGTGAATAGTTTCTCAGAAAAATTCTCAAATACACGAACAAAATTTGAATCTAAGTATTTAATCGGTGCTTTGTGAGCCAAAAATAATGTTATTGTTGAAAATGTGTCAAATTTTGACACAAAAATCAAAAATCTCGAAAACTGAATCAACTTGAGAATTTAGAGTATATCACTGGAAAGAGCGTGAAAAATACTGTATGAATGGATATTAACATTCTAAGTGCCTCCAACTTATTTTTCAGTGTAACAGTGTTATGTATTTGACCCGTATTGATCACTGGTCTCTTTTCCTTTGTATAAGTTTTCAGGTATGGTCGAGAATCTTGTATTTGTCATCCAAAGCACCGCCTTATCCCCGGACCACAGTCGTTTCAGCACCAGTTTCTCATTCTGGCGTCAAAAACTTGAACATACCGAAACAGGAGATTACCCTTTTGCCAATGGGGAAGATCCCTGTGACTTATACACAATCCATGATGAGGCTTTTAATGAGCGTACTCTAAATTGTGAGCTCAAAACGGACACATTCATACGAGGCTACTGCCAAGTGGAAAATATGGGTTGTGACATGGTCAGATCGTACATGGCCACGCACCAGCAACTGATCAAGTCACTGCACTGTAAGCATCGAGCCAGATTTCGAGCCTGCACCAGGTCCCAGCCCCTGGAGAAAGGTGTCCTTCTGAGTGCCTTCGATATTCGCTATTGTGAGCCTAATTTTTATCCACGGCCAATTCCGTTGATTTCTCTTTCTGCCTACTCAAACGGAAACATTCGCTTTGTAAACTATGACTCGAGAGTGTCTGAAGCAGTCTCGTTTGAATGTGCAATTCATGATCAACCAATTCGGACACTACGACATCATCCCACCAATGTGCACCAATTTGTCGCATCGGGTGATGGCAATTTTCTGCGCCTCTACGATGCACGAATGTTTGCGCCCGATGGCTCCGTGTCCGGTGGGAGAGGTCAATTGCGTGGAACTCAACCGGTGCAGCTGTTTGCCGAACATCGAAGCACTCACCATCATCATCAAATCAGTCTAGATTCTGCCACAAATCTGCTCGTGTCCTCTGGTTCTGATAATTTGGTGCGTTTCTGGAATGCAAACAGTGGCAAGTTGGAAGGTCGACAGAAGCATAAACAACCGGAACATGCAGAGACACAGCCAGTGCAGGCATTCTACTGTGGAGAATTTTGGTTCGACAATGCCCATCGCAGTGGGGCACTGTTGACGGTGTACCAGGGTGAACATCGACTGTTCTTTTCGAAGCTCGTTGAACACTGCTTCAACATGGACGCAATGGACAGGCGACAAACTGACTACTCCAGATTGCTTAAATTATGAATCAGAACAATCAAACTGTATAATCATACATTACATTATCTTATTCATGAATCTCATAAATGTCAAATCGAATAGGAATCGAAATTAGAAACTGTGTGGCACTAAATCTGGTGCAGGCGCTCACCCAGGCAACTCTATCCAAACCAATCATTTTATTGTAATCACCATCTTCGTGATTCACAAAGTTCAGCATTTGCGAATCGAATCTCAGAATCTCCCAATGCCCAATCACGTGTACCCGATTTTGAGAATACATTCGGACGTACAGTAATGTTCCAAATGGAGGGACTGCAGTGCACACGTACTCGATTGCACTAATTCGACCATTCCCGGATCAGGTGATGTTACTCATGAAGCCACGAGTGCGACTGTTAAATCAAGACAAATCATCACAGAGTCATCATGAGTTGGACTTTGATATTGTCAAGCTAGCAAACTCATTTTTTGTGGAAAACTGCCAGGAACACATTTTTATACACAGTCTGAAGTGCTCTTGACAATGTATGATGGTGACTATCGAGTGTTTGCTTCAAAGATTTACAATTCGCCTGATACAGAGTGACCAAATTTACCAATCAGAGTGAAATATGCAAATTTGAACAAATCTGATTCGCTGAATCAAAACCACTTTATGACTTCTAAAAAATATTTATTAATTATTTATTAAATCTGATTGGCTCAAACAAAAAACATGATCTATTACACTGACTAATCATATTATTTCACTTCATTTAATGATCAACCTTACCGTATATGAATTACAATTTACTTATTTATAATTATACACTAATCTCAAACTCTCATTTTAAACACACACTTCAAACTCTTCGGTGCATTGACTTGTACCTATCCTCTCTATTGACTCACACTCGAGGCTGTTTAGTTGGTCGTCTAGTGCTTACTCTCTCACTTTTGAACACTTAATTCAAACTTTTTACTGTAAAATAAACGGCCCGCATGATTCAATGAATCGTGCAATAAATAAATAAAACTCAAAATATCTATAATTATTATGAAACATTCCTTCTGTAGATGGCGTTGCGTATTTGTTTATCTTTTGGGATTGCTCTCTATATAGACTCTATATTATAGAGTGTATTATACAGAGTACACTCGTCGACAGTGAAAGTTCACTCACAAAAGACAATTCAGTAGGTACTCAAGTTGAACTCAGAAGAGTAACTCAATTGAGTTAACTGCCTGACACAGCGTGGGTGGCTTTCGCTGCGCTGCATACTGTACCTTCCAGCAGTGCTTTTTGTCAGGCACTGAGTCGTCAGACATTTAACGCTGCACTGTAGTTGATCAACATGGCTGTGATTGCTTAATAAAATTCTCGCTTAATGTACATCCAAGATGTTGTCCTACCGCGATCATTTTCGGTAATTTTTCTTAGAATTTGAATTATTCTTACTCATAAATGTTATTCGTAACAGATTTTGAGCTCATTATTCTTAAAATCCGGCCAAATCCAAGTGTCCGGAATCGTAAAAATCTTTCATCGAAAACTGACCGACAACAAACCAACAATGCCTAACAATCGGTCAAACTGTGTGAATTTGGTTCCTTTACTGGCACATGGTCAAGTAAACGGACTACCCTACCAAATCCCGACCGTAACTTCCATAGTGCCGCGAATTCTTCGAGATTTCTTCAGTAACTCCCAGTTGCCACATAACCAAACAACTCGTTGGAACTTGGGCCCTCGATCGGTGGCATTTCATTGTACCCTTGAAAAGCCCAATCAAATTTGCTATATTCGTCTGAAAGATGTGTTCGGACCAGTTCTGGAGTTGTATGTGTTTACACCAAATCTCCTAAACCAGAATGGGATTCGTGCGTCTGAGTATACAGAAAACGATCACTACGTAATAGAGGACAGAAGCATGCCAACCGATCCGTCTACTGAGGTCACTTACATTCATGAGAATGCATCACTCGAAGTATGGTAATATTTTTCTTTACCTCAATTCTCATCGGTCTCTTTTCATAAGTTTTCAGGCGCTATAAAGAATCTTGTGTTTGTTAGCCACAGCAGCATCCTATCACCGGACCACAGCCGTTTCCGTTACAAGGTCTCATTCTGGTGTCAAAAGCCTGGACAGAACGAAACTGGCAGATACATTAGTGGTGAACCTGTCTGTAGCACATACACACACAAGGAAATGGCCTTGAATGAAGATACTTCATTTGAGAAGCTCCTAACTCACTCATTCGTAGTAGGTTACCAACACTTTGAAAATAAAGGATATGACATATTGTGCTCCTACATGGCCGTACACGGTTGTCTGATCAAGTCACTGCACTGTAAACATCGAGCTAGACTTCGTGCCTGCAGCAGTCCACAGCCCCTGGAGGATGGTGTCCTGCTGAGTGCATTCGATATTCGATATTGTGAGCCTAATTTTTTTCCTCGACCAATACCGTTGATTTCCCTTTCGGCCTACTCAAACGGACACATTCGATTTGTCAACTACGATTCGAGAGTGCCTGAAGCTATTGCGTTTGAATGTGCAATTCATGATCAGCCAATTCGGACACTACGACATCATCCCACCAATGTGCACCAATTTGTCGCATCGGGTGATGGCAATTTTCTTTGCCTCTACGATGTTCGAATGTTTGCGCCCGATGGCTCAATGTTTGGTGGGAGAGATCAATTGCGTGGAGCTCAACCGGTGCAGCTGTTTGCCGAACATCGAAGCACTCACCATAATCATCAAATCAGTCTTGATTCTGCCACAAATCTGCTCGTGTTCTCTGGTTCTGATAATGTGGTTCGTTTTTGGAATGCAAGCAGTGGCAAGTTGGAATACTACCAAAAGTATAAACAGGCAGACAATCCGGACACTCTACCAGTGCAGGCATTCTACTGCGGAGACTTTTGGTTCGACAGTGCACATCGCAGTGAGGCACTGTTCACGGTGTACCAGGGCGAACATCGAGTGTTCTTTTCAAACTTACTTGAACACTGCTTCAACATGGACGCATACAAACGACGATCTGACTGATTGATCAATCAAATTGTCCAATCATATTACCATAATTATAATTGTGCATCTAAAATCCGAGAGTGATTGAGTTTGCATCGGTCGGAAGTTATCTTCACATTGTACGATGGTGACTATCAAATATTTACTTCAAAGATTTTCAATTTGGCTGATTGAAAGTGACATTGACCAATCAGTGTAAATAAAATTAATTTAAGAATCTGAATTAAACGGCTAACAAACCAAAATTTCATGCATTTGAGAAAAATTAGTGGCCCCATGAGGTGCTTTGAGTCTACATTGAAAACAACAACGCTAAGTTGATTGCACTCTCCAGATATATCAAATCAAATCTCACTGCCAAAAGTATGAGAACTTTTGATATTGGAGCTTAAATCAAATGCAAGTGTAGCAGTGTAGCAGCCAGGTCTGTGTCAGGTCGATTGTGCAGCAAAACACAGGCCGCCGGCCACCAAGCTCAATTCCAGGAAGAGCACAATTTCTTTATGATTAGATTATAACTTAATTTATAATCTATAAGATATATAACTCAAAAATGTGGTTCAATGTTGTTGTGGCTTGTTACCAAGCATAAGACAAATTATTATATAAGTTGAGGTGATGTGTATGTACTGTTAAGCGCATCTACAGCGTTCATTTGTATTGTTCCAATGATTCAAATCTTAATTGGTTCCAAGTGTGCCATCTGAGAATGCTTTCTTACGCTGCCGTGCCACTCAGACTGATTTTGATTGTCCTCTTTCTACTACTGATCACGTGCAGCGCCACCAGCAATGGACCAAGCGAAGAACCAAGCAAATATGCGCTCGATTTGTTTCACCAAATGCGCTCACTGCCCCCAATTGCCCAGTATGCTGAACTGTCAATTCAAACTTCATCCCAAATCAAACCCAAAGGTTTAATAAAAACACTGACGAGCTATCGCGATCTAAGTTTGCCCAGCTTTAGGCAAAAAATTCAAAACGTCATTAACGCTGTCGAATATATGGGACCGAGTGGTGATACAAAATTTTTCACCTTTGCCTTTAGTAGTGACAAATCGATAGTGGAATTTGTTGGCATTGCCGTTCTCAAGGACAGAACAACTCGACTGCTCGATTATTCCATTTGCACGTACAGCTATGTGGCGCCAAATGAGGTGACATATGAACAAGTTTGGAAATATGACATTTTGGGCTACAAATTTTGGCCAAATGGACTGAAAAAGAAAGAAAGCAAGAAAGAAATCGAAGCAAACACACGAAGTCTTCTAGAGGCTGCTTTCATGTATGAACTGTGGCGAAGAGGTTTGGTTACAGTTGAGGATGACAAAGTTACGTTAAAGCCACAAGTTGTTAAGGACGAGTTGTAGTATTTCATGTTAAACATAAATTTTTTAAAAATAAAACTATAATTTTTGAGTTTCTTATTGGTTGATTCAAAAATGAGGCAGAAATTCTGATTGGCCTACTCAAAAGTGTGGTTGAATATGATTGGCCAGTTTGTGTATGCGTTTGTTTGTTGAGCAACTAGTATTTGTGCGCACATGATATCATGCATCATACAATGTAATTTGTAAATACCCATCACGACAACACAAACACCAGTTCGTTTCACATGCCATAATTCCTGAGAAAGCACACAATTAATTATAATCGCTAACACTTACTGATAAGCACTACCAATTTAGTCGCGGCGCCAAAATATCTGGCATTCTCCCCCATGATACCATGCTACCTCCCCCTACTATCCACTAAAGCATATTGCATGCAGTGCATACCACAATATGATATAAACACTTTTTAAGATTGTCAATTGACACTCAAAGTACTGTCTGTAAAGCAAAGTAAAAGTAAGTCTGAAGCAACCGTAAAGTGAATACAAACGACTCACACAATTTAATTGACACATTCGCGTGACCTTGGCCGTGATTAGGACAACAGTCATGGTAACTTCTAACCTTATTTACTCATAAATTATTCTAACATTTTCAATTTATTCTAGCATTTTCTCTATTACATGCGCTTGGTGTCGTGGTCGGCATTTGTCGTTGCACCGCTTTTTCTACTCTTTTCTTTCATACATTCATCACAACAATGAGCCAACAACAAGTGATATTGAACAGCAACCGCAACACATGGACGCATTGACAAGTTTGACATTTTCGAAGATATATCCAGAAGGACTGTACAAAACACTCGAAGGCTATAGAGATCAGTGTGTGCAAGAGTTGAAGGGTCAAATTGAAAGTACAATCGATGCAGTGAAGAGCATGAAGCATAGTGATGTGACACAATTGTTCACATTTGCGTATCGCCCAAAGTTGGAGACAGACAACAGAAAAATGGATTACATTGGAATTCGGATTCAATTCACAGAACAGGATTTGTTGGACTACACCATTTACACCTATAGTCCAGAACCAAAACCAGAGAAAATACATACCGACTCTTGGGATATCATGACTTTAAAGCGACTTGTTTGGGGAGAAAATGAAGAAGGAAAAGGAAATCAAAAATCTATCACAGAAGAAAAAAATCGAATCGCTGCGCACTGGTTTCATGAATGAACTAATCAGGAAGGGTATTATTGCCAATGTAGGCGATAAATAAATAAATTCACTTTCACTTCTAGAACTTCAGAGAGTAAAGACAGTTCTTCATTTAAAATTTTGAACTTAAAAAGAAGCTTTTAAATCATTTTAAATGCTAAAGCGTTTTCCATGTTTTAATTCGGTTAGCTCAGAAATAATGCCAACATGATCACTTATCTTTTTTTAATCAAACAAACTCATAGCCCCAGTTTTTGGTTGTGATGACATAATATGTCATACCATTTGACCTTTACAGATTTGGACCATGAAGCTACCCAAACTGAATACGAGATGAGGTCAGTTTTCTGAAGATCTTTTGATTGTACTCTATTGTGAGAATACTAGTATAGAACCAGACGCTGGCATTATGAAACCTTTTAGCTATCGTAAATCAAAATAGGTAATGCCATTGGCATAAAAGTCGGAGCGAGAGTATGTAAACCATTTGTTTCTCGTTTGATCAGTTGTGTTCCAAATCAGTTCATGTACAACAAAGTTGTGCAACTATTTTCTGCTTTTGGCAATAAAATAACCATTGCGTTTTTAAAATAGACATCTAGATCTTTACCCATCCGAACAATTTCATAATCTTCAATTACCAATTGACATGGGATTTTAAAAATCCGGTTAAAAAAGAAATAAAAGCAGAGATATTTTTGCGCTAATTGTGGGATTGTGAAATTATGCCTAAAACATGTCCAATATAAAATAAATGATGGTACTGCATTATTAGGAAATATTTTAATGGCCAATTGTTGGCATTTGAGTTTTGAAAATAGGGTCGTTTAGCCATTGGTAGCCTACCTCTGATACATTAAAAAATATAATTTTCATTATTAAATATTATTAAATAACATCCAAGATTCGATCAACAACTAATTATCTCTGAATTCTCTATGTACAATGTACTCTAAATTGTGTTTGATTGGGGTTGGGTTATATTGGGAATTTTGGGAATAAATTCACGCTCTTAATTTCAATCTAATGTCATATTTTTAAAATTTTAAAATTATTAAATATTTTAATTTATAAACTGTACATTTTCCGAATCATTTTCTATGCTCAAATGAATCATATCACATGACCCAAATTGTAAAATGAACTAAATTCAAACTCAAATAAATTGTAAATATTTGTTCGGATCACAAATACAAATCCACCATTCAACAATCTTCGAGATAGCACTTCAAGATCTGATTGATCGGACAAACCTCTGTATTCAAATTTTCCTTATTGTCATCACATAAATTTATAGTGCAGGATAAACTAAATTTGTAAATATGGATAGAATAATATTGTTTTTACGGAAAAAATAGAAATAATTTGAAATAATTAAACAAATGTATGTTTTCATGATTGCTTTCTGATTAATTCATCTTACCTACGAATACGCAAAAAATTTTAATTATTACAAAACATTGCACTTAATTTCGGTGTTCTGTGTCGTATTGTTAATATCCTTATATATCCCCTAACGGTAAGTGATTATTGGTCAGCACCGAATATGTTTGAAAACGTAAACAAACATTCGGACAAACCTGCATTCTATTCAAATTGTCCGCATCCAACTCACTAATTCACATTTGGGTGTGCTTGCATCTCCAATGCGCACAGCGGGCGCGCACGGGAGAATGTGTGCTTCGCTGTGCCACACAGAGACACACACACTTCGTAATCTCAACACATTTCAATACAAAATTTTGAATTTTTTTGAAAAAATTATTACATCTTTGACCTTTGACCTTTATGGCCTCAAAACTATACAGCACATCTAGACTACCAGCAGAACACTGAGTTAAATTTTCAGACCGATCCATGCAGTAGTTTTTTGATGAGTAGCGCACACAAGAATTGCCCCAATTCCCTTTTTTTCTGGCAGGGAATCGTCACTCCCGAAATCACTCACACCTCGCTCGCTTCGCTCGCTCAGCGTGAGTGATTTCGGTCGCTCCTCCAATGATTTCGGTCGCTCCTCCAATTAGCGGAAATAGTTTTTTTCAAAGAAAGAGAAAATGTCTTTGTTTTATATGAATAGTCATGAATAATTTTCAAAAAGCTCAATACATGAATTTTAGAGGATTTTTTTGCCAAATAATCTGTACCTCAAATACTTGAAGTTACTACTTGAAGCGAGTGAAATCTAACGAAAAATTTTATTCAGACTATACCGTTCGCTTCGACTTTACGCCAACGGCGTTATTTATCTTTTAAAAATAAGAAAGCAAGATGGCTTCATAACGCCTGCTGTTTCTAAAACTAGTAATAAAAATACATTTAAAACTCTCAAATAATATCACAATATTTCTATTGAAAACCAAAGTTGGATAAAAGTGTCAAAATTATTTGACTTGTTTCTTCTTTTTTCGAGCTCTCGATTTTGTGGACTGTTGTTTCACTTGATTTTCTGCTGCTCCCAATCTGTAACCGACATTATAAGCGACGGTGCCAACCACTACACTAGTACCAATGCTGGTCACCAATACTATTGATAGGGAAGACCATTTCTGATCGGACGTTGCACCAGCAGCAGCAGCAGCAGCAGCTATGGCATTTTTTGACCACAAATTGCTTAGTCACACTATCACCGAGAGAATTGACAATTTCTTCGGTGGCATATGCACCGGCTTGAGTTTCTGCTTCAGTTTCGGCAGCAACCGTAGTCAATGTTGGCACTTTAAACTCTTTTATTAAGCACAAAATAAAATCCAGTACGTGTTTCACAATAACGCCCAATTCCTTCACAGTTTCAGAAGCCATTCTGTCAAACATCATTGGCCGCGACCGGCCTTTTTGAAGGACATTTATCCTTGTGTGTTGATGCGTAGTGTTTTTGGGTGAGATATTTTTGTTGTTAGAGGAAATAATCTTATCGTGTGTGTGATTATGAAGGAACTTGATTGCCTTTGTGAACCTAAAAGTATTTATTTGTTAAGTTTTAATTTTAAATAATTGTAAAATTTTCCAAAAAAGTAGATTAGTCGAGGCACACAAAAAGAATAAGGTAGTTAGTACATACTGATTATCGACTAGTTAATTAATTGTCTTAAAAACACTATTGTGCCATCTTGTGAGTTAAAATAAAATAAATTTTATGACTGTTGCACAATGTACATAAAATAAATTGTCAATATTAATTTCTGAATCAAAATTGTTATGTCAAAATTTAAATTCAATTGAAAATACATTTGAAAAATTGACCGAATATTGCTTGAATATGATTATTGTGCAATTTTGAAATTTACTAATCACTTATATGAATACTCTGAATAAATACTCAAATATTCAATACATTCTGTAATGTAAATTCTCTATGGAACATGCAATTCTTTATATAAAAGCAAAACATTCCTCATTACCAAATAGAACACTTGTGCTTCGGATTCATCTTTGAGTCCACTGAACAGTTGAATGCCTGTGAAAATTGTGCCATATTGCACAGGGGAACATTCGCTCGGAATCTGTTTGGGCTGTGTTTTCCATATTGCAATGTATTTGTGGACGAATGTTCTTGGTCTGAACACCAAATCTGTTAGTTGAAAATAGAAAGTTGAAAGAATGATACATTTTGGGGAAAATAGATTTACCATGCCGTACGAAATGAAGAACAACTGTTCGGGTGTGAATTGTGACTCTTGGAGAGATGGACATGATGATGGGCATGAAGGTTCATTGTCGGACTGATTGAGAGTCGATATGAATGCTCGATATGCCATATTCAGTCCACCATTGTCGGCAATGTTTTCGGCAAGTGTCAATGTTCCGTTAATCTTACAAAATAAAAAAACATTAATTTAAAAAATAGTTTTATTTTTTGTTGTTATTTTTGTTGTATACCTTTACACCCGTAGTCGGTTCTATCAGGCCATCATATTGTTGCACAAAACATTTGGTCTGCTTCTCAAAATGTTCCCGTGCAGAATCGGTCCACCAGTTGGCCCTTTCACCATTTCTGTCATATTTGCCACCTTCACTATCAAAAGCGTGCGTAATTTCGTGTCCAATAATAGTGCCCAAATTGCCATAGTTCAGTGCAGGTACCGAGTCCAAAAACATCCAAAGATTTAATAGTTGGGAATTTGCGACTGTACAGAATTGGAATTGAAAAAAATATGATGTCAGTTTAAGTAACTTAAGATTAAACATAGAAATACATACAAAGGGCATTCATTTGTGTCGAGTAGGCTGCATAGGTACCAATTGGTGAAAAAATGAATTTTCTAAAAATTAATAAATTATCATTCATTGTATGTTTAAAATTAAACAAAATACCTGTCTTCTTCAGTAACTTGACAAATTCTTCTAAATGCCGTGCTGCTTACCAGTCGGCGAACATTGAGATAACTAGCCGCATACTGTCCTTGGATGAATGTCTGTGAATCGATTGTATTGGATTGTATTTGGGAGAATCCACATTGTTCATCGAGTATGTTATCGTCGAAGATCCAATCAGGAAATGCAATCATCAACTTCATGCTGTCCAACTTGTCAAGCGCATTCTGTCTGGTTTGAGGGTCGAACCAGGTATGTCCGTGTTTCAGTGACTCACTGAATGTGTCTCTCAGTTGTTTTGTAAGTATGATTACTTGATCTCGGGCGGCACGCATTGGCTCTCTGCCAACTTTGTCCACGTATAAACGTGCCAAAATAGGAGAAAAATGATGATTCTTAATGACTTCACCCACAAACAGTAAAGCCAGAAAAAGTCTTTGTTGCTGAGCTCTAATTGACGGAAACATTTCCAACTTGACTGGAGCATCAAACAAGCGTTTAATTCTCGAATTTCGAATCACTTGCAGTGCAACAAGATTCTTGAGCACACGAATTGGTGTGTGTGCAATGAGCTCAGTGAATGGCTTGAACTCGTTGAGCTGGTCCTGGTTGACAAAAACTGAATCTGCATTCGTGTATCGAAATGGTGCACCGGTTCGACTGGCAAATTTATTCAACAAAAGTGTCCAATCAAATGAAGACGAACTGTGCGAGTTTAACTCGTGCAAAGTGATTGCTTTGCGCTTGCTGGGTGGAAGTTCCAGCCAGTCTAATGGTTTGGATTTAAGTATTCGAGAGAGTGTTCGATTAAAGTCGATTAGCTCGAATATGGCATAGTCCACTGAAGCATTCCACTGCTCGAGATTGACAATCAATTTGCTGATTTCTCGGTATTGCCCAAACAAGTCAATACTATCTTCACTCGCATCATCAATTTGGCTGATGAGAATTGTGATGGTTGTGTTCCAAGTCTTTTTATCGTAACTCAACATTCCATCAATCAGTGAGAATACGCCAACAATCGATGCTTCCACATAGGAATCCATCCACTGAGCAACATTGGGATCATCAAGGTCATCGTACAAATGTGTCGACTTGTTCGTCTGCACAAACTTCCATGATTGCCAGATTTTTTCAAATTCTAAAAATTCAACAGTTTTACAGATTCCTGATGATGAGTTGTTTAATTGCAAAACTGAATTATCTACAAGGAGTGGCCACTGTTCATGGCCGATTACTTGTTTCAGCAATTGTCGCATTGGTTGGGCAGCAAGATTCTCACGTTGAGATAAATTTGCATATTCCTCAAACAGATTCATCAGGTATTGCGAAGATTTTGACTTGCTCGACATGTTGTCTATTCCTGCTTCCAGAATTTTTCCTAATTCCTAAATTTAAAAAAGTATAAAAAATTACAAATTTGTAAAAATTTTGCAAAACTGTTAAACTTTTACCATAATTGTTGTTGCGTAAATTTGAGTACTAGAGAACGGATATGTGTTTTGAGTTCTTTTGCCACAAACGTACTGATGAAAGTCATTGCATGGATCAACGGAAATGTCCATGCTCTCGGACAAAAGTTTACTGTACTGTTGATAATATTGAGATTGACGACAAGATGGGCAATTTTGACTTTTGGTGTTTGAAGAAATTCCAATTTTTTGTTGAGCAAGTCCAACACCAAATTGGCCGATAAAATAGAGCAAACATGCAAAGATTAAAGGCAACTTCATTTTAGAAAAAAATCCTTTTATAACACAAACTAAGAAGTGCAAATTTAATTGCAAAAATGCCAAATTGAAAATTTGGCAATGGCAACTTTTTCGCTAGTTGGATTGTTCGCGAATCGCGAGTCTATAGACTATAGTCAATTCAAACATTACAACATTCAACGGATAGTTGAGTTACAAAGGATGTTAGTGTTTACATATATCAATTGATTGCAACTGCATTCGAAATGTACGCGACTGTAGATGCAGATTACGTGATACCATGGTACCACTGTAATAATACCAATTGAATGTTTAAATGCTTTTGTGATAAATCACTAATATTTACTGCACAATTCAATCAAATCACTGATATTAATTAAAAAAATATAATTAAAAATAAAATCTTTATTCATTCACTTTTGTGCCTAAAAAATAAACCCAAAAATGTAATGATTTTGTTCTTGTAAGTGTTTTTTTGAAAATTAACAAATAGGGACTGTGATTGATGCCCACGTTACATCATTAAATTTCAAACGAATACGAACGAATCTAATTGGTTAAACCAAAATCGAATGATCTGTTAAATTGACCAATCAGTTAGATAAAAAAACAACCATATCTCCACAATGTCCTACCAGAACTATGATCTGATATTCTTAGCAAAAATAAAATAGTAAAGTACTTGAACTTGATTACTAATTCATCATTGAACTAACCAAACAGAGTGTAGAATTTAAGCGAATCTGAATAAAACGATTAAACCCAAAAAAGGCATTTTAGAAAAAAATTGGTCGACATAATAATAATCATATCTTTGAGTTAACGTTGTTAACAACAACGTAAAGCTGATTGCACTCTTATAATATATTGCAAATCTCATTGTCAAACACTTGGTATTGGAGCATAAATCAAAAGAAAGTGTAACAGTACACATACACAACGCACCTCCCGGCTTCAATTCCTGGAAAAGCACAATTTCTATGCGATTAGATTGTACATAAGATATATAATTAACCAAAATTGTAGTTCAATGTTGTCGTGGCTTGTTACCAATGCACAAGACAAACTATTATATAAGTTTAGGTGCTGTGCAATAAACTGTCAAGCTCATCAACAGCGTTAATTTATATTGTTCTAATGATTAGAATCTAAATGAATCCAATTTGCCCACTGAGAATGTATTCTTACGTTACCGTACCACTCCAACTGATTTGGTCTTTTCTCATTCTACTACTGACCACGTGCAACGCCTCCAACGACGGCCCAAGCGAGTATGCGCTCGATTTGTTTCACCGAATGCGCTCACTGCCCCCAATTGCCGAGTATGCTCAATTGTCAATTCAAACTTCTTCCCAAGTCAAGTCCAGAAGTCTAATAAACACACTGAAGGGCTATCGTGATCGGAGTTTGCCCGATTTTAAGCAAAAAATTCAAAACGTTATTGACTCTGTCGAATATATGGGACCAGGTGGCAATACCAAATTTTTCACCTTTGCCTTTAGTAGGGGCAATTCGGTGGTGGAATTTGTTGGCATTGCCGTTCACAAGGACAAAACAACCCGATTGCTCGATTACTCCATTTGCTCGTACACCTATGGGACCCGAGTTAAGGTGAGATATGAACAACTTTGGAAATTTGACATTTTGGGCTACAAATTTTGGCGAAATGGATTGGAACTGAAAACAAGCAGACCTGCAATCGATGCAAACACACGAGGTCTTCTAGAGGCTGCTTTCTTGTATGAACTGTGGCGAAGACGCTTAGCCATAATTGAGGATGACAAGGTTACCCTATTGCCACAAGCTGTTAAGGACGAGTTGTAGTGTGTATCATGTTCAACATTACAAAAGTAAAATAAACCAATAATTTTTAAGTTTTTCATTAGTTGACTCAAAAGTGAGGCTTACAAGTGAGGTTACCACGAGCAGAAAACAAAAATTGAAGAGATTGAAGCATCCGAGAAAGGAATCAACTATTTGAATGCTCAAAGTATGCAGAAAACGAAAATTGCCTAGATTGAAGCATCCTACCTAGCGACCGACGGCAAGCATCCTAGAAAGGAGACTCGAATTTCTCCTTTGTAGAGACATTAGCAAATTTACGTATTAATTAATTTTTAATGTTTAAATTTGCAAATTGACAAATTGAGACGGTGATTGATGCACACGTTGCATTAATTTTGCAACACCACTACATGAAGCTTTCCAGTTGGTTGACTGTGCTGCGCATCGACAAGTTGCACTGTCAAATTTTCTGGCCCCTTTTTCAACTGCTCAACGGTCATGATTGCGCCACCGATGAACTCATTCGAGTGAGTAGCATTCCACATTTCAAACACAACAAACGAGTGATCATTGTACTGAGGAATTGGACTCACAATTGATTCTAATTATTCTAATTAAGCCAAATTTATTATTATCTTCTTTAGCATTCCAAGTGGAAAGCGATCCATCAAGTTGGAAAGAGTAAACTAATGTTGAAATATTTTTCTGTAACATTTGGCAAGTATCGAGACATGCTACACAAAGCAGTTCAACTATGAGCCACTGAATAATTTGCCAAATGAACTGTTTGAAATTTCACCATATCTCAACATTTATGGCTATCCGGATTCCGGACGAGTTGGACTATCACGATGTTGCACCAAGACCGGACAAATTTGTCAATCTGGAAGCTTTTAGTCGAAAAGTGCCAAATGTATTGGCGATTCAACCCGTTGACAAGTTGATCTATGTCTCGCTTGGATCAATGGGCTCAGTTGATGTGGACTTGATGAAGCGGATTCTTGTGGTTCTTGGGCAAACACCACACAAATACATTGTCTCGAAGGGGCCGCGTGGTGATGAGTATGAACTGCCCGCCAATTCTTGGGGTGCGGTATTTTTGCCACAAATCCAAATCCTGCCACTGGTGGACTTGGTGATCCACCCTTGGAGGCAATAACACCACAACCTTCTCCCAAGGTAAGGCAATGATCGTGATGTCACTGTTCGTTGACCAGTATGACAATGCACACAGAGTGCATGAGAAGAAGTATGACATCCGAGTGGAGCCATACTCATTCACGGAGCCCGAGTTGCTCTATCAACTACTGCACCACACTGAACTCTATCGACGATTGCAAGTGGCCAGTGAACGAATTCGCGAATCAAATGGTAAAAATTTAGTTTGTCAAAGAACTGAAAAAGTGGTAAAAGAATTTCAAGAATTAAAGATTTAAAAATAAATACAAATATTTGGGCTTTTCAAATGGGTTTTATTATTTTGTATTTTGTTTTACATTTGGTTTGATGATGTTGCAGGATACACAGAATGATCACACAGATAATAATGGATTCACCCAGAATTAAAACAAAACAAAACAAAAAACAAGCAAACAAACAAATGAAAAATGATTTGTCATGATTAACACGCAACTATATTGAGGTTTAATTTTGATTTTGAATTGACCGCGCGCACGGTAACGACATAAATGCTTAAATGATATTATTTTTCATCAATTTGTATGAAATCATACAGAATTTTGCATACAGCAAAGTAAACTGTTTTTTGGTAAGAGTAAATGTACAAAAAAGACATGACTTTCATATTAGTTTTGGCGCCAGCATACCTTAAAGAATGTAGCCAGCGAAATTAGACCAAAGCCGCCATACGTGAATCCATATCGATTTGGTACATGCAACGCAAAGACATCCAACACCAGATGAATTCGAGTCCGAATTGGCATTGTACAGCCACCGTTTGGCTGGTTGTGAACTAGCAGACAGATCAGCCGCTTACTCGGTCGATGAATATGTTTGGTACAGTAGGCAAAGATGAGATGCAGTACAAAGTTGAAATAGGCCAAATAGCCAATCCACATGTAGAGGATAATGTTACTCTCGGGCGACATGCAACCTTCAATGATCCACATTGTGTACATGATACTGATGGGACAGAAGGTTACCAGAAAAGCACAGAACAACCGTCCACACATTCGATTGGTGGCCAAGAAGAAAGTCAATGTACGGACATACATTCGTCGATAGTGAATGTAGTGCACTGGGCTGAAGGGCTTTGTCTTTGTCATCACTTTCACATTGAAGAAGTGATAAATTTGCTGCAATTTTATGTAGAACATACACAACAGTGAAGCAGTGATCGCGTTTGCCAGAGAAACTGAGTGACCAAAGTCCAACATGTACAGCGCAAAACTGAGTCCACAGAGATGATTCGTCACGATACAGACAACCATAGAAAAAGCAACTTTCACACTAAAGTACTGACCATACTCCCAAAAAGTGCACATAAAGTAAATGTAACAGTAGAGCATAATAAATTCTGGATTTGGATTTTAAGTTGTTGTTTTTGTTTAGAAAAAATTAACTAAATTAAAGCGATTATTACAAGGTTTACTTACCAAAGGTGGCCAGAATACTCAGGAAGGAATTGAGTGCCACGATAAAGCACTTGCACACTCGATCACAGACGTTCACATTTCTGTATTTCGATGCGAGAAAGAAGCCACACCAGTCGCGTTCGATCACAATTGAACGAATGCGACAAATGAGGCCAAAATTGGCATTACAAAACAGTGTCCAGTGATAGTAGAGTAGCATCATGCAGTTGGCAAAGGAGGCCAAATTGATTTGCGACTTGGACATCATCAGATAGAAGCCATCAAAGTGGACCGCTCGCTCTAGGTCACTGGCTTGGGCTCCAAGCGAGAGGTAAAGCGAATGAGTGGCCAATAGGACAAGCGACAGATTAAACACATTCAAGCGCGCAATATAGCCAACATTTTGGTGTTGAGAAATTTGTTCAACCAAGAATAAATAGACACCGAAATAGTTGACATCTTTCCAGGGCTTGAAGAACAACGACACACGAGCCAACAACTTCATTTTGCTTACAATTTCTGTGTGTGTGTGTCAAAGTGATCATATTAGCAATGGGTGAATTGAAAGTTACTAATTTAAACAATAAAATTTAAATGATAAAATATATTTTAATCATTCCTGAAACACACATTTCAAACCTTTTTATTGTTTTATTGTCGATTGAGAATTGATCAGTTACAGGCAAGTTTGCTTATTGCAACAATGAATTTTTGTAGAGATTTTTCTCTATTTTTTATGTATATGGAACAGCCAAACCAAAGTTGACAAATGAAAAAATCGAGATAAAAACTCAAATTCACTGAAAATAAACTGAATTCAATAATACTGGTAAATTGTTTCTCTGCCTACCGAGATGAGTAACAGACAAGTTATAATTGCAATTAATTTTAGAGACAAGTTTATTTGGCGAAAATAAAGAGAGCATAAAAATTAAAATTATTTTAATTAAATTTTAATCAATTTTAATTAATTTTTTCTCCCAAGCTCAATTTAATTATATTATATTCTAATTTAAAATAACTTTTAATTGCTTTGAATTGAAAATTCTTCATTTCAACATTTTGGTCCAAAACTAGAAACGAGAGCATTGTTAGTCTTCACATCTTTCAAGCTAAATTTGAGCGCAAATTGGTTGGATTGCTATTTCGGCAATCAACTGACAAGTAAGTTTAAACAGAATTTTATTGGTAAAATCTATTTTTTTTGGGAATATAAATGCTCAAAATCGAGCTCAAATTCTTGATAAACCAATACAATTATGTTAAATAATTAATCGGATTGTGTCTTTATTTGCGCAATCAATTGGGAAGGTTTAATTGATTTTGCAATTCTTCCCTTTGTACAAAACTTTGTAAAAATATCAATATTTAATGCATATATGACAGTGCAGTGGCATGTGTTTTCGTGCAGTTATGGTTCAAATGCAAAATTGCTATAAAAGAATAGTATTATACATGATTTCAATTTGTGAAATTATTTCATATTTTTGCACTATTTCGAACATTTTCATCTATATCAAAAAATTGTATCAAAATGTCAGTTTTTAAGATAATAATCAATTCAACGCTTTTTCAAATTGTGTATCCATTTAAGTCCAACTTTGACTTCATCCAGAAGCACCACACGACCCTGATAAGAATCTTTCTCTTCCAGGACAAAAACACAATTTGGCAAATCAAACTGCTGTGCAGTTTGTGCCTGTTGCAAATATGTCAAATGGTTCAAATGTATTTTGCGCCTATCCAGAACGATTTAATCTATTTCGATTACTTTCGACTGAATTCTGTGCCGAACGAGTACAAACTCTTCACTGGATTGTTGAATTATTTGACGTTTTACACGCTAGTGCAAATGTATTTGAGCAAGTATTTCGTTGAAATCTTCCAGGTTATCTATGAAGTGTTGATTTTGAGAAATGAAAGCTACTTTCTTGTCTCAGCCAATCGAATTCCTGTTCATCGAAAAATTATTCGTGCAGTCAAATTGTATGTTTATTTCTTTCAGATTTTTACTGCTACAGGAGGTGAGCATTGGGGGGTTTTTATTGAACTTATAGATCGATAAATTTTCAATCCTAGTAATTTTTGTCCTTATTTCAGCTTTGTGGCTTTTAGTTATGGAAGCTACATTTGGTATCTTCCTCTATCGCAATTATCATCTATTTAGCATTTCAACACTTCTCGCCTTCGCATTCACATCTCACATCACCATTTTGCTCCACTACATGAACGTTTTGATGTTTGTCTTCACCAGTCAACTCAATTCCACCTTGTTTCTGACCATTACGATGATCCTATTCTACCGATTGAATCAAATCAACCAACAACTTAAGCAAGTCAAACCGTCGAAATTCCAATACTTTCACTTTTACCGTTTCTCCCACTTTCACACCCGAACCCTACAAATGATATTCAAAGTGAATCGTGTGTTTGGTTCGGTTTTGTTGCGTCTGGTAGCGGTGCTCACGCCCATGAATGCTTTCATAGGCACCACCCTTCTACTCGGCCGTGTTCAGTTGGTGTTTGTGCCCTTTTTAGTGTCAATATTTGTGGGACAGATTACGATCATTCTGGGCTTTCACTATGCCACTACCAAGTACATTGGCAAAATTCATTGCCATACAGTGCGATTGATGCACTTGAATGTGCACTCGAGAATTGGCTCACAAAATATTAGTGGTCGACTCAGGATGGCAAACTACATTCACAAATTCAACACAAACAATCGGTATGGCATCACTTATGGCAGCATTGCGCTCGTATCCATCACTTCATTTGCCAAGGTATGAAATGTTTTCTGAATATATCACCAAACCAAATCTGAGATTCAAAATAACTTTCAATAACAGTGTTTCATTATGTATTGTCGCTTCAACATATTCAGCTTCAAATTGTTGACTTTGGACCGATAAATTTACATTTGTTTATATTCGTTGTTGGAAAAACAAATTTAAAACATTTGTAGATAAATGAATAAATAAATAAAATTTATCCAATTTACAAAATATATTAACTTTTGTTTTTGTTTTCTAGGCCTAAAAATATAGGTGGGTGTGGCTGGGTTAATTTCACTTTTGACTAACAGTGCTTAGCTAACAAGTAATAATTTGTATTTTTAGTATACTGTATATCAGAAATGGGCATGAACCCAAGCAGGTACACTTTATTTTCGGGTTTTAATACGATAATGGCATAATCAATAAAAAAAATATAGTGTAGGCAAATGAAATTTGATTTAAATTTGAATATTGATTAAACTTTTGAACTTTTTGAACTTTTGCACTACAATTTTGCACTTTTGTGCCTGAATCATAATAAAACGAGTGTATGTCTGCGGGCATGCCCGTTACTGATATCCAGTACAGTATAAACATACAATGTAACCGAACTTATTCATTCACAATAAAGAGTATAAATAAAATAACGCTTTTTAGGTATATTTTATGTCTGAAAATAAAAGTGGATGTCTCGTGGTATATAAACAATGGACAGTATATTTATAAAATTTACAATACAATAAATTAAAATTATAAAATTAAAATCTAAAAATTAAAACACTTAATTTAATTAAACTAATTAAAATTAGTATTTGCGTTGTGTTGTCCAGTGCTTTCGAGAAGAAACCAAGTGGTTCCCATCCTTTGTGATGTAATGTGATGTCCTTCGCGATTTTATTCCTTTCTGAGCGCATTCAAGTTTCAATCATTTAAGAGCGCTAATTAAAAACTCAGTTACAGTAAAATCTATGATTTTTGCCAAACAAGTTTTCGTTTAATCTAAATTAAATTCGTGAAATCATCAATCATTGTTTAAATTATACTATTTTTTAAACTGTGCCTATTCATGAAGGCACTGTTTAAAACCCAGAAAATAATATACTCAAAAAATAAAAAATAATTATATTTCAGTATATTTTTATTGCAACAGATAGATAATATAAATTGTGGTGAAAATTGTTGGGTAACTTTTAGTGATTTTTCAATATTGTCACCCAAAGAGACTGTGATTTGTCACTTGGCGTGTCAAATTTCAATTATGACCGAAATCGTCTCCAAAAAATATATATTTTTTATGATCAATTAGAGAATTGTTTTCGTCGTATGACTTTTAGCCATATCACAAACAATATTAATGACACAGATAAGGTGAGCAGTAAACGGGCGAAAAGCCTCGTTAAGTAGTAAAATTGTTGTCAAATCTTTTTGAACCCATTTAAAATGGGCCATTTTTGACTTTTGCTTAGGAGAAGAGAAGAATTTAAATCACAAAGTAAAGCATTTTTTGGCGGACAAGCAGCCAACTGGCAAAACAAATAAAGTTTCCGACTTTATATACCTAATATCGTTAAATTAACTTAATAAGACCAAAAGTTTGTTTAAAATTGAAGAAACTTTATATTGTGTATTTTTCCACAATGAGTTTTGGCTCCCATTTGAGTCATTCCTAGGCTAAGTGACTATTCAGAATCAATAATGAGAATTGAAAATTGAATTCAAATATTAAACGAAATCGATCTAAGATAAATTGGAAATTTTCGTCTTGCACTTCATAATCACAATTTAGACGAACGCATCTAATGTGGGCTTTGCTTTTCATGGCCATCAGTAATTTAAATGCATTCTCGTTAGGCCTATTTCAAGTTAACTTTATTCATGCCCTTTCAATCAATTTTGCCTGTACAGTTTCACTGTTGATGATGTTTCACTTGAAGATGAAACAAATATTTGAGCTTTTGGTGCAAATTGCTTCCAAGAAAAGAAATGCCTTTCCACTCTTACGTTACTATCAATTGCGTCGTCTATTTGTGCAAAGTGTCACATTCTTCTTTGAGATCAATCAAACACACGGCAAGTTGTTCTGTGTGTTCTTTGTTGTCTGTGTACCCGCCAACTGTCTCTACACCATGTGGATCATCCAGGGAAAGATGCAACTGATTTCAAAGTGCATGATAATTTATTGGGCATTTTTAGTGGGCAATTTGCTTTTTGTTCTGCACTGTGTCTTTGCCCAAGTGACCAAACAAATTCACCGGCCAAGTAAATTACTGTTTGGTACGCTTGTCCGCCATTACTCACACCGAACCCTTGACATGCGAGCACGACTGCATATTGCGCATGCTCTCTCGGTGCTGAACACACAGAATCGTTATGGATTTTCCTATGGCGTCTTTGGTCTCGTTTCCTTGGCTACATTTGCAAAGGTAACAAACAAACAAACAAACAAGCACAAACCATTGAATCGATTCGCTTTAATTGTTTAATTATTTTCAGTTTCTACTTTTGTATGGAAAATTCAACATATTTTCGTATAAACTGTAATGGGCATGAACGAATACATGCACGCTTTTATTGTTATTTTAACTTAAAAATTATATTTATTGTATTAAAAACATAACCATAATTGAAAGATTGTTTTTCAACAATTTATTGATTTCACTTCAACGGCAGTCAAAAGTGTCAATGCTGGAGTGCATGCCCATTACTGATACAGTAAATTGTAGGTTTCAGTTAGAAAACGCCTACCTTTTACGCAAGCATTTTGCTTTAATAAATTAATTTTATTATTCAAAATTCAAGATAATAATTTATAATTTATAATAATAATTTCGTACAAGTTCCGCAAAACTAACGTTTTGCCTCTGCTAACTTAACTTGAGAACTAAATTCAAATTCTGCTCAATTCTGGGTTGTGAACAGGCAAAATTTACTTGAATTTTGTTTTGGTTCAACAACTCAATTGATTGATTGAAAATATGAATAAAATCAAAAAGTGTCTTGTTTGTGGAGATACTGCCAGTGGTAATTGTGCATATTTTTTCATTAATCTAATACCAATTAATTAACCAACTTTGATCTCTACTTCCCTCTCTTTCTCACTAGGCTTCAACTATGAAGCACTTTCGTGTGAATCGTGCAAAGTGTTCTTCTGTCGACATTCATCACGACTTGAGGTTTGTTTCTCACTTTACCTATTTACTCAATGTATTTCATTTGTCGTGTAAACACAGAATTTTAAATGTGATCAAGCGGGTGAATGTAAAATCAGCATTTCAACTCGAAACAAGTGTCCTAAATGTAGACTGATCAAATGTTTTGCCAGCGGAATGAAGAAAAAAACCGTCCGACAAAATGTTGCTCAACCAATTCAGTCATCTGAACAACCAAAAACTGGCGCTAAACTAATGCTCGAACTCAGTATCCTCAAGTATATTAACGAGTACGACAATAAACAGATCTCAAATTATCTCATCAACAATGGACCACCAAAAAGAGTACCAATTGAGTTGAATCAATACGAACTCGAGTGCCTTGATAGTGCAAGAAGTGTCTTTAGACACGAGCCCAGTCTTGTTGTGTCAAAGCACGCCACCAGTGGCCAGGACTATTTCGATTCTCTACTGCTCAACAGTATGGTCTATCTCAAGAAGAGCATTCGATTTTGTCACAACTTTGGCGCATTCAACTCCCTCTCGAGTGCTGACCAATTGGCAGTGTTGAAGCCATTCAGCGCTCGTCTGACGCCCATTTGGGCTATATTCTATTTGAAGATGAAACAAGATGGAATACTCGTGGTCACGGTTTGTTGTTCATTTGACAGGGGAGTACATTTTTGATTTGTCAATATATCCTAGAATGAGCCCGAAACGGAAGCCGTTTATATTCCAAACGAAATTCTGTTTGGCTGCTGTGCGGGCAATGAAGCGATTGAAAAGTCATACAAATATTTCATTCTACTGAACAAATTCATGGAGAACGATGTCAACATACGTGATCTGGCCACAACACTGATGCTCTTCCGAACTCCACAAAATGTGACATCTCAAGAGAATATCAAGTAATGATAGTAGTACTTGGGAATGTTATAACATGTTGACAAATCCTATCATTCTAGATATCAGCACTATTTGTACAGTCTACTGTTGCAGCGATATTTACAAAGCAAACACCACAGCCGAAAGCAAGGCAATCGCAAATATGTGACACTGATACGTCTTCTGGAGCAGCTGGACAGTTTTGTTGAGGAGCCCAAACGTGTGTTTACTAATGAAATTGGTCTAGCCAATTTGCCCGAAGTTGTTTGTGAATTGAATGATATGGTTTAGTTTGTAAGTTTGTTTTAGTTGAAATTATTATAATGAATATGTGTCTTGTGTACACAGCTGAGTTGATGTTGTATTAATGAGGTTTAAACAGAAAGTGAGTGTCAAGTTCGTGATACATAGTGTTTTACAATGTTGGTTTACTAAGGGAGTTTGATTAAAATCAATAATTCAAAAGAAATATACAAGAGAAGAGGGAAGTGTGCATTAATTAAATCTGACTATGAATGATAATTCACAAATGAGGAATACATTACGGAGAATAATACTTTGTGCATTATGTACATGAGTTAAAATCGCAAAGCATCAAATCGAAACTTGACAAGATAGAAGCATCCGAATAATTAGCTGAGCGAAGTGAACGAACGAACGAACGCACGAGCGATAGCGAGTGTGTGAGTGAGTGAGTGAACATAGCGAAGCACTCTGCAACCACTTGAGAAAACCGTTTCGACTTTTCAATGCAATTGTAACAGAGGGGGAATGTGTCACATTTTTTGTCTCTATGGTTATCTTTAGAACGAGTTCACTAAATTTTACAAATAAGGCCTCAGGAGATTCAACTACTAATAAATGGGGCCAAGTTCGCTTTGTGAGAAAATCCATGAATGTTTAGGTAACTTCCGGCAAGGTAAGGTAAGGGGGGTCTGTTTAAGCAAACACAAAATTATTGGCTAATTTGTTTCTTGTTCTGGTCTCATTTGCCTACAAATTGATGTAAAAGTTTCCATTCTTAATGTCGACTAGTAATGGTAATATTTGTTTTGAAATAGACATGTTGCAAGCTGTATGTGGCAGGACTTGTCATTAAGCTACCGTGACAAGTGACTAGTAAAGAGAGATGAGCTTCGTGGAGTGATTTGCAAATTTGAAAAGATTCGATCGAAAGTGGTTCGCGTTGGACTCGAACAATATGTCGGCAGATTAATGTCAGGGTAGAAGTATTAATGTAGGTATTAGTGTCAAACACGGGCCACAAATATTGAAATATAGTACACATTCATTTCTCTTAATTGCCATTGTGTTTGTTCGGAAAGGCCAAACTTGCAAGAGTATAAAAGGCACATTGTCATTTGGCAGTAAGCTCACAACTCTGTCCCGAGTCGATTCTACTCTCTAGTTCTCTCACTCTCACTTGTCAGTCAGTCGCCCGTCTTAAACATGTTTCAATTAATAATATTAATCTTTTTGTTCACATTCAAACGCATGAAAAAGCTTGCCAGGATGCTCTATGTGCATCTCGGTGAATTCATCTTTGAACTCGACACAATCAAAGATTGTAATTCAATCGGCGAAATTGAGGCGTTTAAGGCGGCTCGACCCCGGAGAAGCATCTCTCGCTTTCCGTGGATCAAAGTGAATGTACACTTTGTGCCAGCAGCACTGACGAGTCTGTATTTCCAGCTCGACAATGTCTATGTGTGCTTCATCTTGTATGATCGCTACGATGCGGCTGGAATGCCCGAACTGTTGAGCCACCACTACTCGCCTGTCGATTTCTGGGACATGTTTGATGTGATCTTTTTCACTGCTGTCTGCCAAACCTTGTTCATTTATGTGTACCTGTGCTTGAGACCCACCGTTGATCCTGAGTACTACACCTATGCGGTATGGAATGATTCTATTCAGAAGCGAACAATTTACTTCAGGGGAAAGTGTAAGTGTTTGTTCTCAAGTTTTGCTGTGTCAATTTAATCCTCTTCAATTTGTTGTTGCTCTAAATAGTTTGGAAGCAAGACAAATCAGACAGAATTTTGGCAAAGCGTACAAGATTGAGGAAAATCTATAAATTCATTATGGTTGTTTCGTTTCTATTTATCTATTGCTTTTATGGAGGCTACCATCTGTATCATTCAATTCACGATGGAAACCTCTTTACGGCTAGAAACCTATGGATCATCTTGTACCACCATTTTTGGTCTTTTTACACATCTGCCGGTAAGTTTTGGGTTTCTCAGTTGAATTTCTCTAACAAATCAATTCACCCTTCCAGGAATTATCTATACTCCATTTTACTTTCATATACTGTGCAACTACTTTCAACAGAAACAGCAATACAAACTGAGGAAAATTGACTCACTAATTAAAGAAGTGCTTCGCATGGCTAAGAGCAAGCACCTCGACGGCAATATTCCACTTGCGCGTTATAGTGTGTGGAACAAGTTTCACGTGTACAATGACAAAGTACTGAGCCTCTTTCGCGAGTTGAGCGTTTATAACCGATTCTGGAGCTTCATCATAACGGTCATTGTGATTGGCTTTGTTGTAATGGTAGGTTGTCTGCTTTATCTTGCCTTGTTCGGACAGGTGGATGCGCTATTCAAAAAGTCCATTGCCATATTCTACTCAATTGAAATGTTTGCCATGGTAATGCTTGTCACGAGACAGTCGTCGATCATTGTGCGACAAAATGTTGCTATTTATCGTGCGAATCTTCGCTTTGCTTTCATTTTCTCACAAACACTTGAACCTACACGACTTCAACTACTAAAAGTAAGTGATTAGTTGTATATAACAAAAAAGTATTTGATTTCACTTTTACTTTAGTTGAGCAAGTTAATCTCAAACTTCAAAGGAACCAAAAATGGCTTCCGCTTTATCAACAACGGCCTAATTGATTCGCGAATGTTTGAAATTGTAATATTGACTTGGTTGTTTGTTATTATCTAATTTGGTTGCTTGTTTGCTTAGTTCTTTTTGGCAATATCAGTGTTGTTTATGAAGATTCTAAAGAAGAAATTGATGGGAGTAGATTACATTGGCTCTGCACGCACTTAGAGCCCACACGAGCCATCATCCGCAAACTTGTCCATTCAAATTAAAATTAAATAATTCTCTCAATAATATCTGTCCGATCAATCGTCGTATGGTTAGATCCATTTGTTCCATCTGTTAAGATTCACTCCACGCTCAACCAATATTGACATGTTATATTCATTTGTACCAACCGGGTAGCTCCTCTGGTGTACAATAAAGATCAATTATACACTCGCACATCTTGACAACTGCTATTTTAATTATTTATTAAATCTGATTGGCTCAAACAAACAAAAACACGATCTGTTACACTGACTAATCATATTATTTCACTTCATTTAAAGATCAACCTTACCGTTTATGAAGTATAATTTATTTATTTATATTTATACACTAATCTCAAACTCTGATTTTAAAAACACACTTTAAACTCTTCTGTGCATTGACTTGTACCTATCCAATCCGGACTCACACTCGAGGCTGTTTAGTTGGTCGTCTAGTACTTACCCTCTCACTTTTGAACACTTTGTTCAAAATTTTTACTGTAAAATAAACGGCCCGCATGATTCAATAAATCGTGCAATAAATAAATAAAACTCAAAAGTTAAAAAAATTAAAAAAAACAGTAAAAACTCAAAATATTTATAATTTTTATAAAATATTCTTTCCTTAGATGGCGTTGCGTATTTGTTTATCTTTTGGTATTGCTCTCTATATAGAGTGTATTATACAGAGTATACTCGTCCACAGTGAAAGTTCACTCACAAAAGACAATTCAGTAGGTACGTACGTATATATACTCAAGTTGAACTCAGAAGAGTAACTCAACTGCATGACAAAACGCGGGTGGCTTTCGCTGCGCTGCGTGCTGTACCTTCCAGCAGTACTTTTTGTCAGGCAAACTGTCGCTAGACATTTAACGCCGCACTGTAGTTGATCAACATGGCTGTGATTGCTTAATATAATTCTCCCTTGGCGTACATCCTTTCGATCATTTTCGGTAATTTTTCTTAGAATTTGAATTATTCTTACTCATAAATGTTATTCATTATTAACTCATTATTCTGCAAAATCAGGCCAAACCCGAGTGTACAGAATCCTAAAAAATCATTCCCCAAAAGCTGACCGACAACAAACCAACAATGCCTAACAATCGGTCAAACTGTGTGAATTTGGTTCCTTTACTGGCACATGGTCAAGTAAACGGACTACCCTACCAAATCCCGACCGTAACTTCCATAGTGCCGCGAATTCTTCGAGATTTCTTCAGTAACTCCCAGTTGCAACATAACCAAACAACTCGTTGGAACTTGGGCCCTCGATCGGTGGCATTTCATTGTACCCTTGAAAAGCCCAATCAAATTTGCTATATTCGTCTGAAAGATGTGTTCGGACCAGTTCTGGAGTTGTATGTGTTTACACATAATCTCCTAAACCAGAAAGGGATTCGTGCGTCTGAGTATACAGAAAACGATCACTACGTAATAGAGGACAGAAGCATGCCAACCGATCCGTCTACTGAGGTCACTTACATTCATGAGAATGCATCACTCGAAGTATGGTAATATTTTTCTTTACCTCAATTCTCATCGGTCTCTTTTCATAAGTTTTCAGGCGCTATAAAGAATCTTGTGTTTGTTAGCCACAGCAGCATCCTATCACCGGACCACAGCCGTTTCCGTTACAAGGTCTCATTCTGGTGTCAAAAGCCTGGACAGAACGAAACTGGCAGATACATTAGTGGTGAACCTGTCTGTAGCACATACACACACAAGGAAATGGCCTTGAATGAAGATACTTCATTTGAGAAGCTCCTAACTCACTCATTCGTAGTAGGTTACCAACACTTTGAAAATAAAGGATATGACATATTGTGCTCCTACATGGCCGTACACGGTTGTCTGATCAAGTCACTGCACTGGAAGCATCGAGCCAGACATCGAGCCTGCATCAAGCCTCAGCCCCTGGAGAAAGGTGTCCTTCTGAGTGCCTTCGATATTCGCTATTGTGAGCCTAATTTTTATCCACGTCCTCTTCCGTTGATTTCCCTTTCGGCCTACTCAAACGGACACATTCGCATTTGCAACTATGATTCGAGAGTGGCTGAAGAAGTTTCGTTTGAATGTGCAATTCATGATCAGCCAATTCGGACACTACGACATCATCCCACAAATGTGCATCAATTTGTGGCTTCGGGTGATGGCAATTTTCTTCGACTCTACGATGTTCGAATGTTTGCGCCCGATGGTTCAGTGTCCGGTAGAGGTCAACTTCGTGGTGCTCAACCGGTGCAACTATTTACCGAACATCGAAGCACTCACCATCATCATCAAATCAGTCTAGATATCGCCACAAATCTTCTCGTTTCCTCTGGTTGTGATAATTTGGTTCGTTTCTGGAATTCAAGAAGTGGCAAGTTGGAATACTACCAAAAGTATAAACAACCGGACAATCCGGACACACTACCAGTGCAGGCATTCTACTGTGGAGACTTTTGGTTGGACAGTGCACATCGCAGTGAGGCACTGTTCACGGTGAACCAGGGTGAACATCGACTGTTCTTTTCAAACTTTCTTAAACACTGCTTCAATATGGACGCATACAAACGACGATCTGACTGATTTACTAATCAAATTGTTCAATCATATTACCATAATGATAAATGTGCATCTCAAATCTGAGAATGCATACGTTTGCTCATATGTTTGCATCGATCGGAAGTTATCTTCACATTCTACGATAGGGACAATCAAATATTTACTTCAATTCTCAAATATTCAATTATACGTTTATTCTGTAATGTAAATTCTCTATGGAACATGCAATTCTTTATATAAAAGCAAAACATTCCTCATTACCAAATAGAACACTTGTGCTTCGGATTCATCTTTGAGTCCACTGAACAGTTGAATGCCTGTGAAAATTGTGCCATATTGCACAGGGGAACATTCGCTCGGAATCTGTTTGGGCTGTGTTTTCCATATTGCAATGTATTTGTGGACGAATGTTCTTGGTCTGAACACCAAATCTGTTAGTTGAAAATAGAAAGTTGAAAGAATGATACATTTTGGGGAAAATAGATTTACCATGCCGTACGAAATGAAGAACAACTGTTCGGGTGTGAATTGTGACTCTTGGAGAGATGGACATGATGATGGGCATGAAGGTTCATTGTCGGACTGATTGAGAGTCGATATGAATGCTCGATATGCCATATTCAGTCCACCATTGTCGGCAATGTTTTCGGCAAGTGTCAATGTTCCGTTAATCTTACAAAATAAAAAGACATTAATTTAAAAAATAGTTTTATTTTTTGTTGTTATACCTTTACACCCGTAGTCGGTTCTATCAGGCCATCATATTGTTGCACAAAACATTTGGTCTGCTTCTCAAAATGTTCCCGTGCAGAATCGGTCCACCAGTTGGCCCTTTCACCATTTCTGTCATATTTGCCACCTTCACTATCAAAAGCGTGCGTAATTTCGTGTCCAATAATAGTGCCCAAATTGCCGTAGTTCAGTGCAGGTACGGAGTCCAAAAACATCCAAAGATTTAATAGTTGGGAATTTGCGACTAAATGGGAATATAGAATGTAGATATGAGTTTCAGTAACTTATAATTAAACATAGAAATACATACAAAGGGCATTCATTTGTGTCGAATAAGCTGCATAGGTACCAATTGGTGAAAAGATGAATTTTCTAAAAATTAACAAATTATTATTCATTGTATGTTTAAAATTAAACAAAATACCTGTCTTCTCGAGTAATTTGACGAATGCTTCTAAATGCTGCCCTGCTTTTCAATCGGCAAACATTGAGATAACTAGCCGCATACTGTCCTTTGATGAATGTCTGTGAATCGATTGTATTTGATTGTATTTGGAAGAATCCACATTGTTCATCGAGTATGTCATCATCGAAGATCCAATCGGGAAATGCAATCATCAACTTCATGCTGTCCAACTTGTCAAGCGCATTCTGTCTGGGGCAATTCGGTGGTGGAATTTGTTGGCATTGCCGTTCACAAGGACAAAACAACCCAATTGCTCGATTACTCCATTTGCTCGTACACCTATGGGACCCCAGTTAAGGTGAGATATGAACAACTTTGGAAATTTGACATTTTGGGCTACAAATTTTGGCCAAATGGATTGGAATTGAAAACAAGCAGACCTGCAATCGATGCAAACACACGAAGTATTCTAGAGCATGAGTGCGGAGACTTTTTTGAGAGAAAGTCCACCCTCTTACTTTGGTAGTTTAAAAAATAGTGGACTTTTTGGAGCAAAAGTGGACCGAGGTCCACGGTCTCCGCACCCATGTTCTAGAGGCTGCTTTCTTGTATGAACTGTGGCGAAGACGTTTGGCCATAGTTGAGGATGACAAGGTTACCCTGATGCCACAAGCTGTTAAGGACGAGTTGTAACATGTTCAAAATTAAAAACTTAAAATAAACCAATAATTTTTGAGTATTTTTATTGGCCGATTCAAAAGTGAAGTCGTTTCTGATTGGTCAGTTTGTGTGGCAGCTCAAATGTAAGTTTGTTGATAAGAAAAATAAGTCTATCACAAGCTGTGAATAACCGACTCACTAACACTCGTCAATTAATAAAATAGATAACTAAAATTGACTAGATTGAAGCATCCGAGAAAAAAGACTAGTATTTCTCTTTTGTAGAGACATTAGCAAATTTACGTATTAATTAATTTTTAATGTTTAAATTTGTAAATTAACAAATTGGGACGGTGTTTGATGCACACGTTGCATTATTTTTGCAAAACCACAATATGAAGCTTTCCAGCTTGACTGTGCTGCGCATCGACAAGTTGCAATGTCACATTTGCTGGCCCCCTTTTTTCAGCTGCTCAACGGTTATAATTGCGCCACCGACAAATTCGCTCGAGTGAGTATAATATGCATTCCACATTTCAAACACAACAAACGAGTGATCATTGTACTGAGGAATTGGACTCGAACTTGAAGCTTCAAGGGATTGAGGAACTTTGTAAGTGCGAGCAAATTGAGGATTTGCGGTTTGAGTTGGCTTGTCCACCGAATTGAACCTTTCTTCTATGGAGTGATGCATGGGAAAGATTTGCGATCGTGTGATTGGCAACTAGAATTGTAAATTTTTAAAAAATATTTAAAATCAAATAATCAACAAAAAACTCACAGTCAACTTGGCATCAGTAGAAATAACCCAAAATTTGAGTGTCACATCAACTTTACTGTTAAAATTGGCGTCTTGCAAGATAATAGTAATAAGCGGGTCTGAGGGCTTGAGCACAGCTGCAGCAGCAAATGCTCCATAAAGAGCGACAAAAGCGATGAGAAACTTCATTTTTGATTTGTCTTCGAATTAAATGATAAACCAACTACCAAAATGATGAGTTTATATAGCAAAAAGAACTAACTAAAAATTGCAACCAAACGCGCAATATTTCAATTGATTAAAAATGAAAATTAAGTGAGCAATCAAATTAAGCACAATTTTTTATAAAATAAGATTAAATTTTTATTAGTGGTTTAAAAATGTAACTTTAAGTTTGCTAAAATTACATACAAAATTATTTACGAATCAAAGGGCAAATACTCATTCCGGATCTTAAACATATCGTATATCACTCATAATTCAGTAGATTCGGTCAATCTGTAATCACGCACGAAAATTGGTTGAGCAAACGTAACACATTCAACATTTGACAATTGAGCGAGTTTACTACTTTTGTACTGGTACTCGAGTGATAAGATAGATCAATGTGATGGATCATACGACTATTATTAATTGACTCAATAAAATTGCAGACAAATTGTACTCATTCAATTGCACTTTGTTTGATTTGAGTGATAAGATGACAATGTGACTCAATACAAATTGTGTCTCATGTTAATTAATTAAATAAGTGTCCAATAAGTTTATTATTAGTGACATAATCAAATTTTGAATAGGTAATAATTGCACTTTTTCATTTACACTTTTTCAATTATAATTATTCAATTGATCAATTTTGATTTAGTGCATTGGGCCATTTGGTATATAAATAAATACAAATATTTGGGCTTTTCAAATGGGTTTTATTATTTTGTATTTTATTTTACATTTGGTTTGATGATGTTGCAGGATACACAGAATGATCACACTGATAATAATGGATTCACCCAGAATTAAAACAAAACAAGCAAACAAACAGATGAAAAATGATTCGTCAGTTAACACGCAACTATATTGAGGTTTAATTTTGATTTTGGATTGACCGCGCGCGGTAACGGCACCAAAATGCTTAAATGATATTCTTTTTCATCAATTTGTATGAAATCATACAGAATTTTCCATACAGCAAAGTAAACTGTTTTTGGTAAAAGTAAATGTACAAAAAAGACATGACTTTCATATTAGTTTTGGCGTCAGCATACCTTAAAGAATGTAGCCAGCGAAATTAGACCAAAGCCGCCATACGTGAATCCATATCGATTTGGTACATGCAACGCAAACACATCCAACACCAGATGAATTCGAGTCCGAATTGGCATTGTACCGGCACCGTTTGGCTGGTTGTGAACTAGCAGGCAGATCAGCCGCTTACTCGGTCGATGAATATGCTTGGTACAGTAGGCAAAGATGAGATGCAGTACAAAGTTGAAATAGGCCAAATAGCCAATCCACATGTAAAGGATAATGTTACTCTCGGGCGACATGCCACCTTGGATGATCCACATTGTGTACATAATACTGATGGGACAGAAGGTTACCAGAAAAGCACAGAACAGCTTTCCACACATTCGATTGGTGGCCAAGAAGAAAGTCAATGTACGGACATACATTCGTCGATAGTGAATGTAGTGCATTGGGCTGAAGGGCTTTGTCTTTGCCATCACTTTCACATTGAAGAAGTGATAAATTTGCTGCAATTTTATGTAGAACATACACAACAGTGAAGCAGTGATTGCGTTTGCCAGCGAAACTGAGTGACCAAAGTCCAACATGTACAGCGCAAAGCTTAGTCCACAGAGATGATTCACCACAATACAGACAACCATTGATAGAGCAGCTCTCACACTAAAGTACTGGCCATACTTCCAAAAAGTGCACATAAAGTAAATGTAACAGTAGAGCATAATAAATTCTTGGAATGGATTTGAATTTTAATTTGAAGTTTGTAAAAAAATTGACTAAATTAAAGGCGATTATTACAAGGTGGTACTTACCAAAAGTGGCCAGGATACTCAGGAAGGCATTGAGTGCCACCATAAAGCACTTGCACACTCGATCACAAACGTTCACATTTCTGTATTTCGATGCGAGAAAGAAGCCACACCAGTCGCGTTCGATCACAATTGAACGAATGCGACAAATCAAGCCAAAATTGGCATTACAAAACAGTGTCCAGTGATAGTAGAGTAGCATCATGCAGTTTGCAAAGGAGGCCAAATTGATTTGCGACTTGGACATCATCAGGTAGAAGCCATCAAAGTGGACCGCTCGCTGTAGGTCACTGGCACCGGCGCCAAACGAGAGGTAAAGTGAATGGATGGCCAATAGGACAAGCGAAAGGTTAAACACATTCAAGCGCGTAATAAGGCGAACATTTTGGTGTTGAGAAATTTGTTCAACCAAGAAGAAGTAGATACCAAAATAGTTGACATCTTTCCAGGGCTTGAAGAACAACGACAGACGAGCCAGCCACTTCATTTTGGACGGCTTACAATTTCTGTGTTTGTCCAAGAGATCAAATGAGCAGTTGGTGAAGTGAAAGTTAATAATAAAATTCAAATAATAAAATTTAAACAATAAAATATTTTTTAATTATTTCTGAACACACACATTTCAAACCTTTTTATTGTTTTATTGTCGATTGAGTATTGATCAGTTACAGGCAAGTTTGCCTATTGCAATAATAATGAATTTTTGTAACAATTTTTGTTCTCTTTTTCTGTATATGGTTTAGAGCCAAACCAAAGTTAACAAATGAAAAAATCGAGATGAAACTCAAATTCACTGAAAATAAACTAACTGAATCTTCCACTACTAGTAAACTGTTTCTCAACCTACCGAGATGAGTAACAGACAAGTTATAATTGCAATTATTTTTTTAGGTAAGTTTATTTGGCGAATAAAGCAAGAGAGCATAAAAATAAAAATAATTAAATTAAATTATAATCGATTTTAATGTGTTTTCTCTCAAGCACAATTTAATTATATTCTAATTTAAAATAAATTTTAGTTGCTTTCAATTGAAAATTCTTCATTTCAACATTAATTTTGGTGCAAAACTAGAAACGAGAGCATTGTTAATTAGTATGCATCATCTTTTAAGCTAAATTTGAGCTCAAATTGGTTGGATTGCGATTTTGTCAAACAAGTAAGTTTAAACAGAATTTTATTGTTAAAATCTATTTTTTGGGAATATGCTCAAAATCGAGCTCAAGTTCTGGATAAACCAATACAATTATGTTAAATAATTAATCGGATTAGTGTCTTTATTTGCGCAATCAATTGGGAAGGTTTAATTGATTTTGCAATTCTTCTCAAACAAAACTTTGTAAAAATATCAATATTTAATGCATATATGACAGTGCAGTGGCATGTGTTTTCGTGCAGTTATGGTTCAAATGCAAAATTGCTATAAAAGAATAGTATTATACATGATTTCAATTTGTGAAATTATTTCATATTTTTTTGCACTATTTCGAACATTTTCATCTATATCAAAAAAATTGTATCAAAATGTCAGTTTTTAAGATAATAATCAATTCAACGCTTTTCCAAATTGTGTATCCATTTAAGTCTAACTTTGACTTCATCCAAAGGCACCACACGACCCTGATAAGAATCTTTCTCTTCCAGGACAAAAACACAATTTGGCAAATCAAACTGCTGTGCAGTTTGTGCCTGTTGCAAATATGTCAAATGGTTCAAATGTATTTTGCGCCTATCCAGAACGATTTAATCTATTTCGATTACTTTCGACTGAATTCTGTGCCGAACGAGTACAAACTCTTCACTGGATTGTTGAATTATTTGACGTTTTACACGCTAGTGCAAATGTATTTGAGCAAGTATTTCGTTGAAATCTTCCAGGTTATCTATGAAGTGTTGATTTTGAGAAATGAAAGCTACCTTCTTGTCTCAGCCAATCGAATTCCTGTTCATCGAAAAATTATTCGTGCAGTCAAATTGTATGTTTATTTCTTTCAGATTTTTACTGCTACAGGAGGTGAGCATTGGGGGTTTTATTGAACTTATAGATCGATAAATTTTCAATCCTAGTAATTTTTGTTCTTATTTCAGCTTTGTGGCTTTTAGTTATGGAAGCTACATTTGGTATCTTTCTCTATCGCAATTATCATCTATTTAGCATTTCAACACTTCTCGCCTTCGCATTCACATCTCACATCACCATTTTGCTCCACTACATGAACGTTTTGATGTTTGTCTTCACCAGTCAACTCAATTCCACCTTGTTTCTGACCATTACGATGATCCTATTCTACCGATTGAATCAAATTAACCAACAAATTAAGCAAGTGAAACCGTCGAAATTCCAATACTTTCACTTTTACCGTTTCTCCTACTTTTACACTCGAACCCTACAAATGATATTCAAAGTGAATCGTGTGTTTGGTTCTGTTTTGTTGCGTCTGGTAGCAGTGCTCACGCCCATGAATGCTTTCATAGGCACCACCCTCCTACTCGGCCGTGTTCAGTTGGTGTTTGTGTCCTTTTTAGTGTCAATATTTGTGGGACAGATTACGATCATTCTGTGCTTTCACTATGCCACTACCAAGTATATTGGAAAAATTCATTGCCATACAGTGCGATTGATGCACTTGAATGTGCACTCGAGAATTGGCTCACAAAATACTAGTGGTCGACTCAGGATGGCAAACTACATTCACAAATTCAACACAAACAATCGGTATGGCATCACTTATGGCAGCATTGCGCTCGTATCCATCACTTCATTTGCCAAGGTATGAAATGTTTTCTGAATATAGCCAAACCAAATCTGAGATTCAAAATAACTTTCAATAACAGTGTTTCATTATGTATTGTCGCTTCAACATATTCAGCTTCAAATTGTTGACTTTGGACCGATAAATTTAAATTTGTTTATATTCGTTGTTGGAAAAACAAATTAAAAACATAAATAAATAAATAAAATTTATCCAATTTACAAGATATATTAACTTTTGTTTTCTAGGCCTAAATATAGGTGGGTGTGGCTGGGTTCATTTCACTTTTGACTAACAGTGCTAAGCTAACAAGTAACAATTTGTATTTTTATTATATTGTATCAGAAATGGGCATAAACCCAAGCAGGTACACTTTATTTTCGGGTTTTAATACGATAATGGCATAATCAATAAAAAAAAATATAGTGTAGGCAAATGAAATTTGATTTAAATTTGAATATTGATTAAACTTTTGAACTTTTTGAACTTTTGCACTACAATTTTGCACTTTTGTGCCTGAATCATAATAAAACGAGTGTATGTCTGCGGGCATGCCCGTTACTGATATCCAGTACAGTATGAACATACAATGTAACCGAACTTATTCATTCACAATAAAGAGTATAAATAAAATAACGCTTTTTAGGTATATTTTATGTCTGAAAATAAAAGTGGATGTCTCGTGGTATATAAACAATGGACAGTATATTTATAAAATTTACAATACAATAAATTAAAATTATAAAAATTAAAATCTAAAAATTACAACACTTAATTTAATTAAACTAATTAAAATTAGTATTTGCGTTGTGTTGTCCAGTGCTTTCGAGAAGAAACCAAGTGGTTCCCATCCTTTGTGATGTGATGTGATGTCCTTCGCGATTTTATTTTTTTCTGAGCGCATTCAAGTTTCAATCATTTCAGAGCGCTAATTAAAACGCTGATTAAAATCTATGATTTTTGCCAACAAGTTTTCGTTTAATCTAAATTAAATTCGTGAAATCACTACTATTTTTTAAACTTTTTCTGACACATGAACATGAAGAAGCAACTGACGTATGTCACAATCTAAATATAGAAAAAAGATATTTACTTGACTTTGTTTGCTTGTTGAATATTCTATACCTCAATGTAAGTGTTGGTAGTGATACGAAAGTTGCCAAACACTCGAAACGAATACGAGTGCAATCGTTTGTAAGTCTGTAGTGATTGAACCTTGCATTGTTATAGAGAACAATAGGAACTAGAGCCAAAAGAAAATGTCAAATGGACTGAGTGGATGACGCGCGAGCGCCTTGCACTTCATAATCACAATTTAGACGAACGCATCTAATCCAATGTGGGCTTTGGTTATCAGTAATTTAAATGCTTTCTCATTTGACCTATTTCAAGTGAACTTTAATCATGCCCTTTCAATCAATTTTGCCTGCACACTTTCACTATTGATGATGTTTCACTTGAAAATGAAACAAACATTTGAGCTTTTGGTGCAAATTGCCTCCAAGAAAGGAAATATTTTTCCACTCTTACGTTACTATCAATTTCGTCGTCTATAGATATATTTGTGCAAAGTGTCACATTCTTCTTTGAGATCAATCAAACACACGGAAAGTTGTTCTGTGTGTTGTTTGTTGTTTGTGTACCCGCTAACTGTCTCTACACCATGTGGGTCATTCAGGGAAAGATGAAGCTGATTTCAAAGTGCATGATAATTTGTTGGACATTTTTAGTGCGCAATTTGCTTTTTGTGTAGCACTGTATCTTTGCCCAAGTGACCAAACAAATTCACCGGTCAAATAAATTACTATTTGGTACGATTGTCCGCCAGAACTCACATCGAACCCTTGACATGCACGAGCACGACTGCATATTGCGCATGCTCTTTCGGTGCTGAATACACAGAATCGTTATGGATTCACCTATGGCGTCTTCCGTCTCGTTTCCTTGGCTACATTGCAAAGGTAACAAAAAAACAAACAGACAAGCACGAACCATTGAATCGATTCGCTTTAATTGTTTAATTCGCTTTCACTTTCTACTCTTGTATGGAAAATTCAACATATTTTCGTATAAACTGTAATGGGCATGAACGAATACATGCACGCTTTTATTGTTATTTTAACTTAAAAATTATATTTATTGTATTAAAAACATAACCATAATTGAAAGATTGTTTTTCAACAATTTATTGATTTCACTTCAACGGCAGTCAAAAGTGTCAATGCTGGAGTGCATGCCCATTACTGATACAGTAAATTGTAGGTTTCAGTTAGAAAACGCCTACCTTTTTTGGGTTGTGAACAGGCAAAATTAACTTGTATTTTGTTTTGGTTCAACAACTCAATTGATTGATTGAAAATATGAATAAAATCAAAAAGTGTCTTGTTTGTGGAGATACTGCCAGTGGTAATTGTGCATATTTTTTGATTAATCTAATACCAATTAATTAACCAACTTTGATCTCTACTTCCCTCTCTTTCTCACTAGGCTTCAACTATGAAGCACTTTCGTGTGAATCGTGCAAAGTGTTCTTCTGTCGACATTCATCACGACTTGAGGTTTGTTTCTCACTTTACCTATTTACTCAATGTATTTCATTTGTCGTGTAAACACAGAATTTTAAATGTGATCAAGCGGGTGAATGTAAAATCAGCATTTCAACTCGAAACAAGTGTCCTAAATGTAGACTGATCAAATGTTTTGCCAGCGGAATGAAGAAAAAAGCCGTCCGACAAAATGTTGCTCAACCAATTCAGTCATCTGAACAACCAAAAACTGGCGCTAAACTAATGCTCGAACTCAGTATCCTCAAGTATATTAACGAGTACGACAATAAACAGATCTCAAATTATCTCATCAACAATGGACCACCAAAAAGAGTACCAATTGAGTTGAATCAATACGAACTCGAGTGCCTTGATAGTGCAAGAAGTGTCTTTAGACACGAGCCCAGTCTTGTTGTGTCAAAGCACGCCACCAGTGGCCAGGACTATTTCGATTCTCTACTGCTCAACAGTATGGTCTATCTCAAGAAGAGCATTCGATTTTGTCACAACTTTGGCGCATTCAACTCCCTCTCGAGTGCTGACCAATTGGCAGTGTTGAAGCCATTCAGCGCTCGTCTGACGCCCATTTGGGCTATATTCTATTTAAAGATGAAACAAGATGGAATACTCGTGGTCACGGTTTGTTGTTCATTTGACGGGAGAGTACATTTTTGATTTGTCAATATATCCTAGAATGAGCCCGAAACGGAAGCCGTTTATATTCCAAACGAAATTCTGTTTGGCTGCTGTGCGGGCAATGAAGCGATTGAAAAGTCATACAAATATTTCATTCTACTGAACAAATTCATGGAGAACGATGTCAACATACGTGATCTGGCCACAACACTGATGCTGTTCCGAACTCCACAAAATGTGACATCTCAAGAGAATATCAAGTAATGATAGTAGTACTTGGAAATATTATAACATGTTGAGAAAATTCTATCATTCTAGATATCAGCACTATTTGTACAGTCTACTGTTGCAGCGATATTTACAAAGCAAACACCACAGCCGAAAGCAGGGCAGTCGCAAATATGTGACACTGATACGTCTTCTGGAGCAGCTGGACAGTTTCGTTGAGGAGCCCAAACGTGTGTTTACTAATGAAATTGGTCTGGCCAATTTGCCCGAAGTTGTTTGTGAATTGAATGATATGGTTTAGTTTGTAAGTTTGTCTTAGTTTAAATTATTATATTTAATATGTGCATGTGCCTTGTGTACACAGCTGAGTTGATGTTGTATTAAATCTGAATATGAATGATAATTTACAAATGAGGAATACATTACGGAGAATAATACTTTGTGCATTATGTACATGAGTTGAAATCGCATCGCATCAAATCGAAAATTGACAAGATTGAAGCATCCGAATAATTAGCTGAGCGAAGTGAACGAACGAACGAACGCACGAGCAATAGCGAGTGTGTGAGTGAGTGAGTGAACATAGCGAAGCACTCTGCAACCACTTGAGAAAACAGTTTCGACTTTTCAATGGGAGAAAACGGCAGCATTGTAACAGAGGGGGAATGTGTCACATTTTTTGTCTCTATGGTTATCTTTAGAACGAGTTCACTAAATTTTACAAATAAGGCCTCAGGAGATTCAGCTACTAATAAATGGGGCCAAGTTCGCTTTGTGAGAAAATCCATGAATGTTTAGGTAACTTCCGGCAAGGTAAGGGGTCTGTTTATTGGCTAATTTGTTTCTTGTTCTGGTCTCATTTGCCTACAAATTGATGTAAAAGTTTCCATTCTTAATGTCGACTGGTAATGGTAAACACGCGGACTCATATTTGTTTTGAAATATACATGTTGCAAGCTGTATGTGGCAGGACTTGTCATTAAGCTACCGTGACAAGTGACTAGTAAGGAGAGATGAGCTTCGTGGAGTGATTTGCAAATTTGAAAAGATTCGATCGAAAGTGGTTCGCGTTGGACTCGAACAATATGTCGGCAGATTAATGTCAGGGTAGAAGTATTAATGTAGGTATTAGTGTCAAACACGGGCCACAAATATTGAAATATAGTACACATTCATTTCTCTTAATTGCCATTGTGTTTGTTCGGAAAGGCCAAACTTGCAAGAGTATAAAAAGCACATTGTCATTTGGCAGTAAGCTCACAACTCTGTCCCGAGTCGATTCTACTCTCTAGTTCTCTCACTCTCACTTGTCAGTCAGTCGCCCGTCTTAAACATGTTTCAATTAATAATATTAATCTTTTTGTTTACATTCAAACGCATGAAAAAGCTTGCCAGGATGCTCTATGTGCATCTCGGTGAATTCATCTTTGAACTCGACACAATCAAAGATTGTAATTCAATCGGCGAAATTGAGGCATTTAAGGCGGCTCGACCCCGGAGAAGCATCTCTCGCTTTCCGTGGATCAAAGTGAATGTACACTTTGTGCCAGCCGCACTGACGAGTCTGTATTTCCAGCTCGACAATGTCTATGTGTGCTTCATCTTGTATGATCGCTACGATGCGGCTGGAATGCCCGAACTGTTGAGCCACCACTACTCGCCTGTCGATTTCTGGGACATGTTTGATGTGATCTTTTTCACTGCTGTCTGCCAAACCTTGTTCATTTATGTGTACCTGTGCTTGAGACCCACCGTTGATCCTGAGTACTACACCTATGCGGTATGGAATGATTCTATTCAGAAGCGAACAATTTACTTCAGGGGAAAGTGTAAGTGTTTGTTCTCAAGTTTTGCTGTGTCAATTTAATCCTCTTCAATTTGTTGTTGCTCTAAATAGTTTGGAAGCAAGACAAATCAGACAGAATTTTGGCAAAGCGTACAAGATTGAGGAAAATCTATAAATTCATTATGGTTGTTTCGTTTCTATTTATCTATTGCTTTTATGGAGGCTACCATCTGTATCATTCAATTCACGATGGAAACCTCTTTACGGCTAGAAACCTATGGATCATCTTGTACCACCATTTTTGGTCTTTTTACACATCTGCCGGTAAGTTTTGTGTTTCTCAGTTGAATTTCTCTAACAAATCAATTCACCCTTCCAGGAATTATCTATACTCCATTTTACTTTCATATACTGTGCAACTACTTTCAACAGAAACAGCAATACAAACTGAGGAAAATTGACTCACTAATTAAAGAAGTGCTTCGCATGGCTAAGAGCAAGCACCTCGCCGGCAATATTCCACTTGCGCGTTATAGTGTGTGGAACAAGTTTCACGTGTACAATGACAAAGTACTGAGCCTCTTTCGCGAGTTGAGCGTTTATAACCGATTCTGGAGCTTCATCATAACGGTCATTGTGATTGGCTTTGTTGTAATGGTAGGTTGTCTGCTTTATCTTGCCTTGTTCGGACAGGTGGATGCGCTATTCAAAAAGTCCATTGCCATATTCTACTCAATTGAAATGTTTGCCATGGTAATGCTTGTCACGAGACAGTCGTCGATCATTGTGCGACAAAATGTTGCTATTTATCGTGCGAATCTACGCTTTGCTTTCATTTTCTCACAAACACTTGAACCTACACGACTTCAACTACTAAAAGTAAGTGATTAGTTGTATATAACAAAAAAGTATTTGATTTCACTTTTACTTTAGTTGAGCAAGTTAATCTCAAACTTCAAAGGAACCAAAAATGGCTTCCGCTTTATCAACAACGGCCTAATTGATTCGCGAATGTTTGAAATTGTAATATTGACTTGGTTGTTTGTTATTATCTAATTTGGTTGCTTGTTTGCTTAGTTCTTTTTGGCAATATCAGTGTTGTTTATGAAGATTCTAAAGAAGAAATTGATGGGAGTAGATTACATTGGCTCTGCACGCACTTAGAGCCCACACGAGCCATCATCCGCAAACTTGTCCATTCAAATTAAAATTAAATAATTCTCTCAATAATATCTGTCCGATCAATCGTCGTATGGTTAGATCCATTTGTTCCATCTGTTAAGATTCACTCCACGCTCAACCAATATTGACATGTTATATTCATTTGTTCTAGTCATTTGTATACGTATTTGTTTGTTGTGAATTTATCTAGATATAGTTTAATCACCAAAACAAAATATAAAAGCAAAATAATAAAATAAAATAAAAATTATAAACTGTTAGGGGTGAGTTCTAGATTGTTGTTAATGTCGTCTAGTGCTTAGTCTCTCACTTTAGACTCTCATATTAGTCTCTCAATTGTATTATAAACGACAACCCGCATGAGAAGTTTGTTTTATTTTTTTTACAAATTTTACATGCAATAAATAAATAAATAAATTAGGGGTGAGTTCGAATGGAACTCAATTGTTAACAATGAGCTGAGCCAGGCTCAACTGTCAATTCAAACTTTTTCCCAAGTCAAGTCCAGAAGTCTAATAAACACACTGAAGGGCTATCGTGATCGGAGTTTGCCCGATTTTAAGCAAAAAATTCAAAACGTCATCGACTCTGTCGAATATATGGGACCAGGTGGCAAAACAAAATTTTTCACCTTTGCCTTTAGTAGGGACAATTCGGTGGTGGAATTTGTTGGCATTGCCGTTCACAAAGACAAAACAACCCGATTGCTCGATTACTCTATTTGCTCGTACACCTATGGGACCCGAGTTAAGGTGAGATATGAACAACTTTGGAAATTTGACATTTTGGGCTACAAATTTTGGCGAAATGGATTGGAATTGAAAACAAGCAGACCTGCAATCGATGCAAACACACGAGGTCATCTGGAGGCTGCTTTCTTGTATGAACTGTGGCGAAGACGTTTGGCCATAGTTGAGGATGACAAGGTTACCCTGATGCCACAAGCTGTTAAGGACGAGTTGTAACATGTTCAAAATTAAAAACTTAAAATAAACCAATAATTTTTGAGTATTTTTATTGGCCGATTCAAAAGTGAAGTCGTTTCTGATTGGTCAGTTTGTGTGGCAGCTCAAATGTAAGTTTGTTGATAAGAAAAATAAGTCTATCACAAGCTGTGAATAACCGACTCACTAACACTCGTCAATTAATAAAATAGATAACTAAAATTGACTAGATTGAAGCATCCGAGAAAAAAGACTAGTATTTCTCTTTTGTAGAGACATTAGCAAATTAGCGTGTTCATTAATTTTTAATGTTTAAATTTGTAAATTAACAAATTGGGACGGTAATTGATACACACATTACATTAATTTTGCAACACTACAATATGAAGCTTTCCAGCTGGTTGACTGTGCTGCGCATCGACAAGTTGCACTGTCAAATTTTCTGGCCCCTTTTTCAGCTGCTCAACGGTCATGATTGCGCCACCGACAAATTCATTTGAGTGAGTAGCATTCCACATTTCAAACACAACAAACGAGTGATCATTGTACTGAGGAATTGGACTCAAAGATTCAATAGATTGAGGAACTTTGTAAGTGCGAGAAAATTGAGGAGTGGCGGTTTGAATTGGCTTTTCCACCGAACTGAACCTTACTTCCATGAAGTGGTGCATGGAAAAGATTTGCGATTGTGTGACTGGCAACTACGTAGAATTGATAATAAAAAGATTATTAAAAGAGAAATAAAATCATACAAAAAACAAGAAACTTACAGTCAACTTAACATCAGTAGAAATAACCCAAAATTTGAGTGTCACATCAACTTTACTGTTCAAATTGGCATTTTGCAAGATAATAGTAATAAGCGGGTCTGAGGGCTTGAGCACAGCTGCAGAAGCAACTGCTCCGCAAAGTGCGACAAAGGCGATGAGGAACTTCATTTTTGATTTGTCTTCGAATTGAATGATAAACCAACTACAAAAATGATGAGTTTATATAGCAAAACAGCTAACTAAAAATTGCAACCAAACGCGCAATAATCCAAAAGTGAAAATTAAGTAGTAAGTTGCAGCCAATTTAAGCACAATTTTGTAATGATAAGATTAGATTTTAATATGTGGTTTAAAATGTAACTTTAAGTTTGATAAAATTACATTTTGATTAAGATAAGATGGTTGATAGAAAGTTGACATTGGATGTTGCTTTCTTGACTTGCAAAAGATGATCAAAGATAAATATCACTGCAGGATCTTAAACTTTCCATAGGTAGTAAGACTTGCAAATTCAATTCAAAATTATCACATTTTCTTTTTATTGCCACATGAAATTAATAGTTCCGGCTGGTTGACTTTTGGAATCGAGAAGTTGCGCAGCGTGCACTGCATGTGCACTTGTTTGCTTCAGTTGGCCAACTGTCATGATTGTGCCACCTATAAAATCATTTGATTGCGTAGCATTCCACAATTCAAGTACAATGAACGAGTGCTCATTGAACTGATTTGAATTTGAACTCAAAGATTGAGGAACTTGGTATGTACGGATAAATTGAGGATTTGTGGTTGGCTGCTTGTCAGTGGCTGGAAAGCTTTCTTGGATGAAGTGCTGCACGATGTTCAGTTGGTATTCGGTGATGGGCAACTTGAGAGCAAAAAAGTTTTCAATAAATTAAATCAAGAAAATCACATACTTTAAAATTGGTTCTTTCAGGTGAAGTAATCCACAGATTGAGTGCACCATTAACAGGATGGCTCACATTGGCATCTTGTACAATAAGAGTAACAAGCGGGTCTGAACTTCATTCATTCAACAAGTCATAATCCGAGTCACATTCACTGTCACTGGACTCTGATGAAGTGTCGAATCGATCCATTTTGGAATGGACTAACTATTCTAATGTTACTGACGAAACGATAACAAACGGTCGATGCAAAAGTAAAATAAAAAGACAATAGTTGAGTCAATCAATTGGCGCTAACTGGCTCGATCACTTGCCTTCACTCAATCAGAGAGTCAGTGGAATACAACAACATGCATGTGCAGTGGCTAAGCGAACCTGCTCAAGGGCCATACAAGGGAATTAACAGAACCACCTATTGACAAGAAGCGGTACTGTTTCGCAAGCGCGAGCAAGCGCAAGCAAGCGCTTGCTTGCAAGCGCGCAGCAAGGTTTGTCTACCTCTAGTCTGAGGGCTTAAGCAAGGCAGAAAACACAAATGTTCCGAAAAGTGAGGCAAAGGCGATGAGAAACTTCATTTTGGTTTCTTTATGATTTTTTCGTTTTACTCAATATGTGTGTTTTTATAGCAAAAATCTAACACAAAATTCTAACCAATTGAACGTACAAGCGCCATTTTGAAATTAATCTAATCAAAATTTTGCATTAAGATTATATTTATTTTTAAATGTTTAAATAATGTACTTTAGTATAAGTTAAATTAGTAAGTTAGAAAGAATGGCTCAATTGAGCTTGATTGTGAGACTAGTCACGTGAGTAGATAAGGCGAAAATCTTGCCAGTGAGGCGACCTGTTCATAAAGTGCGTGACACCTATTGCCACTGAGAATTGTCTATAATGATTGAGATGTCTAGCTGATGGTAACGTCATCTGTGGAGGGCCACCACTTGTGTAGAGAGGAGAGAGAGGCGGCTTGTACAGTGTTCTCGTTAGTCGTGCTGTGACTTCTCGAGTGTGTATTTCTATTTGATCTGCGTGACCCTTCTCTCTGTCTTTCAACACCACTGGACCACTAGATCTCAACGCAAATTCTCGAGTATATCTCAAATCTGTCAACTCCAACTAGCAGAAAATGGACTATACTGATGGACCGAACAAGTATCTGTGCAAGTGGCCAAAATGTGGCAAATCATTTCGATACTCTGCTCAGTTGTCTCTACACAAACGCACCCATTTGAAGATAAAACCATTCTCGTGCACCTGGCCCGAGTGTCGCTATTCGGCTGTTCAAAAAGGCAATGTCGTCAAACATGTTCGCACCAAGCATTTCAAGCTGCCCCCACTACAGAAAGAACAGGCCCGTCTCAACATTGTTGACAATCGAAATCCTGAATATTACGTTCTGGTCGATTATGAACTGTTGGAACGTCGACTCAAGTGAGATTCGGTCACTTTGCTCCAACTTGGCTCAATGTCATTCATTTATGCTATTGTAATCCTTAATATTTAAAATAAAAATACCTTTATCGTTTGTAAGAAGTGTGTAATGCCATTTATTATGCCAATCTGGAGAGTGAAGTAGAAACTGACGAGAATTTGTCCCCGAGTGACAAATACAACTGGCAAACTATTTTCACTCTGTTTGGGTGGAAATGGTTGCCATTACAGAATGTTCACAACCGAATTGATGGTAAAGTTTAAGCCAAGATAGTCAACGAAAATGTCCTTGAGTGAGTCACGTTAGTGCTTGTCTTTCAGATTTGGATTTATATTTCTTCGTTCAAACATTTGTTTGAGTTGAGTTTGATTTGGATTCAGATCGAGGGTCAGACATTTTCAAATTACTTTCTAGCACTTTGAAATCAGTAATTGAATTTTCATTCTCTTCTAAATGCAAATAATCTTGGAGAATCTTGAAAACTTTTTTGTCTTATACGAAAATAAGAAATGAGCCCAATTTGAATTAGTTAGTAAAAGTAGTTTTTTAGCATTTTTAATTAATTGTCGAACAAAATTATAGAGTTTAATCAATTATTGATAATTTTAAAATTTTATTGAAATGACAAAATCGATTTGTTTACTGAAACAGGTTGCTTTTACTTTTTTTTAAAGCATTCGGAAAGTAAAAATGCGTTAGACACCAATCTGACGCTGAAATCGTAGAAACAGCAGATCCAACGATGCCTCATGTCTGTCCAACTGTTCTTCTTCGTTTTTCAAATTTGCCGACTCTGGTTTACCCTTGATTGCGTTGATCAACTGCTCCACGGAGGCCACTTCAGCCGCAATTGCACTCGCTTCTCGACTGTTTGGTGATTTGGCAATAATTTCTTTAGCCTTCTTGACCAACTGTTCACCAAAAGCAATCATTGGTGCTCGACCATGATCCTTAGCCGCATCGTCCTCTTGTACCTTCTTGATGATTGACAGCTCCTCTGCGAGTCTGTTCTCCCGGTGAAGTAGTTCCTCTTCAATCACATGCAAATGGTGGACATCGTGGGTTTTGTTCAGTACGCTGATTTGGTACTTCAAATCAACAGTAAACGCCTCAGTCAGGGTGACCTCACGCTCGAATGCATCAACCAAATGACCGTGACCAGTTGTGCGAAATATTTGAATTTCTTTTAGGGAATTCTGCACGAGAACTTCACCACGTTTCAGCAAGGTTTCAGCAACAAGTCTAGCTGGGTCTTGCTGTGCTATATAACAAAAGATTAAAAATGTCAATTTAGAATTGATTTTTAAAATAACCAAATTACCAATAACTGCGCCAATCAAGAAAAGCGTCGAAATGAGGAAATATTTCATCTTTGCTGATTTTTCTGCTTCTGTTCTGTGGAGGATATAATTTTTGTGGAGAGACGGTTGATTTTATATACCCAAATTATTATCAATCTATAGAACTTAAGTCAAACTTTTTTTGGATTGCTAACAAATACGTTATGTTGTTTGCGGCTTTATGCATCACTGGAATGATCCAGGCACATTTGATTTCGTTTCGCATTTAATCCCCCACATTAAGTTTGAGATAAGTTTGTGCCCCTTTCTGAAAGTGACTCTCAACTTTATATATTGAGACAAATAATGTACATTTTTTGCACAATTTAGCAAACAAACAAGCAACTGCTGTGTCGTCGTTGAGAGTCACTTTACTGGGGGAGAGCACTTATCGATTGACGTACTTCAAACTACAACAGTTTTATCGCCATCGAGTGGGGGGATGCAAAGTTCTTTATAATCAGACCATCTAAGAGGCAAACAACATAATGTTGTCGCAATAAAAAAAACTCAAGTAGGGGAGTCAGATGATTTTACTTATCAATTAACCTCAATTGATAAGTGCTCTCCCCCATATTGAGCAAAACAGGAACTGCATTGAAAGACCACGTGATCAACATTTCGTACCTGGCAAAAAGTTCTAGAATATCATAGAATAGCATTCTGTCTATCAAAGTTGAAAGCAATATATTTTGAAATCGTGTCCTTGAAGACCGGAATCTAACAGTTCATTTTAGAAGTGAATCGAATTTTGTTTGGAAATTTTGTTTGGAACACTGTCCGATAGTCGAATCAATATTCAATTTCAATTAACACTTTTAAAAATTAAAGTATGATTAAATTGTCAAATAAATAAATGCAATAATTTATAATTAAGCTTTGTTTTTTTGTGAATTTTTAATTTATTGTCAAACAAAATTTTAGTTAATTATTTTTATTTTCAATTCTTTGAAAAATAGCAACAAAATCAATTTGTTTACAACACAACAGAACACTTATACTTCTTGTAAAAGTTTTCGGAAGTATGATTCAAATGAATTAGACACCAATCTGACGCTGAAATCGCAGAAACAGTAGATCCAACGAGGCCTCATGTCTGTCCAACTGTTCTTCTTCGTTTTTCAAATTAGCCGACTCTGGTTTACCCTTAATTGCGCTGATCAGCTGTTCCACGGAGGCCACTTCAGCCGCAATTGCGCTCGCTTCTCGACTGTTTGGTGATTTGGCAATAAGTTCTTTAGCCTTCTTGACCAACTGTTCACCAAAAGCAATCATTGGTGCTCGACCATGATCTTTAGCCGCATCGTCCTCTTGTACCTTCTTGATGATGGACAGTTCCTCGGCAAGTCGGTTCTCCCGGTGAAGCAGTTCCTCTTCAATCACATGCAAATGGTGAACATCGTGGGTTTTGTTGAGTACGCTTATTTGGTACTTCAAATCAACATTGAAAGCCTCTGTAAGGGTGACTTCACGCTCGAATGCATCAACCAGGTGACCATGACCAGTGGTGCGAAATATCTCAATTTCCTTAAGGGAACTCAGCACGAGATACTCACCGCGCTTCAACAAGGTTTCAGCTACAAGCCTGGCTTGATCTTGCTGAGCTATGTAACAAAAGTTGAAAACAAATCAATTAAAAATCAATTTTATAAACTACAAATTTACCGATTACTGCTCCAATTAGGAAAAGAATTGGAATGAGGTAGTTCATTTTGCTGTTTTTGGCTTGTTGTTGTTAGTTAGACAATAAAATGTGTAGAGTGTCGGTTGATTTTATATACTCAAATTCTTATCAAAGCCTAAAGCTCTTAAGCCAAATGCACATTTTGTGTTGTTTACGGCATGTATGGAACGATCCAGGCACATTTGATTTCGTTCCGTATTTAATCCCCCACAGTGAATCGCAGTTCTCTCCCCCTTCGTAAAGTGACTTTCAAATTTGTATTTCAAAACAAATTATGTACACGTTACAAACAAACCATTATACACAATTTTGCAGTTGAGAATCACTCAATTGGGGGAGAGCACTTATCACTTATCACTTATCGATTGACATATTTACTTTGAGTAATGCAATCGCTATCACCACTAAGTGGGGGATGCAAAGTTCCATAGAGTCCATGCCATAGGCAAAAAAGAAGAAGTAATCAGTCCATCTAAGAAGCAAACACAATTATCTTATCTCTCAAAAAGGATCATCATTGTCGAGTTGGGAAGTCAGGTGATCGACTAAAGTTGGCCATTTTTTCTATCTCAATGCAATTTCAAAAGTAAAAGTAAACGAATTAGCGTATTTTCAAATTAAAAATTGAATTGAAACTCTTGAAGAAGGTAAATTTATTTTTAAATTATCATAAATTATCATACTCATCACAATGATCTATTTTTTACTCTCAAGAAGAGGCTGAGCTTTGATAGACAATTTTTGGAACAGTTCAACCAGTAAATCATTTTTAGCCACAATCTGTTTCCAACTCTCAGTTTTCATCACTTCCACCGAATTCAAAGTGATGTATTCGACACATTTCTCTTTGAGCTCCGTTGCATTGCAACCATCCGCAATCAGTAGAACACTGCAAACAGAGTCGATGTCGAGTAAAGTTACCAGGGCCAGTTCGCAGACTGATTTCAGCTTTGTCAGTTGATACTATAATATTTGATGAATAATTAAAAATTTAATTAGTTTTAATTTTGTTTCCATTATAAACCAAACCTTATCAGCAGCCACAAACAGATCGAATGCAAATTCACTCATATTGGACGGAATACTGCCAGTGTAGATGTGTCTGAGCATCACTTCGCACACATCAATCGACATGTCCTCAATTGAGATTCGGCTTTCTTTCGCCTCTTTAGTATCCTTATGCTCAAAGATTGCGCAAAAGACTGTGGAACGAGCCCCAACAATCGCCTTGTGGACATTGAAATCTTTTCCACCCGCAGTGATGACAAAATCACTCAATTTTCCTGTTTCGAGAAGTGCTCCAAAATCTTCGGATATATCAAGTTTATTATCCACAACTGCTTCAACTGTTGCAGTTTCGTCGGCTTCAAGTATGTTTACCTACAGGTAAATCAAGATTAAAATTTTGTCAAAATTGTTCTGCTTCATACAAACCTCACAAAATAATTTCAAGGTCCCATCAATCAAGTATTGACAGCAAGTTTCATACGATACATACTCACTATGGTTATAATGGTCAATTTCCTTTTTGTAATACCATTCACAGTCTGTATTATAATAAGATTAACATATCAACATATATTAACATAAAAAAATCTAATTATACATTAAAATGTAAGAATTATTACCGTGAGTATGTTGCTTTTGACCTGTAGCGTCCAATATTGATACTTGATATCGTAGATGCATTTCAGTTCTTCCTTTTTCAGTACATTCAGCAGCAACGTCGCGTGATCGCCTGTTTGGTTTGGATTAATAAATAAATAAAACGGATGTCTATTATTTTGCGAGGAAAATTTCGATGACATTTGAAGATCGCTCACACTACGAAAATCATTAATATTCCAGTTGATTGTTGCAACATCTTTTACATGAAATTTTGTAGCCATCGTTTTGAATAAAATTTTTAACTCAAAAATAACAAATCTTTGAACAAAAATTGTACAGATTTGGGTGTTTTTGCAAATTTGCTTCTTTTCTCAAATGAGAAAAATGGCAATAAAAAAGGAATATGTTTTGCTACTACACCATCAAAAGCAGCAACTGTGCTAAATGGAGTTATGGTATGCAACTATCCTTAACTAGCCAAAAATGCTGATAAAAATGTGCCTCTAACTTTTATGCACAGAAATGTGTGACACTCCCTGATTGTGATTATGGTGCATATTTGTTATCACTGGTTTTTATCGCTGATTCTCAGAAAAACACATTGCACATCCAACGTGACATTGTGTTTAAATCACACAAAATTACAAAATTATGGGTCAGAATATTTTTATTTACAATTCTCCAGTCATTTTAATTAATCGCGCATATAATATATTTTGAAAATCAATTTGCTTTGTTGTTTATAGAAACTGAATTGAAATGTCACGTGACCAACATTGCAAATCGTCAAATAGAAGAGAGTTCGAGAATCTGAGAAATTTGTTCCAAAAGATTTTCTTAAAGTTGAATACAAATCAAAAACACTCATTAAAATAATATTAATTGATCACTCTTCCAGTCTGTTATAATTATAATTAGTAAACCCCGATTTCCATTTAATTCATTATTAATTTTTACGTTCAACCATTTGTTATTATATTCAAGAACAAATAAATATTCTTGTTGACATACAGAATTTAAGTGATTACTTGTAAGGTTTCTACTCATTCTTGAATTATACACACAAATTAGTATATTTCGTTGTTGACTTCGTTGGTGAATTCAAAATGGAAACATGAATAAAAAATTTAGATTAATTGCAAATGAATTTTTAATTCTTAAATTCATCAAGATTGAACAACTCAACGAGCACTTGTGATATCTGTGAAGAATCAATCACCGAAGAAATCATTGTTCGAGCATCTTCGCGTTGACTCTCAAACTCTCGGGACAGTTTCATTAGAGAAGAATATTTCCTATTGGCTTGTTGAATATTTTTGTATTTATGTTCGAGATAGCGTTTTAGGGCAAAACAGTAGAGCGAGTGTTGATATCTAATTTTTATATTTATTATTAAAATTAGTGTATGTCAGACTAAAATTTTACCGAATAAATTCTTGATTGGAAATTGATTCTCGTGGTTGGAATAATAGTGCTGTGATTAGCTATTCAAAAAAATATTAGAATCCGGAATCTTAGTAGTTATACTTACCAAATCTCGAATTGTGAAATCATCCTCAAATTCTGCATTCAAATCTAGATGAAATTTCAGGCCCTTCTCAACCAAATCTTGTTGGCCTATGTATTGGCTTGCTAGATCGTAACTTATGAAAGTCACTTGACTTCCATATTCGTTCTATTTTAAAAATAAAAAAAATGTGTTACATGAATGATGCTATTATTTTGTTTTTGAAAATCTGTCAAAATTACCCTAATTACTGGAATCTCATGTTTGACCGGATCAAACAAATAAACGAACCAACACGTTAATAATTCATGAAAGACGGTTTCATTATGAGCATTTGATCTGCTTCGGTCAGCTGCTTGAATGCGGGAATGCTTTTTGCAAATCGGATTGTTGGTCGAACGTATGAGACACACAAGTTCATTGAATCAACAATACTTGTGACCCGATCAGTGATTTGCAAACTTTTCTCGTCTACAAATGCACTTTTGAGCATATTTTGTATGTTTGAAATCAGCTCTCGTTCAGGAATAAACAGGTTTGTGGCATATTTTCGCCTAACACGTGATGGTGCATTTGTGATATTAGGAAATTGGGATAAAATGTGATTTAAAGGATTTTCAAGCATAAGATTTGATTTATCTAAAAACTCCAACACGTCGCGAATGCATCTTGTATCATTTGTTTCTGAATCGTTCAATTTCTTGTCACTCATTTTGAGCCTCATTCCATTTGCAAAACATTTTTGTAGTCGACATTTAGCGCAGTATTTCCTGGTAAAAGTATCGATCATACATTTTCCACTATTAGGACATCCTAAATTTTGTTTTCTAGCATTCCTGAGAAAGAATATTTTGCACGAATCACAACACAGACCATTGTAGTTGAAACCCTGTTAAAAGACATTTTTTGTTTATTTATGAAATTAAATGAAAACAATTTTTTAACCTGAAGCTCTATCTCCACAAACTCGGCAATACTTTTATCGAAAAGTTGAACATTCTTAAAATTTATTGCATAAAAATAACAAATTGAAAGTATTTAAAAGCGACCAGAAATCCTCATTTTTATGTAATTGCATTGCTTTGTTTGAACAGCACACATTTCCATTTTGAGTTTGTCCTTGAATCTAATCTAATCAGAAATGATTAGAAATATTTATCATGTGACAACGTAATGATTGATGGATGGAAACACACCAGGATGGTTCATACACATATTGCCTCTTATATATAAGCCTCAGTATACTGACAGGCAATCCATGGTATGTTTTGAATAGTATGCCCTTTATATTTATTTACATAAATATATATATATAAGAGAATATATGCATATACTCAATATACTATATACTTCAGGGATGTGCTGCAATTTTTGGGCAACGGGGCTAGATAAAATTTACTTTGAAATTATCATAAATCTATCATGACAGAGAGTTTTCCAAAATGGATTCTATTCCCACCCCCCAAATTAAGGCAACCCATGAATATTTTAATATGCGAATTCTTAAAAAAACTCAAGCAAAAAATGTTTTTGGACTCAACTTGTTGTTTGCTTATCCACTTCAGTGTATATTACTTTGATTAAATATTGAGAAATCAATGACAATTCAATTTCAATTGCAACGGACAAAACCTTATACAATCCTTGTACAAGTGGAACACACCGCACCGAATGTTGACATTGAATAAAGGGACACTTAAGTGCACTTTATTGCCAATAAGTTATTGAGAAAGGTATGATCTATTAGTGGGAAAATAACCGGTAAGTCCTAAGGTGTCCCGGGCATATAGTTTATGTGATTATAACTACTAAAAGTAAGCTTAAGTTTGCCAATAAGATCGATTTGGAATTATACTAAACGGATATCTCGAGATATCTTGCAAAAGTAGTGGAATTGTGAATCGCATAAAAGCCAATAATTTTAATACAATTATTACTTGATATCTAATGCACTGTGGTTGACGAACTAACTTTGGACTCAGTAAACTAGTAAAAAATTATTAATATTTTACATTTTTTTAGTTATAAAATTTTAAGACAGATGACCGTATAGAAAATGTAATCCTGAAAAATGCTGAAATTATTCTTCAAGAAATTTGGGAGAAAAGCTGGAAAGAAAATCTTGGAAAAGGAACCGAATCTTTTGTCAAGTACAACAATCAGGACACTGTCTTTCTCAAGATGAGTTATTCCTGAGATGGCACACCTGTGTTTGCTGCACGACATTAGAATATTCATGTTTGAGAAAAGTACAACCAAAAATCGCAAACACAACTATGAGAGATGACCATGTCTGATGGACACCTTGACCACTGCAGCATCGTCATAATGAAGGCCTGGTGCATCATCTTCTACACACTGAACAACACATCCTTTTTGCTCATCTTCATTATGAGCGTCATTGACATTGACCACGTAAACGAGATCATCAGTGTGCAAAGCAGAAGGACTATCTGTTTTTTCGCTGATACGCTGAGTTCATCCTACGATGCACTGCTGTTTACACACAAATTTTGGTTTCTTCAACGGCTCACCATCTACATTTGGCTCGGGCTTTTGTGCTGTCTACATTGGCTTTGTCACGTATTACAGTTTGAGTGAAACATACGCTAGACAACCCTTTTGATTTTACAAATTGTGTCAATGTGTTGATAGTGTGCATTGCCTGTATATAATGGAAGATCTGGTAGATGCTGCCATTGACGCTGAACTTCACAATGATCTACTCAAATATTGCAGCATAAACAGATATTAGAACGAAAATACTTTCTAAAACAATAAGCCAATCTAACAGTTTAAATAACAACAAACCAAACGATCCAACCCATATGACAACTCTGATGGAAAACTTTGCAAATGAACCTAATTTTCTTGAATTTTCAAACAATGATGTTAATCCAATTGTCTGTTCATGGATCACAAAGCAAATTGTTAAATTGAAGTTGTACAACAAAATGATGCTTTGTGGAAAATATTGCGAAGAGATAGATAAATCATTAATAAAAAAACTGTTCGTAATAAAATGACACTATTTTTGAAAAAGAACTCAAAATATAAAATATATCGTCAATTCAATGCATCTATTGGCGATGTCATGCATGAGCTATTCAGTGCACTACAAGATTAAACAAGAAAATTGCAGCGACGAAAACAGTACCTTTACTACATAATACAGACCAAGCTATGGGTTTTACCCAGCATATGCACACAGTAACGAGATGAAGCCCAGTATTGTGTATCTTGGACCTTTATTGGCATGGAAAAACACCTCAGTACTTGATGAAGTTGTAAAATTTCTCACCGATTGTAAATTCCTCACTGTGTTGATTGGGTTCTTTTCTTTATTTGCCCACTTTGTTCCAGTTTTTCATTACTAACTATTTCTAAAACACATTTGGTCCTACACATATATTTTCGCTTTTATCTATTTTCCTTCTGTTTGTACTTTTGGTATTTGATTACAGCTTGTTGCTTTTGCAAAATCGACTGAAAGAGTTTGGAAAGTTAAAGCTATTATTGAAAATATTGCTATAAAAAATATATTATTAATGTTTGATGTTTCTGCTTAACGACGAATCAACAACACTTCTTCTTATTTTAAATCAAATTTAATATCTAATATATAAACAAAATCCAGACAACCTGGTAATCGCTTGATTGTAAACACTATTTCAATAAGTTGACACTTTCTTGAGTGAATAAACAACAAACCTATTTTTTAAAATCTTTCGACTTACTCGAAGTTATCAAGTTTGAAATGTTTGAGCATGAAAATATTAGTTGCGGCTCATTTTGTTAAAAAGTGTTTGATGATGATGCTAAATGACAACAGGACGTGCAATGTGTGATTACCACTTGATCTGTGCATGAGATGAATCATGAAAATGTTTTGGAATTTCTCGTATGAACGAGTTGGTTAATTAACGATTGAATGTAATGTTTGTTCCGGTTTGTTATTCTGTCGGATGGCTGATTTGTATTATAATAGAAAATGCCGCTCATCATCACTTTCATGTCACTTTTTCTCAAATTGTTCAATCTTGAAACGTAAAATGTGGATCGCCAAATTGTTCCTGACTTCGTTCTTTGGTTGCACATCTGTGCTACAAGTATATGGTTTTTATTATGTTCCAACTGGCCTAACTGATTTTTTCCTAACATAGATCCCGATCCCAAAAGCAACAATGCTCAATCGTGAAACCATTGCACACTTTTCATCATGTAATTTTTCCTGCCTGAAAACTTTGATGCTGTAGAGCATTGGCCCGCCTGTTCCAGATAATATCCCTGATGCACAATCACTTCTGCACGTGAGGGCGCATGTACGGCATCCACTGGGGTACTCCTGGACCGACTCTGCATTGCGCTTCAGGGTCGAGTACAGAAGCAAACTCAGTTTGGAATCTGATGACCTGTGTGTGGTGGTACTGTAGCTGATGGAGTGACTCAGAAAGGTGGTGTATGGTGCGGTAAACCCAATTGGGGTGTATGATACTTTCACCGAGAAGGGTCTGGTTGACATGAGGACTCTGTACCTCAACCTATTGCTCTGTTGGTGAACGGCTCATCTGATAAGAATGAATGCAATCACGAACCGTGCAACCAGAAGGAGATCTTCTACGGCAAATCGTACTATCGTCTACCGAAACAAGAGTCTACAATCCGAAAAAGAAATTCGATCACGGACCGGTAGTCGCCCAAATCGATGCACCCAAACTACCTGTGATGATCACGACGGTAGCCGGGTATTCAAACGCCCAGTAACTATAGAAATAAATCATTCAACCGGCTGATTGGTTAAAGCATGCAGAATGGTACCGAGTACTGACTGGTTTGTAACAGTTGAAGACCGTGGTGGTTATGGTGAGTGTTCAATGTCGTGCACAACAGCTGTGGGGGGGAACAGTCTCGTTTCGGCTCCAATCCGGCGGTTGAACCCAAAAATCTAACAGAACCACTTGATATTCCCTGATTTGTATTTTGCGAATGTCTTAAGTTTAATAGACCAATTAAATTGATTATTTACGAAAAAATATTTAACCAATTTGTTGATATATAGATAACCTTTATTTGGTAAGCAGCACTCCACTGATAAAGCATTACCTCGAACTACACTTCGCTCAATAGATCGAGAAAGCAGTACCTAAAAATAAAACATATTGTAAAAATAAAACGATTTAATGAAATGAAATATTTACATCGACAGGTAAAGGTTTTTGGGTCCCCAGAAAATGAATACAAATTGGCAAATTGTAACAGCACAACGCCTAATCGAACGTTTAATAACCCAACTCATCCACAACTTCTTTTCACTGTGTTCGCAATCTCTTCCACCATCTGCCACAGCCATACCCACCACCCTTAAATGATCACATTTTGACAATGGCCATCAGCTTGACAGTATCCTCCTTGTTGAACTCGGTCGGAACACTCCGTAGCACGAGTCATCTAGTGGGCACACATTGATCAGCATCACTACTCCTCGGCGCATTTGAGTTGGCGGGTGAGATCGCGTCCAATTCGAGGATGCTGTGCGTCCAGTTTCACGACCTGTTTGTCCTGTCGTTCGACAGATACCTCTCCACATCGGTGAGACACTCTGGAAGGACACAGTAGGTTGGCGTACAACGTCCGCAATGATTGATCACCTTTCGGACAGAAAGACTCGATCTCGCTGTTTGTTTGCTTGGATTATTTTTCGATAGGGCTTTGTAGTCGGCACGATGTTGACTCTTGATGACTGTTTCGTCGAATTTTGGCATTTCGAAGGTAGAGAGTTTATGAAAAGCAGAGTTAAATAAACGAAAAATCACAGAAGTAAACAAAACTTTCAAAACCACGAATAAATACGAAAAACTCACTGAAAACTCAAAAACGTGCAACTGAAAATGATAAACACATGTGTCTAGATTTATTATTTCAATATAAAACATCAACTCTAAAACTATTTGAGTTGTTTTTGCTCTTAGTTATTCTCACTCACTAGATGCTACTGACAGTTTTTGCAAAAACTTGAAAATCAAATATTTCATTTGCGCTCAAAATATACATATTTTGAAAATTACTTAATATATTTAATATTAATTAACCAGTTTTTGATGTAGTTTTTAGTCGAAATTTTTGAAACCCATTAGAATTTTACTTGTGATTTAATTCGTTAGTTTCTGTTTTTGAAAAAGTAATAAAGAAATGGAGGTAAAGGATCTGACTTTTTTGAGTGCTTGGCACTGTCTTCTGATTATGTCTTATCAATTGGATATTTGTGTTAATTGTTTAGTGAGAGACAAATGCATTTTAAGTGAAATAGTCACCTACTCATTTCAATGGAATAAAATCACATTTGTAAACATACATATGCGACAACTTCTGGATCGACTTTGACTGATGCCAAATTACAAGGTAATTACATGGGCTTGATTAACAGAACACATTTTGACTTTGATTTTGTTGTATTTGTTGAGCCAAAATTTTCGTGCTGTTTTGTGCATCATTTTGACAATCTTTACAAAACCATCATCCAAACTAGAAAATGTGTTCTGACATTAATCAAGCCCATGTAATGTAGCACTTTTATTCTGGCAGCTATCCAAAGTCAAACTGGTCCAGAGGTATCGGTAGCATATATGCAAACAAAAACGATGATTTTATTCTTTGGAATGGAGTAGGTGATCATTTCCACTAAAATGCATTTTGTCTTGCCTTTGGGTTTCAATATAAAAAATAAAGTAGAACATATATTAAACCCATTTTAGTTTGGTAACTGATTTCACTTTGAAAAACTGAACTTGAAAACTGGTTTACTTTTTGTTGAATGTTCTTGTTCTTGGTGTTCTCTTTCTTGCATCTTCAAAGAATGAATAACTCAATATGGTCCAATCTGTTCCTTTAGAACTAGAAACCTCAATAGATACATTTCACCTTCGACATATTACTGTTGTTGAACGTTTCACTCTGAGTCAACTGGGTTCCGCTGCTATTTTATAAAATCAATATTTGGATATTTATTTCATGAAACAAATAAAACTGTAACCATTTTTATGTTTATTAAATCTAAATTATATAAATATTTTACTTTGTGGTCCTGAAATAATTTCTCGATTTTTTACTGATCCAACTCAACCAGCAGCTTATTGGTCTATAAGTTATATGAAATCACGAGTAACTGAGAAACTAATCAAATCTTGGGCTGATTTGGCTTAATCGTGAATCTGTTGGTTTGCTGGTCAAAAGCAGATTTGTATCCGCATTCGGGTCACTTTTACCGGAACTGTAAGTGTTAGAGGGAGTTTGGGAAAATTGAAAACTTTACTACACTTGGATTTATCAAACTATTTATCCAAACGATATAACAATGGATGCTGCACGATTTACTTGTTGTGTGTTTGTTAAAATTGAGTTCTGGTAAAACTGTATTTGTTTCACTTTATTTTGCAAAATATAATTACGTTAAATTGTTTCGCTTTTTTTATTTATTTAATAATTTAATTATAATCAAAGCAAACACATGTATTGATAGATCAATCTAAGACAACACATAACGACTTATGTTAGTAATACACTGTTGACAAAAAGTAATAGACACTGGAAAATTAAAGTCTTTGATAATCTGAGCTATCTTTGTGCTGCAGTTCTCAAAACTTTCTATTGAAGGTGATTTTGAAGATAATTGCACCTAATCAATATCATTATGAAACTTAAGTTGATTGTTTGATTCACTGACTTACTTTGAGTAGACGACAAGGTTGAAGACGCATTTTAAGTTTGTATCCGATCCTGCTTTGAGAATGAACTTTCAAGTTTGGCTCATTTTTTACCGCAACGTCTATATTGAACGTTTCAACTTTCGTCATCCAACGGAGCAAGTCAATGAGCGTGGCAAAGATACAACATTGAACTGTCGAGTCTCATTGACAACAGTGAATGGCCTATTCAGCAATGGTAAAGGCTGTATGCACTGAACGCACTTGTAGAAGCATTCGCTCGCTGATTTGATGCACGAAATGACAGAGACTTGTCCTGATGATGCTTGCAAATCTGGTCAGGTCACTTGTATTGTCGGATCGACACGACAGCACGAATGTGGACTCGCAACATAGAGTCGATTTTCATAAAGTCTCGTGGAGCATCGTAAGCTGTCACCAATGACCAGTGTTTGCTCAGGTGTAAAGCTTGGTGGTACAGAATGGCCCGCCAATCACAAACACGTATGTTCCAATGTCCTGCTAATCCAAATGGAATATCGAAGGGACTTGTGGTAAGAATCTACCACCCGGTTTCCACCGTCACCTAATCACCCACTAAACTGTCACCCAACCCTCAGTCGATCATTTTCTTCCCAAGACGAAGTTTCAACATTTCACCCGAGTCCACTGAACCCTTACCTAGCAAGACCACTTCAGAACTCACATTTTATGAAACAAATCAAACAGTAAGCATTATACATTTATTATATTTGAGATATTCAAGCTTTTTATCTTCAGGTGGGTATTCCAATTTATAGGTTTAATGTACGATTCAGCACCACACAAATTCTTTATTGATTCAAGATACATGTAATGTTTTCATGAAAACTAACAAAGCTGAGCCAAATTATTTAACTTTATTCCATTGGATTTGCATTAGAATCATCAAAAGGAAGATCTTTCTACCTAACTATTCAGTAATCCTTCTACTTAGAACCATAAATTAGGTTTTGGGACGCAAGAATAATTTTTTGGAGCTAAATTCCGATTATTGAGTAACTTTGTCCACACGAAAACCAATGGACTGTTACATTGCGTTTTTACGATTGTGGTTTAGCAAAGATTGAGCTTGAAAATCATAATTTGTCTTATTTTTGCAAAACATAGGATGTTAAACTGTGTATCTTGGATTTATTTAAAATTAACTCTGTATGAGAATATTCAATAAATGTACTCAATATAATGTTTCAATATTTTTGTTGTTGTTGTAAATTACAGTCCCAAGTAAGATCTATCTATCACAATTAATACTTTATATGCTTGATCGTGTTAACGATTTGTTAAATTAGTAGAAACATTGCACAAAATTTTTTTTACAATTGATCTGATCAAATCTGAGGGTTGGTAAAGTACTGCTCTGACTACAAGGACTTTATTTTTTATGTTTTTGTATTATATTTTTAATTTTAACAAATAATTGGTTTTTTAATTTATTTTCCACAAAAACAGTAATTAAGAAATATGAAAGACTTAAAGTGAATCTTGAGAAAACACAAATGTATACAAATTGTTCTTAAAAAATTGATAATGTTTTATACAGTCATTCATCAGGCCCTTTTGATCGTAGAGCTTAAGGTACTTAATGTACTATTTAGAAATATATCATGAAAAATGTATTTAGTTTAAAACTAATTAGTTAAAAGTAAAGCATTTAATCATAATTAAATACAAAGTTTATTATAGCTGAATAAATCCAGGAAACCTACAGTAAAATATAGTAAAAAGACACTGTCAAACAGATAAATTATGGATTTCATAGTACGTTAAATGCAGCAATTAAAGTATTAGTGCTTAGACCATTTATAACATGAATCAACCTGAAACACAACTTCGAAATTTTCAGCTTTAAATTTTACCCATTACTTTTTGAGTCTTCACACTTTTGTTTGGTACAAAACACAAAACGAAATTCAACAAAGATATTCACGAAAACAACAAACGTATGCGTTTCTCCATCATGGATCGTCAACAGTAGGTTGCGTAAAGTAAGATCTAAACCAGTCTACGTATTGCTTATTGATCATACTGTATGTTCCACTGAACACTGGACACAGTCAACTGTTGATCGATGGTGAAATTTCTTAATCGTTTATCGTGAAAACTGAATTTATCACCCAAATCCAAATACAACGCTCATTATCTGTTTTCACATTTGTAGATGATGCTTGTCATCAATCTGCACAGGGTTACTAAAATGGTTCTTCCACAGCGAAGAATCATTATTGACGAGAATCGAATCTACCCAAGCGGAACCTCCAGAAAGACGCAATATTGTGTAATATGGTAACTGAGAGTTTCACCTAGTTTTTCTGTCACACCTGCTCGATGCACGCACCATCGTATGTAGCGCCTGTATGCGCTCACGACCAAACAATGGCAACCTGTTTGTAAAATAACAAAATTTGTAGACACAGAAAACACTGTGCAGAATTTCATGAACTTGGCGATGCGCTCGAACTAGTAGCTTTACGTTGTGTGGTTTATGTTCAGGCACAAGGTTACTTATTGACAGGCATTATTACTTTAAACCAACCTTTTCAACCAAAACGGATGTTAATTCTCTAGTATTCACTCACCTTTTTGTTGCTTTACTTGTGTTTTTAGGCTTTTAAGACCTTGATCATCCAACTTTATTGATCCTACTAATTCAACCCAAAACTTGTAAGGAAAAAATACTGAGTAATTACCGTTAATCAATGACAGAAATGTTGTCATGATTCCAAATACTATTTCTCCAACGTACATAAGAACAAAAACAATATAGATTTGGTGGAGATAATAAAAAGTAACACTTGAAATTTGGTAAGAATGAAGTAATTTTTTAGAACAAGAATGCATGTAAATATGTCTGATAACACATTAGTAAATTTGTAGTAACTCGACGAGAGTCTTGTCACTGCAACGATTTGAGTTTAAGCCACTAACCGATTCTTAGCCTCAAATATGTGACCAGCTTCTACACTGTAAAGATACATGACATCTTACCTTGCGTATGGCTTCCGCTTTAGCTTTGGAGACTGAGTTCTACTCTAGAGAAAACCGTTTTTGCATCACCTCGATGCACTTTATTTATCATGTTGCACTATTGCTTAAATAGTAAATGTAGTAACAAAAAAACGTTCTATTTAATTAAACACAGAGAATGATACTCATTGTTAGCAGACTGTTGGCCAAGAACTGACACCTTTGTTTGCTTAAGGTGTTTGCCATTTTTTTACAAACCAAATTTATAACCATTTACTTTTCAAAGACATAAAAATTGTATTGAACACGTAGCAGAGCTGGGATGGTTTTCGTTTGGCTTAACAATTCGGATTTTATTGACTTTGAAAATGCTTTCGAAATCTGTAAGTTTGCTCATAACTAAGTCATTCAATAATGACGTCAAGCAAAATAGGACCTTTTTTGTCCCTATATGATTAAGTATTCCACCCCAAAACATTTACTAATATATCTTATTTCATTTCAAACAGTCTTTCCCTACATTGCAAACCATGTTCATAATGGTTTTCGTAACAATGAAAGGAAGGTAGCTCCTGTTTCACTCGACTCAACTGTTCCTTCTGTTTTTACAAAATATTTGGATATTCATTTTTATGAAACTAATCAATCAGATATTGTATTGATATTATTGTGTTATTATCATATTTTAACTGTTAACTTTAACTTGAAATCTTAGTTGCAAAATCTGATTTATTCAAAACCAGATAATAATGGATGCCTTGTAGATTTACTGCTGTGTTTGGTAAAAGATTGAGCATTGAAAATGTACATTTATGCTTAATGACACATTAAAATTAAACAAAATTAAATTTTAAATATGTCACATTGTTTTTTATTCATCAAATTTCATGTAGTTGAAGATCCAAAGATTTAAAATATTTAAATAAAATAAACCCAAGGTTTAAACGCTGAATATTTAGATCCCACCAGTGTACAGGTACATTGTATTTTGTAAAAATTAATACCTTTACAATCGAACTCTCAGGGTAGCGTTTTGATTGATACCCAAACATTGAATACAATGAGTGTTAACATTTAGACTGAGCAATCAAAGTGCAACAAATTTCCCAACAAATACAGATTCTCTCAAAGTATTTGAGTGGAAACTTCCTATTTAGCCAAAATAGACACACAGACTTTTCCTTGAGACACTCTGTACATTATAATTAACGATACGATAGCCGGTTCTCCTGTTGGTTATTTTCTCGACGATGACAAACATACGTTCAAAACATTACATTTGTAATGTACTTTGCTGATTAGCATTACGCATGTAATGTTTTGAACTTAAGCATAGCCAAACAAAATTTAACGCTCAAATTGACGATCACTTGCCGTTGGTTAGTTGAGAGTGTACAGGAACAGGCTGCGTTTACTTTTGCCGTACAGTGTTGATAATCTGTAGGTTTCCAATGGAAGAGTTCGTTTTGGTTACATCGTCCTTCTCAATTTAACAGTCACTGATTTGAACTGAAATTTATATATAAAGACGAGTGTTTTAGTGTAGTATCGATATATTTTGGTGCAGCTGCTTTCTGAAAACACCAACTGCTATTTGAATTAAACCATCTTATTGAGATTTATATACAATTATTACTTTAGCATGTCAAAAATGAACAATCTTATTGCCGTATTGTTTGTTGCTTTAGTGTCGTATGGAGTTGTAAAGTTTGTTGTATTTCGTGAACAAGAACCAAAAACCAAACAAGAATCAACAAACACAGAAAATTATGCACCGATTGTGCAGTTGAACAGTGGAAAAGTGAGAGGTCGTGTGCTCGAAGTTGGCGATGGTCACAAACTGAACTTCTATGAAGGAATTCGATTCGGTAAGGAGTTTTCATTTTAGTTTTAAAATTATAATTTTAAAATATAATTTTTATATTAAAGGTCAAGCTAATCGATTCGAGATAGCCACTCCTGTGGCACCATGGACCGACATTTACGATGCCACCACAGAGAGAGCATCCTGTCCACAGCCAAGGCTAAAAGAAGAACATTTTGTAAAGTTGGCTCAAAACGAAAATCAAAATGAAGACTGTTTGTTTCTGAATGTATGGAAACCAATTGAGGAACCAAACCGAAAGCGATCAGTTATGGTGTTCATTCATGGTGGTGGATTCATGGTGGGCACTATATTTTGTCCCTTTGTCGATGCTCGATACATTGCTAGTGGCGGTGATGTGATTGTGGTTGCGATCAACTATCGACTCGGAGCGCTTGGATTTCTTCATGGTGGAGATGTGGCGGGAAATTTGGGACTACACGATCAGATACTGGGCCTGAAGTGGGTGCAACAAAATATTGCACAATTTGGTGGTGATCCAAACGATGTAACAATTTTCGGTGCATCCGCTGGATCTATATCTGTTGGATCATTGATACTCTCACCACTCACGAAAGGTCTCTTCAAAAGAGCAATTCTCCAGGCTGGTGCACCAAACTCGTTGGGTACAATTTCAAAGAAAGCTGCAATTGAACAAACCGAAAAGTTGGCATCACAACTCAATTGCCCAACAGACGACATTCAGCAAGCAGTCAACTGTCTTCGAACGAAACCAATCAACGAAATAGTGGACAAAACAGCACTTGACATTCAGAAAAATGAATACTATGTTCCAATTTATGGTGATGAAGTGCTTCCCTGTTCCGCCAGTTCAGGCACTTAAAAGTGGAAAATTTAATCCTGATATCGATGTTATGGTTGGTGTTACCCGAAATGAGGGAACCTTCTTTTCGATGGGATTGTTTCCAAAATTGTTACAAGAACCTGCTAATTTGACGATTGAGTCAACTAAGAAAGATATCGAGTACATTATGGACGTTTATTACAAACAGGGCAATGGTCGTGAAGTGGCCAAGTTTTACACTGAAAATTTGGTAAATCCAACTGATGATGAACTAGCAAGTAGTTTTTTCCGTATAACTTTAAATTTATTAATTAAATCAATTTTATCACGAATATTTAGAATTACACTCACACATGCATGGGCAGACATGTATCTGGTCTGTCCAACGATTCTGTTTGCCGAACAGCTCGCTCAACACCAACCAAACAGTCGATACTACGCATATCGAGTGATGCAATACGTACCCAATCCAATGAGCCAGAAATGGATGGGTATTATGCATGGACAGGATTCGATTTACATTTTTGTGAAACCAATGTTGTCTCGACCGCAAGACATTCAAATCGCCAACGATCTCATTCAAGCGTTCACATCTTTTGCCAAAAGTGGACAACCTGGAAAGATGGGAAACGTTCAGTGGGAGGAGGCTTTCGACCGAAATGGAGGCGAACCAAACACGAGGCACATGTCACTCAATGTGGATGACTACAAAATGGTCGATGGATTCTATAGAAAAACGTGTAACCAGTTTTGGAAACAGAGAATTAGCCAGTGAATAGTCATTTGAAATTTACATTTTTAAAAAATAAATTAAGATATTTATCCAATCTCATTTTCGATCACTAAATTAACAATTCATAATTTATGTGTACACGTGTATGTGGCAGAAATGGTAAAATCAATTAAAATTGTAGTCGTAGACTGATTATTGATAAATGACATGGATTTTTTTTAAATTTGATTGTTGTTGACAAATTGACAATTGATTGAGCGACTTTTAGAGGCTGAATTCTAAAATTAAACTATCAATTTGCTCTCAACTTGACAACCATTTGAATTGTGTTTTAATTGGAATAAAAATAAATCCATTATTTTATTATTAAAAATTAATGAAAATTTAGAAAAATACATTCACTTCTTGTAGAAACACTCAACAAAGTCACTCAACAAAAAAACGAGAATGTTCAAGTTTCTTTCTAAAGTTCGAATGCCCTTGAGTCAAAGTCCAACTGCAAACTTGCTATCTGAGATTATGCAAAGTAAGCGACTTGACTGTGAGAACAAGCGAGCCTCATTCCACGATCTTCACCGCTACAAACTGTGGCGACTCCTATTCTATCTGTACATGGCCACTTTACCAATACGCAAGCTCATTTATTACGCCAATTGGCGCACCCCAGAAGGTGTCGAGTACTTTCACGATCCCACTCTGTCAACATTCTTTCAATCAATCACGAGTGATCGTACTATAGGACTTGGGTTTGTGCCGAGTGCACTCATGGTAATCTACATCGATTACTCCGCATACATTGGATCACGCAACAATCCACTGGTGGATCACATTGCACAGATTGTCGTTGAAAATGGTGATAAGTTCTGGCAATTGAATCCACAATTGAAAAATCCGAAAAATGTTGACTGGAAATTGCCAATGCAGTCGGTGAGATTATTGTCGAAACAGATCAAATCTCTATGGAATTGGGATGATAATATCAATAAAAAGTCGATCAAATTCAATTCGAACTTGAGTCTCTATGAAAATGTTTTGTTCAACAGTCTACGAGTGAAATTGATTTTGATTTCATTTACGAGTGAACTCTTTGTGACGGTCTTGAAGTTGATTGGTAAGAAATTGATTCCAAAAATAATAATTTTTTATTGGTGATTATTTTAAAAGGTTTCACAGCAAATGGCGTTGTGTTTTTGCACTACACGACTCTTGCTTATCACCGCAACTCAATTGCAGTGTTCTTTCTGGTTTCATTGGAATGGTGCGTGATCGTGTACGGCGTTGACAAATTGTTCAGTTTGGCGTTCTCCTTTTTACACTGTTTCTATGTTGAGTACTATGTCATCACCTCAGTACTGGCACGGTTGAATCGATTTGTGCGTTTGATTCTTTTTACCAGAAACTCAAATAGTTCCAAGTTCCAGCGCAATCTATCTAGAACTCTTGCGCATTACTGGCGCACAAATACGTGGGCCATCTTTGAGGTGATCCTCCTGAATCGGCGGATCGTATCGTCAGGAAATTGTATGGCATTTTTCACCTGCTTTCCACCCTGTGTCTATCTTCATTCGAGTTTAATGTTCGACTGCAACAGCTCAACACTGACTCCACTCATCAAACTGATGTTTAGCACATCTTTGGGCTGCGTTATTGCTATATTCGCATCAATTTCTCACCAATACATCACAACCACCAAAAGTGTGCACAGTTCAGATGTCATTCTGTACGGGTTGCAGCCCGTTCTAGTTAGCCCAAAGATGGTGAGAAAGAAGATCAAACTACTGTCCTACTATCAGTTGTTGCATACAGAACGAAAATTCTACTTTACAATGGGACCTGTGGGAAAAGTGTCACGAATGTCAGTGTTGCAGTTTGTGTCTCTATACTTTGCTTACATCATGTATGCGCACAAAGTGATGATTAGAGCAGAATAGAAATGAACATTGATGATCTTGTCATTCATTTTTTTTAAGAAATTAAAAAATGATTATTTGTTAAGTGAAACTATACAATGGACAATTTAAAAATGGTTATTGATTGAAATCTTATTGATTGAGTGATCTCAAAGTGGCAGAATGTCTCTACTGCCAAAAATTAAACCAAAAATGATTTTTTGGAAATGTCTCAAACGTTCCAATTGGAACAATTGACCAAAAAATTAAAATCAATTTGTCAGTAATAGTACATAGTTAAATTTTGAGAACTTTAGCTCAAGAGGTATGGGCGGGGAGAATTTTTAAAAGTTGTTTTAAAGAAACATTTTATTGATTTCGGAATCCAGTTCCGCCGGAAGTTGAATGTTCCAAAATGTGAGATGGCCAATCAATTCCGATTTGGTCAAGTATAATTATCTCCACATAGTTTTGGAATTTCCGGTACGCTGGGGTTTTCTGGGACCTTGAGCGCTTGACTTGACAGACAGAGCCACTCAGCAAAACGAAAAAATGTTTAAGTTTCTATCAAAGTTTCGATTCCCTTTGAGTCAAACTCCAACTGCGGACTTACTGTCCGAGATGATTCGATGTAAGCAACTCGATCATTATCGCTCCAAATTATGGCGTCTGCTATTCTATCTGTACATGGCAACTTTACCAATTCGTGAGCTGATTTATTACGCCAATTACCGCACACCAGAAGGTGTCAAGTACTTTCACGATCCAACACTGTCAACATTCTTTCAGTCATTCACGACTGATCGAACCATAGGACTGGTGTTTGTATCAAGTGCACTCATGGTAATATACATTGATTACGAAGCCTACATTGGAACACGCCACAATCCACTGGTGGATCACTTTGCACAGATTGTCGTTGAAAATGGGCAAAAGTTTTGGCAATTGAATCCACAATTGAAAACTTTCGATAATGTTGACTGGTATTTTCCACTACAATCGGTGAGAATATTGTCGAAGCAGATCAAAGCTCTATGGAATTGGGATGATCATGTTGTGAAGAAATCAATCAAATTCAATTCAAATCTGAGCTTATTTGATAAAGTTCTGTTCAGCAGACTACGAGTTCGGCTTGTACTGATTTCATTTGCGATTGAACGTTCTGTGATGGGTTTGAATTTGATTGGTAAGATGTAGATTAAATAAAAAACAACATTTGTGGTTATTTTTATTTTAATTTTGTGAAAGGTCTAACTTCAATTGCTGTTGCATATCTTCACTATACGACTCTTGCATATAATCGGAATTCAATTGGAGTGAGCTTTCTGGTATCAATGGAAATGTGCATCATATTGTATGGCATTGGCAAATTATTCAGTTTGGCTTTCAACTTTGTACACTGTTTCTATGTTGAGTATTATGTCATCAACTCAGTAATGACACGGCTGAATCGATTTATTCGTATGGTTCTCTCTACAAGAATCTCAAATAGCTCAAAGTTTCAACGCGATTTATCTAGAACTCTTACGCATTACTGGCGCACTAATACATGGGCCATCTTTGAGATGATCCTGCTGAATTGTTGGATCGTATCGTCAGGCAATTGCATGGCATTCTTGACCTGCTTTCCACCCTGTGTCTATGTTCATTCCATCTTAATGTTTGACTGCAACAGTTCAACACTGACTCCACTCATCAAACTGATGTTTAGGTTATCGTTGGGTTTTGTAATTGCAATGTTCTTATCAATTTCTAACTTATTCATCTCAACGACCAACAGTGTGCACAGTTTTGATATAATTTTGTATGAGTTACAGTCTGTTCTGGTTGGTCCAAAGATGGCGAGAAAGAAGATCAAGTTGCTGTCCTACTATCAGTTACTGCATTCGAAACAAAAATTCTACTTCACATTGGGACCCGTGGGCAAGGTAACCCGAATGTCAGTGTTGCAGTTTTTGTCACTATACTTTGCTTACATCATGTATGCGAACAAAGTGCTTATTAGACAGAAAAGAAATGAACATAGATGATTTAGTAATATATTGTCAGGTTCAAAAATTTTGCCATTATTGATATATCCTAAAAAATATCATATACTAAAAAATAAGATTCCTACAAAAAAACAAAAAATGACCATTCCACTTTGTACATGGCAAAAAGAATCATCCAAAGATGTTCACATTAACCAATTTATTGTTTACTATGTTGCAGGATGAACATAAATAAAGTACTAATGTAAATGAACAACTGAATTGAGAAAATCATTACAAAAAACATCAAAACAAATTAAAAAAATACCATTTCAAACATTTTTGAATTGATCCGATAGCTCTCAAGTAAAGTGAAGCAAATTTTGTGGATCCACTTTTGATTGCACTCATTTTGATCAATCTGCGAAGAAAACCAAATAAAATCAAACATGTATATAATCTTTTTTTATTATTAATTGCTTATAAGGTATACCTTCAACAACTGTGCCGTGGTGACACTAAAGTTCTCCTTAACCAAGGTTGTAAACCGTTTCTGACATTTATGAATGACTCCATGATTGTGCATAATGGCCGAGCATTCGTACGTGACCCAAAGAAGTAGTAGCAGAAATTCGGTTGTAAACGTACTAAAGAATACTTTCTGCTGAATTGATGTAGAATTGGATGTCAAAAGAAATCCATAGCCGAGATTGCACACTTCGATGATGTAACAGAAATAGTACACGGTCAGGTATTTGTTCCAGAAACGATTGTGACCCTGAATTTCGTCGTACAAACGCAGATTGCGCTGTCCAATCGAGTGATACTCAAACATGATACCCAATTTGCTGAATCTTTTGCTTAGGGTTCGGCCATTTAGTTTGAGCAACTTTGCAATGATGCAGTTTTGCTTGATTCGAATGTACCGAGTGGTGATCACAAAATAGTAGATCATCAGAATGTTGCCTTAAGAAATGAGTTTTATTAATATAATAATTTCCTCACTTGTAATGCCTCATTCTTTTAGTCCCTCAATTGCATATGTCAAAATATTTTTAATTTCACTTACTGTAAGTACCATAAATGAAATAGACAATCACACAAACAGTGTAAATGTAATCTCGCATCGAATTGGACCAATTGAAGAGCAGATTCACCAAATAGAAGCTTTCAAGTTCGAGGTATGCGAGTAGACAAACAATCCGAAATATTGGTTCAAATTTTTTGTGTAATTTGTATATTTGATTTGCTTCGGCGTGATCAAGCGCTGAGATTAAATGGACAAATAAACTGATATTAAACAAAAATGTTATTATTAGTTTAGTACCAAACCTTTTCCATTTTGAACAATCTTTACGGAAGATTCTCTTTCATTCACAATCATGAAATATCTCAGTTCCAACTGAGGCTCCAAAATGATAATACCAAATAAGAGACCGGCCATCACAAAAGCAGTGCTCACAATAATGTCAGCCTCACGCCAAAGAGCAACGGGAAAAATTTTATGACTAAAAAGTTGCTTCAAATCAGTCATCTTTTTAGAATCGCTAATTGAGATGAGGAAGGCCGAATCAACAATCACAAACAAAATCACAAGAAATGGGATCAAATAGTGAGGATTGCGTTTGCTCTCTGGCAGATTCACATGATTCACATAACTCTTGACTGGATCAAAGTTGTAGGAGCGCAGATGAATCAATCTGTGCTTACAATAGGATCTGTACAGTTTATCAAAAAATCTAACAATAATTTGAAGCATCATTTTTGTGGTTGTACTTTATAATAACAAAATTAATATTTTCCTAATGCACCCAAGTGTTTAACTTTGAAGCGCAAATTCAAAAGTGACAAAAAATAAACTTAAATTGCATTGAAGATATATATCACAGCTTTAATTAATAATGTTGTTGTCTTGGGGTGAAGCTAATTAATAGTTTTTCGTAAAAAGTCATGCAGAATTTGTTATTTATAACAACCGGAACAAAGGTTGTTTCATTTGTAATTCTTGAAGGAGTAAACTAATGTAAGCAAATATCGCACAATTTATCTTACTCATCTTGCAAGCTTGTACAAACAAAATAACAATTAGCATTTGAAATTAAACGTTTGTAAATGACAAAGTGAACAGTTGATAATAAACACAAGTCAAGGTTAAACAAAATGTTTATAAAATATTACAGTTTGGCTACTAGTCACAAAATTTGTCGTGGATTGCATAGCCAAAATTGCCTTAATATGATAGATGACTTTATGGAATGTCCCTCCAAAATTTGAATTCTTGTCAATAGTCGAACTTAAGAGTCAAACGGGCGTGATCCCTCGAGTAATACTCGAATACCAATTTTAGTGTCGTATTCAAAATTAGATTTGATTTTGCTTGTTCACAGATCCAGATTCGAATACATAAATGGATATGTTATGTTATGGGCGAAGCTAATAATCCAGCAATCTTAACACTGCCCGGGCAATGTCCAGAGCCTTTCAGACATGTTCTTAGCTCTGAACTTTGCCCGGGCAATGTTAAGGTTGACCGGGCAAAGTTAACAATGACCAAACATAGTTGGGCAATGTTTAAATTTTCAATTTAAAACAACATTAATATTTGAATTTTGAATTTAATTTCAATATTATGACGAACTTAATATGACCTAGAATCAACTATGAATTTGAATGCATAGAAATGTTTAGATGCACTCAGAAACTCAATATTATTTTAAAAATGTTAATTTTTGAAAATGCACTTCTACGAGTCAACAGTAATTTTTTAACAATAGAAACTGTTTGCAACTTTAGATTCAATATTTAAATAGAATTTATTTCATTTATAACTAATTTATCATCCAAATTTATCTGAAATTAGGTGTGATAAGGAATAACATTTTACTTTGCCCAAGCATGATTGGACAATGTTAACTTTAGCCGGACATTCTTAACAATGACCGAGCCAAGTTCAAAGTTTTCAATAGACATCAATGTCTCTGAACATTGCCCGGGCAGTGTTAAGACTGCTGAATTATTAACTTTGCCCGTAACAAATACAAATAAAAGTACACCCTTGAGCACACTCATGCTAACTAGTTCAAAAAAAACTTTGACTCCTTTGACTGTCCTAACTTCGTTTCCTCACTCTCTCAATCCGCTCTCGCTACGGGACTGTACAATGTACAGTGTACATCCGCGACAGTTTCCGTAACAACGGTGTTCCGAAAGAGAAACACAAAAAATAGAATAATTTTTGGCTGAGCCCAATTTGACAGAAATTGATTGAAATGTTTATTTTTAAAATTAATAAAAACTATTTAGATTTTAAACAAATAGCTTTGCCTTCCAAAATCCGTTGCAAATTTCCTTGTAATAGTCGGGTACCATTGTGTAGTTGTTTGGATCCAAAGCCATGTGCTTAGTGTACTGTTCAGCACTTGCACCAGGTGTCACTGCTTCTGTCCATTCCACCATTTTGCCCGTCTTCAGTCCCATCTTTCCTGGTTTTCCATGTTTGGCAAATTCACTCCACGCATGAATCATATCGTAGCTCAGTTGGTACTCTGCCTCTGTGAAGACGATTCCTCGGAGACGCTGAGGAATTCCGTACACGTAGACAATGTCCTCACCATGACAGACGCCCATTGACTTTTTACATCCCATTACGGTAACGGAGGTTGGTAGGTTTAGTCGATACGAGTAGACGTGATGGATTGGAGCGTGTTTTGCGACTTCTTCACCAAAGAACACAGTTGGACATACGAGATGGTAGTCGGAGAAGGCGTTCGATACGGTTCGTCTAGGGATTCAAAAGTCATTAGGCGTTTTTCAAATGTTTTATATAATTTTAGACAGAAACACTTACCGCAATTGCTCCTTATCTGAATCGTTCAAATTTTTGGTATAAAATTCGGCAACCTCTTGATAGTACGAAACACCAAACATTTGAAACATGAACTTGACAATTGTCTTGACTGTTGCCAAGTGCAGTTTGTCTGCCTCCCCACTGTCCGGATTGAGCATTGGTAGAATATTGGATTTAGCAAAGAATCCCGTTCCCTCGTCCTTGGTCACACCATACATCAGGTCGACATGATTGAATTTTCCAGATTTGAGCGCAACCACTGGTGGTAAAGGTAGGAGTTCAGTTTCGTATGCCGGCACAAAGGACTCTCCATTTGCCATTGCGTCTTTTGAGTTTTCTTCGATTTCGTGTGCACTTTTAGATTTGATACATTTGACCATTTCGGCCATGTTTGTGGTTGTGCAGTTGAGCTTCTCACCGAGGACTTTTGCCTTTTCAAGTGCCTTCTCCTTGGAATCGGAACCAAAGTACGAGTTCACTGGACCCGATTGCATTATCGCTCGTTTTATGAGTCCTTTGGTCAATGGCGATAGAACTAGAGCCCCAACAGACATGGATCCTGCAGATTGACCAAAGATTGTCACCTTTTCTGGATCACCTCCAAAAGCGTGAATATTCTCGTGAACCCATTTGAGTGCCTCAATCTGATCGTACAGTCCCATATTGCCTGGCGCTTCATCAACTCCTGCGTACATGAAACCAAACGGTCCCAACCGATAGTTGACCGTAATGACAATCACGTCACCCTCACCCGAAAGGTATCTTCCATCGTAAACCATATTGAAAATATTTCCACCAGAGAAACTTCCACCATAAAAGAAAACCATCACAGCTCTCGCTTCTTTTGGCTCACTAGATGGTCTCCATAGATTCAAGTACAGACAATCCTCACTAGACGAGGCAGTTCCCAAGCCTTTATGTCGGTCAACCTTTTCAGTCATTGGAAAGCCAGATTGAACACAGGCAAATTGCATTTGAGTTGCATTGTAGACTCCGGTCCAGGGTTCGGCTGGTTTGGTTTTTGCAAATCGCTCCGCACGTCCTATTGTGATTACAGCTAGAAACGGAATTTTTAAGAAAAATTCACTTACCATAACGAATTCCTTGATACAGATAGGTGTTTCCATAATCCTCAGCATAGTTCACGATTCCACGGAGGGCGCCATTCTTCAATTGAGCAGTAGGTGCGAACTCAAAGGCGCCCAAAACTTGTTGACCGAATAGGGCCAGGAATACGATTGTAAGAAATCGAGACATTCTCAATGTCAATCCGTTCAAGAAGATAATTTACATATGGCACAGTTGCTAAATATGGAGATATCTTGTCTAAGAGAAATGTTGTCTCTGAGTTGGATTATTTAGGCAGCTAAACCAAAGTTTAGAACTATATTTGACCGAATTTCTCAATAAAAAATACCCTTGTTAACACAATGTGTTTATACAGTTGATGCACTTGGAATGCGACATTTGGTTGTCTGGAAGATCCGTAACGACTCAAAAAATTTAGTGCACAAATGCAAACAGATAATCTTTAAAGATAATCAATTGTGTAATTTTGTTGTTTCACTGAGTGATGAGAAAATCCCCTTTGACTTTGAATCTAGATGTCAAATTCCACTTTAATCATAAATATTTAATAACATTGGTGTTAAAGACGCGTGTCGTCAAGTAGTGTTAGTTCGACTTTGGTGCTATTGATCGAAAATTACTGATAAAAGAGGTCTTTTCTCCATTCTTACTTAAAATCGCAATTAGACTAAATCAAAATCACCCAAAAGTTCTCACGATGCAAATGTCTTGGGTTGTTGGAACATGTTCATGCTTTCATGAGCAGGATTAAAAGTATATAAGCATTCCTAGGTGTTCTTAGCATTTCATTGGTCTCATTTTGTCAAAAGATCAAGATCAAATCATGAAGTGGTTTCTTTTACTAGGCGTAGCCATTTTGTGCTCATCTTGGAGCTTCGCTCAAGGTCCGAGAGTATGCTCCACCATTGTGAAGACAAAACAGGGCGATATGGTTGGCATTGTACAGGAGTATGACGAGTACAAGGTGCACATGTATGAAGGCATTCGTTATGGTAAGTGAATTTTGTGCAAAAAAAATGAATATTTTTCATCTAGTCTTTTTCATATAGGACGTGTGAACGATTCTCCAAACCGAAAGCACCCGAACCCTGGACTGGAGTGTACAACGCAACCCAAATGCAGTACGCCTGTCCCTCAGCCATCGATCAAAAGGCAAAATCATGTTGATCTTAGTCATGGCTTCGAAACCGGCTCCAGTAACGAGGATTGTCTTTTTCTTGAATCTGTGGCGACCGGCTACTGAGAAGGCCAATCGATCAATTATGGTTTGGATTCATGGTGGAAGTTTTGAGTTTGAACTATTTTTCACGGTGATCTACGATGGTCGTGGATTGCATCGCTTGGTGATGTCATTGTGGTTACGGTCAATACCGGCTGGGGGCGCTTGGGTTCCTGTACGGTGGTAGTGAGGATGCTCCCTGGCAATTTGGGACTGTACGATCAGATTGAGGCGATCATGGGTTAATGAAATGCCCTCGCTTTTGGTGGAGATCCAAACCAGATTACAGTTTTTGGTGAATCCGCTGGTTCAATGTCTACTGGAGCGCTGGTTCTCTCACCCTTGACAAATGGTCTCATCAAGAGAGCTATCCTTCAATCTGGTTCCCCGAATTCATACCTTGTCTCTGAGGAAAAGAGCAAAGTCGTTGGAAAGAGACTAAAGCTCTCGCCGAGTAGGCTGTCTATTGCCCAGAAACTGAGATCAAAGATATCGTGAAATGTCTTCGTGGAGTATCTCTGAAAAGATTCTCGAAGCTTCGAAAGGTTCAATTGCCGACGGTGAATCCTTCACGCCGATTTGGGGCGAAGAAGTGATGCCACTGAATCCAGTGCAGGCTCTCAAAACCGGAAAATTCAATCACATTGATCTGATGTTTGGTGTCACTCGCAATGAGGGATCTGCCTTTGTAGCCAAACTGTTGCCGTTGCTCAATCCGGACACCGACGGACACGATTTGCACATTACACAGGTGAAGAGTATGATCAATCTCATGTTCATGCTGTTCAAGGAGCCAAACTCGAAGGAGATTGCCGAGTACTATACTAAAAATCTGAATGAATCTGATAAGACTGCCTTGAGGTAAGTTTTAGTAAAGAATATTCTTTGTTTAACCTTTTACCAAATATAGAATCGCAGTCTCCGATGCTTTTGGTGACTATCATCTTGTCTGTCCAACTGTCCTATTTGGTGAACAATTTGCAAAACAAGCTCCACAAAACAAACACTTTGCCTACCAAGTGAATCACCCAACCTCAATTGGAATTATGGGCTGCCGTGGATGGATGGGCGTTTGTCACGGTGAGGACGTTATCTACACCTTTGGTGTACCTGCTCGTATTCGTGGACTAATTTTCTCTGAAGAGGAATATCAAATCTCACACGATTTGATTACGGCTTGGACAAACTTTGCCAAAACCGGCAATCCGGCTCGAATGGGAAAGGTCGAGTGGGCGGAAGCTCTGTCACATGACACTGTGAATCATATGGCGGTTAATGCAGACTACAAAATGGCTGGAGGAGTTTTATACAGAAAAGTGTGACAGCTTCTGGAAACCGAGAATATTTGCTTAATCTCTTTATAATCAAATGGACCATATAAAACATATACAATATATATTTTTAAATCAATAAATTGGCCAAATCTAATGCAAAACTACTTTTGAAGATTTTTGCTTAATTTCTTCATTTCTACGAACTTTCGTAAGCCCGAAAAATCTAATAAATATTTATTTAATAATTTGATTTTTAATTTAAAAAGAAACTTTTTTATAACTTTGAGTGGAAAATGCTTTGATTGAAATCAAACACCAAATCACGTTACTTTAGCTTGAATTAGCAATTTAAATCTAATGGAAAAATTGTAATTGACGTCAAATATAATTTAAAACTTTAATATAAATTCTCTATTTTTATTCTTTTGGTAAATTTAGAATTTTTAAAATCTGAAGTAAAATGTTTATCAAGAGAATATTCTCTCAACAGTAGGACCTCCTTTTGAGGCCTTATTTAGTCAACTTGATGCAGTCCAACTGACTAAAATTTCAACCGAAAAAGAGCCAAAATCAATCAACATTCACTTTCTGTTCTGTTTAGTGAATTTTTACCAAAATTTTTTGTAGATGGAAACTTTATTATCCACTATCAGTCGAAAATCCAAAAATGAAGGCATTTTGGACATACAAACAAATCCTCACATTTTGCCCATCAAATGTTTCTCATGATGTTTGGCAAATGATTGATCCGCGTTTGGTGATGAATGGTATGTCTTTGCTGTGCTCACTTACTGGACATTTTTACGTTACACCCCAAGCATGAATGACAAAGATTTGCTAGTAACTTGGTTAATGAGGAAGAATTATGACCTGATGGAAGAGGTATTATTCTATGGGGTTCTCGCCTATTTTCGCCTTTTTGCCATTTGCCATTTGGGCTATCTTGCCATTTGTCATTTGCCTTTGCCTTTGCCTTTTGCCTTTGTCTTTTGCCTTTGCCATTTGACACTTTGTCTTTGGCCTTTCTGCATCGCCTTTTTGGCTTTACTTATTTTTTTTAATTTGTTTTTAACATTTGTGTTCATGCCTTTTACATGCTACTTACCATTATCCTGCCTTTTGCCTTTTTGGTCTTTCTGCCTTTGTTCTTTGCCTTTGGCCTTTGGCCTTTGCCTTTGCAGGTTCTTGCCTTTTGCCCTATTCCTAAACAATATTTTCCTTCCAATGTGAACTCAAGACATTTACTGAAACATTTCTAAATCAACCGAAAAGCCAAACATTTGCTGCATTTTACTGTAATTCCTTGTTTGAAATCACTTGAGACTCCATGTAAACTGTCGACTTTCGACTCTTTGGGAGGGTTTACAACTATCTAAGCTGTACACTTTACTTCTCACTGATCTTTGCATCGCCCATTATTTACTGGTCTACGTGGTCTCACGGAGCCATCGTTCGATTTACTTTGTCCAACCATTACGAAGCGAGGCAGCATTCAATACGTCAACAATTCTGTTGACGACTAATGCCGATCAATCTGAAAACGATCAATCAGACGACTATTCAATGTTAAAATTCCTAAACTTAACTTGCTATATCGTGTCATGTACATTTTAATGAATAAGTCCTTCACATATGTCATAACATTTGATGTACTCACTATTGGAGTGCTTCTTGACTATTATCTTCTTCTTATTACATTTTCATCATATGCTACCGTATGGCTGTCTTTCGATTGATTCATCTATTCAGTATACTCTTCCTCATGATTGTGGTCGCAGACTGGACTGTTTTTTTTGTCGGGATAAGTAATTAAAAATGTACAAATTGTGAAAATATATGAAAAATTTCGTGCAATGAAAATAGAATATTTTTTCTTAGTCTCATTTAACTTTTGCTAGAAATTACATATTTAAAAGCTAATACTTTTATCTACCTGGCGTTGGTTGAAGACAGAAGGTTTACAAAAAAAACAAACGATTTCATTCAAAGTACACTTTTAGATCCTTTACCAAGTACAGAATCACTTCCAGGATCTTTTTCATGTGGTAAATTTTTTGCTTTACAATTAAATTTGAATAACATTAAAATTCTTTATCCATTTTACAAGATTATCAATTATACATAACATCTTCTTTTTTGTACACTTCAAAATAAACTAATTGCAATAAAACAACTAAACAAAAATTTCCAGCTTTCAAAAAGTCGTCACACGGTCCTGAAAACTCACCAACTCATTTTTGTAGTTCCACTGGAATCGAGTGACATGTGTTGACAGTTTCATGTGCGTACGCTTTCTGTCCACCTGACCTTTCCACCTAACTTGCCCGGATGACCATTCCCGCAAAGCTGGTCCAAGAAGATCACGTCAAAGTGACAGTTGGTACCCTCTTCCGGAGAACATTCAGTCCAACGAATTCGCTGGCTGGAATACCATACATAAAGACAACATCCTCGGCATAAGACGCCCATCCATCCGTGCTGTAACCTAACACGGGATTGTATTTGGTCGCATCAGCTTTCCGAGGTATATGTGTTTCGTAAGTTGAGTTGTGTGCTTTGTAAATTGTTCACCGTGCAGAATGGTTGGACGACGAGATGATAGTCGTACCAAAAGCATCGGATACCGCGATTCTAAGCGGGTTGAAATGATAATATAAGTAAAGAATTGTCTCGAATCAAAACTTACCTCAACGCAGTCTTTATCGATCATTCTGCACTTTAGTATAGTAATCAACAACTTCCTGACCATTTGGCCCTTTAACAGCATCATCAAATGACTCATACTCTTTCACCTGTGCAATGTAAGATCGAGTCCATCAGTATCCGGACTCAACAACGGCAGCAGACTAGCCACAGCAGGAAGATCCCCATTTCACATAACACCAAACATCAGATCAATGTGATTGAGTTTTTGCCTCGTTTTTGAGTGCTTGTAACTGACCGGTGGCATCACCTCTTCGCCCCAACTTGGTATAAAAGATTCAATTCATTTATGCGATACGAACCCTTGGTTGCCTCAAGGACGATGCATCGGCACTTTGATGCACGTTAGCATGATCTTTCATTTTCACCGGTACATCTTAAATTTCTGCGTTACACCTTGGTTTTTCCCAGGGATTTGGCTTTTTCTTCGAACCGGACTTGTTTTTTGCACCGGATTGAGTGATCAATGGTGGATCAAAACCTGGTGAGAGGGAGACAAACCAAAGCGCCAACTGACATGATCCAGGGATTCTCCAAATATGGTCACCTGTCTTTTAGATCACCACCGCAAAGCGTGCGCATTCTCAGCACCCACTTGACGTCTCTAATCTGACCGTACAAACCTAGACGTCACGAGCATCTTCAGTACCAACTGTAACATGAATCCCAACGCACCCAATCGGCAACTGATTGTCACAACAACGATCATCACCGCTGAGGCAACCACACGACCATCGGGTAGATTACAGAAAAGATGGAACCAAACTCAAAACTTCCACCGTGAATCCAAATCACTGGTCGTTTCTTTGTGAGTTTGCAGACGCCAATAAGACTTTGAGAAAGTATAACTCATTTACCGAAACCTTGCTTCGAAGCCCTTGCTATAGGTCAACGTGGTTTTGGACTTCTTTACATTTGCTTGAGCATAGTGGGCATACTCGCATTTTCGGGCTGTGCTGAAAACGACGCTTGGTCCAAGATCTCGTGAGGGTTTGGGTTTGGATAATCGTTCTGTGCGTCCTATATGAAAGCAAAATTAAAATGGTGAAAATCAACAAATTTTTAACCATTACTTTACCATAACGAATGCCTTTGATACATGGGTACCTTTTGTGTTCATCAAAATTCTGTACAACGCCAACTATTTCGCCTTCTGTTTTTGTCTTCACAACTTCAGCATATTCTTTGGACCGTCACACGGTGCCTGGACGAATGAGCTGCCAAATGGCAATAGCCAAAACGAAGTACTCTCATTTTCTGGTAAATTTCTTTGATTCTGCAGATCAAAAAGTGTACAAACTAAAACGAACGTTTCGTTCTTGAAACCCAACCGAAAGCTTCTGTACTTTTATATGCAAATTGACTTAGTCTTTTGAGCTACTTACAAACAAAACTAATTAGCAAATACTCACCACACTGACATCCAACAAACATATATATCCTAATGATTATCAACACTCTATCAAGCCACTGAAAGTACTATTCTTTTTTATTTGACCTGTTCAGTTAGTAGTTCATAGTGTTTAATTATTACGATTACTGGGACACGAGGAAACCCCTATCATGCAGTAATCTGATCAATATCAATCAATTCATCTCATTGACACTGTGTGGACTTAGACTTATCATTACCAATAGATTACCCTTCAGTTGATTGTCTCGCTAACTAACCTTATGCATTACATTTTCTTATCGTCAACTAGGGTAATGTGGCTGGGGAACAATGGATTTTTCAACTTTGATTGACATTTTAGCAAATGAGGCGATATCAAATAGATCTCACCATTTTGGATATTAAAACCTTTGAGCTGGTTGTATATACGTACTTTATTAGCATACTAATGGTATATCATATGTACTCTAGTACTGTAAAGTCATGTATGATCTGATCAAAAGTATGACAATGTCACCATGTTATAACTAGAAAGATCTCTTTAGAATCGTTGGAATGGCAAAAATAAAACACTTTTAGGACAGAAGTAATGTCGTATGAACGGTCAAACATTATACAGCTAATTTTGGTATATAATCGATGATCTAGATTTTGGGTGGATATGCTCCAATCACATTTTTCGTGATAAACATGGTATTCTCAAACCATTGTTGATTTGTGCTGCTTTTATCGATTGCACGCTATTGAATGCAAGGTACCGGGTTGAACTTTCACCGGTTAGTTGGAGTTGAAGGGCGGTAAAGTACAGGGTTTTGTAACAGGAGGTGCCTGATGAATGTCATGTGTACGCCTATTATGGTATTCGTTATGGTGAGTTGAATATCCAATCCTAACACTTTTAGTTAATTTTAGTTTTTTAGGTCGAGCGTGAATGATTCGCAAAACCCAAACCCGTGGAACTGTGACCGATGCACAATGCAACTGGTTACACTTTGCCTGTCCTTAGCGAAACATTCCATTTAGTGAAAAAAGTAGTCCGTGGCCCGAATGGAAACAATCGTCAGCAATGAATACTGTTTGTTTGTGAGTGTATGGCAACCAAGACTGTCAGAGAAGCCACGTTCAGTGCTGGTTTGGGTTCACGGTAGCGCTTTCACCATGGGAACTGTCCTTTCCAATACTACGATGGACGTTATATTGCGCTGTTGAAGATGTGTGGTGGTAACACGTCAATCACCGATTGATGCTTTTTGGTTTCCTGTACGGTGGCACTGGCAGATGCACCCGGAAATGCTGGTCTGCAAGATCAGGTTCTGGCACTCAAATGGTGACAGGAGATTATTCACAACTTTGTGGTGTTCCAAAGAGTGGGGACCCTTACATGGAGAACCCGCTGATCCTTTTCTGTGGAAGTGCTCACTCTGTCTCCACTAACGAAAGTGACTGTACCGACGAGCAATCCTTCAATCGCGTACCCAACTCGTACTTGGGTTCACATGAACCAAAACGAGGGATCGAAATCACCAAACTACTTGCCGAACGACTTCACTGTCAAAACGATGACATGGAAAAGGCGATTGCGTGTCTATAAAAACGAAAACTGTTCCAGAAAATATTAGAAGGCACCGGCAAAGGCTCAACAGAATCGGAGACATTTCATCAGCCATTTGGGGCGATGACCTGATGCCAATTGACCAGTGGAGGCACTGAAAAGCGGTAAATTTAACACAGATGTAGATTTGATGTATGGAGTGACCAAAAATGAGGGATCAATGTTTGTAGAACATTTTCAACTTTCCTCAGCTGATCCAGCAACTGATGGACACGATATGACTGTTGATGTAACCAAACAGATCATCAGTTTCATGATGACCATCTTCAAGGATGCTAATCCACAGAGGTTGCTGATTTCTATACGAAAATCTGAATAACACAGACAAGGATGAGTTGAGGTAGTGGAGTGTGGTTTACTTTGTACATGTTTAACCCAATTTTGAATCTAGACGAGCTCGTATCACACGTGTTATGACACAACTTTGGTCTGCCCAACCATGTTCTACGGACAGGAATTCATCAAACACGCACCTCAGAACCGTTACTACTGTACTGACTGATGAAGAACACACTCACTCCAGTAATGTTCTGCCGAGGCTGGATGGGCGTCTGTCACGCTGAGGATGTAGTCTACCTGTTTGGTATTCCACTTCGATTGCGCGGAACTGCTTTCACGGATGAAGAGGCACAACTGAGTCGAGATTTCATTTCAACTTGGGCAATTTCGCCAAAACTGGCCATCCAGGCAAGTTAAGTAATTGAGTGGAGGAAGCTGTGGTGAATCGAGTCGATTTGAAGGATGTGGCCACAAGATTTGGGAACTGTATCCCAACAGGTACAGGATGGTGTCCGAGACTTTTAAGGAGACATGTAACGCATTCTGAAGCCCAGGTTATTTGTCTAAAATATTAATCTAATCTAATGTACAAATGGACTGTGGAAATTTTTATTAAAGAAATCAATTTTTGGCGCAATTAATACAAAATTTTAGAACTGAGAGGGTTAACTAAAATATACTACTCGTAATGTCCTCCACCGTAGCCTCCACCTCCATAACCACCGCCTTCCATATCCTCCACCACCGTGACCACCAGTGAAAATTGGTATCACCTTAGTACTGTGGTACACCTGATGACCGCCTCCACCGCCATCGTGATACATTGAATAGGAATTGATATGGAACTGAGAAAAATCAAAGAATCAAAATATAAAATATGATAAAAATAACTTACTGAATTCGATGTCCGCCACTGACCACCACCGCCACCGCCGCCCACTGCCACCACCAATAATGATGATATCACCTTGTTTTCTTTCTCATACAGCCAGCAAAATGCTATGAAACCACCAACAGGGTCACACCCACAAACAACCGTACAACTTGTTAGCCATGTTCAAAAGTTATCGTATCTTATCTTGATCTAGAATTTAAAAAGCTTTGATATATAGCAAAGCATTATCAATCAAAGGTGTGTATTTCTAAGAAAGAGACAACTGAATAGACAATTGACAGTTTTCTCCTCAACTTTCGGTGCATTGTCGTCTTCAGCTATAATTAGACTTTGGCTGGGTGGCTTGATTAAACACAAACGATTTACTAATTACTGTGCACCTGGCACTAATTATATAACTAATCTAACTTAGATAAATTGTCGATTCTCGTGTACCGCGACATTATCATACATTTGGCATTTCACATAATTAGACATCGCGACAGTGAATTAGAGTTTACTAATTGAAAGAGACTGTCATTGTCTTCCGTAATCAAAAATAAATAAATTTAAAACCATTGAGCGTTGCAATGTCGTAGAGAAAGAGTATCTGATTAATGCTCCCGACCTAATTTACGACATAACGACATCAACCCGGGTTTCGAAATTCTCAAATCAAATTTTGGAAACTGAAAAACTGAAACCGAGTCCTAATTTATATTACAAAATTTGTTGACCAACGTCTTGCTGCCTCAAACACTCATAATTTTTATAAAACATGTATAAATCAATAAATCGAGTCCTAATTTATACTACTAAATTTGTAGACCAACTTCTTGTTGAAAGCCTGTACTCGACCTGATAATGTCTGTAATGCAGATGTACAAATATCATTTACGTCATATTTATTATTTAAATATTCTATGAAATGAAACGAATAAATTCCCAATACTGATAACAAAATTATGTTAAGTTTAATTAAGTTGGCTAAAAATCAATAAAATAATTAAGATTTTTTTAATGCTTAAAATTTAATGCATATTTAATTTTAAAATTTCATTGTCGTTTGTGTGTTTCCACTCGTACATAGTCAAACAACGACATAAAAATAAATCAGAAAATACAGTTTGTATGTATGAACAATAGTTCCGGTACAAGAATTTGCATTATTTATATGACTATTTGATTTTAGTTCACAAAATTACAACTCAAAAATCGTGACAATCGAAATTTCCCTATAATATCAATTCAATTTGCCCTACTTTATTACTCTATGTCTCCATTCATATTTGTTCGTGCTCAAACCATCAGAATCACTATGGCAAAGTTTTCAGTAATTTACATTTCTACGTTTGGGGAAAAATTAGAGAGTTATATGTGATTTTGGTACTTTCCTTACGCTGGAGACTGTCTATTTCAATTGGCTCATTCATTTCACGATCAATTATCGCCAAATATCTGCACTTGATGCCGTATTTGGTCAAAACCAGCTCGGTACCTCAAAATACGCGTTTTGCCCTTTCTAGACCTTTGATGCGACTGGGTGGCAAGAAAAAAGTATGGCATCGCCTATGACACTATTGGACTTGTTATTTTGACGTCATTTTCAAAAGTATTTTTATTCTTTTTTTTGTAACTACTATTCACTTTTATTTTTTTACGTTTCAGTGTTTGCTAATTCTATGAGAGTTTTAGAATTAAGACTTAATGTATAATTTGTTAAAAATAATTAAATTGACAAGAAAGCACGAACATTTGCTTCCAGTGATGCGATTGTCATGAGATTGTTTGTCAGAAGAAATGTTTTACACAATTTCTCCCAAAAGAAGCCATTGAAATTGAAAAACCTAAATTTACGTGGAAGATTTCATCCGTTTGTACTGAGATCGACCTACTAGTAGAATTCACTAGTCATGCCAATTAAGATCGTCTTCAGCAAACAAGAATTTCCTATTAATTTTAGTTCTGTATACTAAGAAATTTTATTTTAATAAAAGTTTAAAACAAAAGTTTGTAACTTTGTATATTTTTTGTATATTTATTATTATGAAATGAAACAAATAAATTCACGATAATTTGCCCAAAATTGTTAAGTAATTTAGTAAAATCAATAAAAACAATTAAGAAATATTTTCAAATGCTTAAATTTTATATTTAGTTATAATAATTCACATTACGAATGTTTTCAAAATGTCAATGTTAATTGAGTGTGTTTCCAATTACATTGTCAAACAACAATGACAAAAATGCTCAAACAAAAATGTTCAAAACAAAAAATGCCCAAACAAAAATGCTCAAACAGATTATGAAATTCGTATTGCGAACAATAGTTCCATACAAGAATTTGCATTATTTCTATGACTATTTGAATTTAGTTCTACAAAATGGCCATTCAACGATCGTGGCAATCAAAATTTCCTATACTCTCAATTGAAATTGTCATGCTGCATTAGTGCGTGCCTCTATTCATATTTGTAAGTGTAAAACGATCAGAATCATTATCGTTCATTTATTTTCAGTAATTCTTTATTCTATGTTTGGGGAAAATTTAGAGGATTCTATATGATTTGGGTATTGCTTGCGCTGGAAACTGTCTATTTCAATTGGCACATTCATTTTTACGATCAATTATCGCCAAATATGTGCGTTCGACGCAGTATTTGGTCAAAACAAACTCGGTGCCTCGAAATATGCCCTTTCCGGCCATATTACCGCGAAAAAAATCACGAAAGCAATTGTGGACAAATTTGCGTTCATTTTTGTAAATGTTTTTTGTAAATATTTGTTCTTGTAATTGGTGAGTAAAACAACTTTAGAATTGATAATATATTTGTTTGAAATTGTTTTAGAATTTATATTGCTCTATTTGCACGTCTGTTTGCTGATTGAAACATACAAACTGTACGACATGTTTATGCAGAACTTCCCAGCCAGTCTTCTGTACTATGCAGCGCATTGGTTCAATTTGCTGATGATAGACATTGGCCTGTATGCCTTTGGGAACGTTAATATACTGACGGCATCGATTGCAATGATTTCGCTTGTATATTTACACATTCTCACAGACCAAAATCAGAAACTATTGTCGAATTCAACGAAAGTCATACGAAATACACTCGTCCACAGACAGTTCATTGTGAGCCGATTCATTCGCAATGACATTCGAACCTTTGAATTGGTCTTCCTGGTCAACCGAATGTATCGAAATGTATTGCTTACCTTTCTAATGGTGAATGTTCCAATCAATGCTTACCTTGTAATGATCGTAATATATGAACAAATGTCGCCTATTGCAACTTTTGCGACTATCACAATAATGGTGATGCAATTTTCATGCATTTTTGGATTTCATTTCTTTTTTGCTCGTTTCACTTGCAAACTGTATTGTTCAGTAATTCAACTCACCCGCATGATGGTTCATGGGCAACATTTGATTGGCGACTTTCGAACTCGTTTTGCCCTTTCTCAGGCCTTGATGCGACTGAATGACAAGAAAAAGTATGGCATCACCTATGGCACTATTGGACTGATTACTTTGGCTTCATTTTCAAAGGTATTTTTAATGTTTTCTTTACAACAATTTGTCTTATTTTTTTAAATCTTAGGGTTTACTAATTTACGGTGAAGTCTTGATGTATGCGTACAAGTTGGTCAAGAATATTTAATTTGTACAAATGTGTCAAGCAATTTCCACCAGTGAGGCGATTGTCAAATGATCGTTTGCTGTTGAAAGAATACTTTACACGACTCTCCTAAAAAAGACTATTTAAATTAAAGCCTAAATTTTGTTTTAATGTTTGTTCGAGTTTGCACTGTGACTGACCTTATCGTAGAATTCACTAGTCAGATCGATAAAACATAGAAATTTTTTATTTTCATTTTACTGCTGTATACTAAGAATTTTATTTTAATAAAAAGTTTATGACAAAAAGTATGCAACTTTGTATATTTTTGGTATAATTTATGGTTATTTGCAAAGAATTTTGTTAAAGAAAATTACACGGAACTAATTTGTACACAATTTCCCTTAAATACGTTTGAATGTTATAAGTGGAACTAATAATTCATTTTTAATTCTTTGTTCTGTATTGTAAATTTAAACTATTTACAAAGTTTAAATGTCAAAAATAATGTTATAAAAACTAGAAACTTATTTATTTATTGCAATCCCTATTTCGAAATGTGCTTAAAATTAAAATTGCTTAAACCAAAAAATTATCAAACAAAAAATGCCATCTGTCCTTGGAGCAGTGGTTCCACACAAAAATCTACATTATTTCTATGATTATCTCAATTTTATTTACATAATCAACATTCAACGATCACTGAAATGTCGAGTGGCAATAATCTCAATTCAAATTGTCCTGCTCTATTGTTCATTAGAGTAATTTAAAGTAAAACCGAGGTAGAAGAATATTAAATTCCTGGGTCTAAATCTCTTCTAGGGGATGTAAATAGAATTACAGAATTTTATTTGGGGCAATTGGGTCACACACAAATCCGGACGGGCCAATCAAAATTTCCCATCAAAATGATGGGAGTTTTTGGTACTTTCGGCAATAATTTTTTAATGGTATTTTATTGAACCAAATTTACGCAAAAAAGTTACAATCTAGAATCCTAATACCCCCCTAGAATATTCTCAAAAATTTACAAGCCATTCTATATACATTTGGGTTAGTTTCGTAGGCTTTACAAGGAGTCAAAATGATGAATCGCCAAAATCGTTAGTATATACTTATATGCTTCATGTACTAGTGCAGTAGTATGATTAGTTGCTGCCATCTTTACTTCAATGTTTTCAGATTTTTTATTTATTTTCGTTCGGGAACTGACGCTATTTAATGTATTTTTTCCATTGGACGTTACGACACCTAAAAATTTGGCCCATTTTAAGCCTCTCGAAGACGTAACTATGTAAGTTGAGGAGATGTGTCATTTGCCCACCACCAAGGAGGAGCACTTGAATTGCAGAAGTTAGTGACGAGTATTTTTTTGGTTTATCTTTAAGTTTTCTGTTATTTTATAAACCAATATCAATAATATTTTAATTTAGAAATCAGTTCTGGTAAATCATCGATATAAAAATGTCATAAACTAATCATACTAGTGCACTTATCTACTATAGTACATGAAGCATAATAGCGAATTTGGCAATTCATCATTTGAACTCCGTTTAAAACCCATGAAACTAACCTAAATGTACATAGAATAGCTTGTAAATTTTTGAGAATATTCTAGGGGTATTAGGATTCTGGAATGTAACTTTTTTGCGTGAATTTGGCTCAATAAAATACTCTAAAAAAATATTTGCCGAAAGTGCCAAAAACTCCCATCATTTTGATGGGAAATTTCGATTGGCCCGTTCGGATTTGTGTGTCACCCAATTGCCCCAAATAAAATTCTGTAATTCTATTTACATCCCCTAGAAGAGATTTAGACCCAGGAATTGTAAATTCTTCGACCTCGGTTTTACTTTAAATTACTCTATTGTTCATGTCTTTATTCGTATTTCTATCTGTCAAAGAATCCAAATCAATACTACAAATTTATTTTCATCAATTTGTCATTCTACTTGGGGATAAAATTCAAAGAATTCTATTTGATTATTGTGCTACTAGCATTTGAGTCAATCTACTTCTACTGGAACATGCATTTCGACATGAATTATCGTCAAATTTGGGCACTCTGTGCAGTATTTGGTCAAGACAAATTTGGTGTTTCAAAATATGCTCCTTTCCAGCCATATTACCGTAACATGGCTGTACAAGTGTACGTGGACAAATTTGCGTACAATTTTGTGAATGGTATGCAAAAATTTCTGATTGTAACTGGTAAGAAGACTTGGTATTCAATTTTTTCCTACTTGACTTATTAAAATTTTTATTTATGATTTTCGAAGGATTATGTTTGTTCTACGTTACAAGATTGTTAATAATATTTAAATTTGACTTTGGTAGAAAAATTGCCCCCAGTAATTCATAGATGAAATTGTCATAGAATAGTTTGCTGCTTAGTAGAAATGTTTTAGACAAATCTTTCAGAGAAGCCGGTGAAATTGAAGCTTAAAAACTAAAAATTATCCTTTTAAAACACACCAGAAAAATTATATAAAAGTGCTAATCGAAAATATAGCAAATAATTAAATTATTTATCATTTCAATAAAAAAATTTAATTTGTATTATATTTTAATGCGGTAACTAATTGATTGATCATTACTCGAAAATCGCCGGACTAATTTTGTCCTCCAAATAGACAGTAGATTAGATTGAGCTTTTTTGGGGCGTGAATGCTTGATAAGACAAAAGTCGTTCTTGAAGTGATCGATGTCAAAGTACAAAATGATTGCCGATTATCTTAAACGAACATTATACGATTTCACATATTGACAATCACACTAACAAGCTAACAAGCTCATATGAACCACGTGAAAGAAATCATCCCATAACTTAGTGAAATCAACCAAAAATTTGTATTTTAGTTTGATCACACTTTCAAGAGTCAAAATGTCGCTCATTGATTTCGCATCAGGATGTTTAGGAGGTGAAGTTGAATTTGTTTTAGTGTTTTGGCTAATTTCTTGCTTTGTTTTTTTAAATTCCAGGAATTGCGGGCGTTCTAGTGAGCCATCCATTCGATACAATCAAAGTGATAATGCAAACTAATGCTCGACAATTGTCTGTCTACTCGGTGGTGAGGGACTCGACGGTAAGAGATTTTGTAAATTGGGGTAAATAGTTAAGCCTTTCAATCTCTCTGATTAGATGTCATCACTGTACAGGGGAATCAAGGCCCCACTCTCGGGACTTGCAGTGATGAATGCAATTCTATTTGGTGTCCATGGCAAAATTATGCGTCTCTGTCCGAATGAATCAAAGGGACAGACTTATTGGTGGTGTGGTCTGGCTGGTGCAGCCGCTGGAACGGCACAGTCAATCATTACCAGTCCAATGGAGTTGGTCAAAACGAGAGCTCAATTGTCGTCTCAAACGGTGATGCAATGTACGAGACATATTTGGAAGAATGAGGGTGGCATTCGGGGGATTTACCGTGGATACTGTCTCACACTGGCACGTGATGCCCCAGGACTGGCCACATATTTTGTCACATATGAAATATTGATTGATTTGCTAAATCGAAATTCAAATAAGCAACATCCATCTACATTGAATATGATTGCATGTGGCGGTACCGCCGGTGCTGCCTCCTGGTTGGTAGTTTACCCGTTGGATGTTATCAAATCTCGCTTACAAGCAGATTTACGTTATTCTTCATTTTTACAATGTGTTAAGGATGCGTTGCGAAAAGAGGGCGCTCAGGTGCTGATGCGAGGATGCACTCCAACGATGATGAAGTCGTTCCAGGCGAATGCAGTCACCTTTCCGGTGGTTGCCTGGACAGTGTACGGGTACGAAAGTTTATGGCATGGAGTATAAATAAATTTGCAATTTCTTAAAAATGAGAATAAACCAAACTGCCTATAGTTACCAAAACCTAGAAGGAGTAGAAACAAATCGACAAGAGAATGAGCTCAATGTGATCACTATTGGTTACCCATAAAAAATGCCCGATACACAAATCAACTTAAGAACTGAATTTTGTAGGAAATTAAAAGCATTAATAAATTATTATTAACTCCAGTGCTCAGCAAATCAACTCACCTGACTAAATAACTCAAAATTGTATTTAATTATTTAAATTTATCGATCCGTTATTACAGAATGAATTCGCAAAAATAGCTCGTTTTGGCTTGAAAATTTTCAATTTAAATCTTCTCATTTTGAATATCAAGAAATATAAAACAAAAAGTTTTGACTACAAAGTTAGATTATTCAAAATGTCCGCTAGACTAATCTCCCTTTCAAGCTCACTACTCTCAACATTACTTCCATCATTTACCGTAAAATTTTTCAAAGACTATTTCAACACCTGCGAGGAAATTCACATTTTCCACAATCGAACTAAAATCTTCAAATATTCTCTCACAATTCTACTCATAATAGCTCAAACTTTGCATCATCTCTACTTTGTTCTCGCATCTCCACTATCCAGCAGCCAATCCATCCTTCAATACAACAGATCATATCTTTTGAACAAGAGCGAACTCTCCAATATATTATGGTTTCCACTTGGACTCTTGTCGGCCTTGTTTTACTATCATTTCTATTTCAATGTCGATTACAATGTACAACAAGTGCTGTATGATATTATGTTTGAACAGAGATGTTATCTCTTTTCGAGTGATACTTTTAGGGGTATTCGAGTTTTTGAGTTTGTAAAGAAACGAACTTTGGCGGTGTCTCGAAGAATGCAGATGTTTTTGGTTTTTTGTCGTAAGTATCTCGCAGTTTTATAAAGACTTCATCTTTATCTAATAAATAATTTACATAGATCTAAACACAATCAATATGCACTTCTTCGAGATGAACAAGAAAGTTGCGTATGAGCATTTTGTCTTTGAATCCTATTTCCACTCTATCATTTATAATCTAAGCGCATTTGCTCATTATTATTTAATTTTTAACTTTGCCTCCATTTCTGCCCTATCTGCTGCACTGCGAGGCCTTTCCTTGTTGTCTCAGTATATAATGTTTAAACAAGCGAATTTGATTTTGAATTTTAAAGAGAATTCTAACATTTGGGCAAATTATTATAAATACAGAGTAAAGTTTGTTCAAATTTTTCGCTTCTTTCACGATGAGGATCGTTGGCTTGGTAAAACATTTACAATCTTTTTCATCATCAACTTTCCTCTAAACGCTTATTTGAACATGTTTCTGTTTACTAAAAGTCAAAATTTAAGGCCAATCACTCGAATTATGCTTTCAATTTTGTCGTTTGGTCAATTGAACTGCACTTTAGGCTTTCATTTAGTGTTGTCGTACTTTACCAAGCTGATTCATGCTCCAGCGAAGCCGCTGCTTGGATTTATGTCTAAAAATTCAAGTGGAAATATTCATGACAGAATTCGAATGGCAAATACTGTGGGTGCGCTGCATACTAACAATCGTTATGGAATTGGATATGGATTGGGATTAAAACTGATCACGCTCAGTACTTTTGCAAAGGTAAATTCGTGAGACAATTTTGTTACAATAGTTTTTAAATTTTCGCTTTTGCTTTCTTAGTTTTTAATGGTCTACGCAAAAATTTCAATGAAATCGTACAAAATGAGTCGCAAATGGGATTTCTGAAATTTGATGGACAAACCTATGTTGCAGTTTTAAGTACGAAAAATATTATTTATTGAATATTGACCTACACGGAATTGAAATCTTAACCCAAAATTTTGAACCAAAACTGAACTCAAATTCTCTTATCTAAAATTACAAATAGACCCACAAATGAACTTACGAAAAATTGTATACTCCAAAATATTAATAAATTATTATTTAGTAGCTTAAAAGTTCAAATAAGTACCGCATTCAAAGAACATAAAACCTATCGAAATAAATTCACGGCGCTTACTTTGAATTTTGTGCGATTTAATCACAAGGTACAGCACGTTCATACCAAAACTTGAATGGCGCAAATATTAAATTATTCACATTTAACGATTAGCTTACAGAATAGGGTCACAAATACTGCACATTTTGACAAACAGATTTTTAAATACTTTCATATTTTACAAGAAAAATTTTCATGTCAAAAATTAAATTAAGATTTAAAATGACTGCAAACTTAATCTCTTTTTCAAAGTCCATACACTCTACCTTATTGCCATCCTTCACAATTAAATTCTTCCACGATTATTTCACCGTCTCCGAAGAGATCCACATTTTCCACAATCGCAAACAAATCCTCAAATATTCTCTCACAATTCTACTCATAATAGCCCAATCATTGCATCATCTCTACTTTGTGCTCGCATCTCCCCTTTCGACCACTCAAAACATCCTTCAATACAACAGATCATATCTTGTATTCAAAAATGAACTTCTCAACATTTTATGGTTTCCAATTGGACTGCTGTCTGGCATGTTTTACTATTTGATGTATTTCAATGTCAACTACAATGTACAACAAGTGCTGTACGATATTATGTTTGAACAGAGATGTTATCTCTTTTCGAGCGATACTTTTAAGGGTAGGCCTGTTTTTGATTTTATTAAGAAGCGATCCTTGGGTATGTCACGAAGAATGGAACTATTTCCACTTGTTTGTCGTAAGTTTTTCGTGTGTTATAACTCACAATTATACGTAATCAATGTCTATCTATCCAACAGATCTAAACGCAATAAATCTGCATTTCTTCGAGATGAACAAGAAGCTTGCTCAAGAAAAGTTTATCTTTGAGTCCTATTTCCACCTCTTCATCTATCATCTAAACGCCTTCGGTCAATATTATTTGATTTACAATTTTACCTCTATTTCTGCTGTCACTGCTGCAGTTAGAGGCTTTTCACTGTTGTCTCAGTATATAATGTTTAGACAAGCGAATTTGCTTTTGATTTTCAAAAAGAATTCAAACATTTGGACAAATTATTATAAATTCCGAGTAAAGTTTATCGAAATTTTCCGATTCTTTCACGATGAGGATCGTTGGCTTGGTAAAACGTTCACAGTGTTTTTCGTAATCAATTTTCCCCTGAACGCTTATTTGAACGTGTTCCTGCTTACCAAAGGTCAAAATTTAAAGCCACTCTCACGAATTGTTCTTTTCATTCTGTCGTTTGGTCAATTGATCTGTATTCTCGGTTTTCATTTGGCCCTTTCGTACTTTACTAAGCTGATTCATGCTCCAGCTAAGCCTTTGCTTGGTTTTATGGCTAAAAATTCAAGTGGAAATATTCAGGACCGAATTCGAATGACCAATACTGTGGGTGCGCTGCATACCAACAATCGTTATGGAAAAGGTTATGGACTTGGAATGAAATTGATTACGCTCAGTACTTTTGCCAAGGTAATTCGACACTGTACCTCGAAACAATTTTGTTAATAGTTTATTTTTAATTTTTCCTTTTGCTTTTGTAGTTTCTAATGATATATGCAAAAATTTCTATGAAATCGTACAAGATGAGTCGCAAATGGGATTTCTGATTCTACACTCTAAAGTACAACACTGACAACTTTGTTAGGTGACTTTTCTAGTCGATAGTTCACTGGAAGGTCTAGACAAAATCGATAAACTTTTAGTTAACATTTAGTACTTAAATTGACACAGTTCGACAAACAAACTGCACTAAAATTATACTCAAATTAGTTTTCCTTGAAAATAGAACCACATATGAACTGATTCTAAGAACATAAGAATTATTTTATTCTCCAAAAACATTAATAAACGATTATTTATTATAGCGTAGAAACTCAAATAAACTCCGCATTCAAGGAGCACAAAGTCTTTTGAATTTTTGTTTATATAAAACACGGCGCTTACTTTACTTTGTTTTCGATATATTCACAAACCGTTCCTATCGAAACAAGTATAACACAAACATTAAATTATTCGAATTTAACTATTAGTTTGTAGAATAGTTTAAATAGTACAAATAGTGCAAATTACAAATTACATGTTTTAAAATTTACATGTTTTAAAATTAATGAGTTTTAAGATCACAGCAAAAATGTTCCCGTTAA